>OX359279.1:24016260-24616260 GCA_947179155.2 Hedera helix
TCATTCTTGAGCCTTGTGTTTGTTCCTGCCAAGGCTGCCTACTCGTCAGTACCTTTCCATCTTTGCACTCTCACTTTTTCACTTGGCTTCCCAATATAATAGACTCATGAAGTGATATTTCTACGTAGATTTTTAATATTTTTATACGTAAATAATCGTTATTGTTATTATCATTATTATTATAATTATAATAATAATAATAATAATAATAATTTATATAATAAAATACAATTATTTTTGAATTCAAAAAACAATAACGATTAAAATTTTTTAATTTTAATTTAATAGTTCACATTTCATCTATCTGCTTTATTTAATTTGCAGTAGTCTACAGTGGCACAGGGCCTATATTTGCTTTGATGGATTTGACGGGAGGCACAGCTTCTGCCCATCCGGTCAATTCATGCAGTACAGCCATTCTGTACTACCAGCTGCTAAATCTTTAAGCAAATATTAAATAAAAAAGAGGGTCCAATTTTAACTTAATCTACTTAAACAGTTGCCCAGCTTGATTCCAACTTTTCTTCTTCAGATTTAAATGAATGGATATGAAATGAAGTATTAATTTAGACGTAATTTATGTGTGAGATGTGAGATGAAATATAAGCTATTAAATTAAAATTGTGCTTTGATTTAAAATTGGTTGTGTTGTTATTATCATTATTATTATTATTATTATTATTATTAACATAATTGTAATTATTATAATAATAATTATTATTGTTATTATCATTATCATTATTATAATTATTAGATTAATGGTTGGCGCGTGCACGTGGAGCAGCTGTTGCAAAGTTTGGGTCCCACAACAGCACTTCAGTCGCGTGAATGGCAGCTGATCAGCAGATTTTTCTTGTTTTTCAGACGCGGGTCCCACACTTTGGCATGGTATATAATTTGGGCGGGATTTTTTTATGTGAGATGAAATGTGAGCCTTTAGATTAAATTAAAATAATTGAGATAAAATCTGAACCGTTCTTGTGCTTTCTCAAATTTTAAGGTAAAAAAAGATTCAAAAATGGTCCTGTTTTATTATATAGATAAAACAGGCCCGTGCCTGAAGGCACGACATAATGAAAAATTAAATTAAAATTCAAAAAATAAAATTATAAAATATTATTATTAAAAAAATTATAAAATATAAAAATTTTAAATATTATTATTATTATTATAGTTATTATTATTATTATTATTATTATCGGTATTATTATTATCAGTATTATTATTATATTCGATATTATTATTATTATTATTATTATTATTATTATTATTAAAGCTATTATTATTATTATTATTAATTATTATTATCGATATTATTATTATTATTGTCTGTATTATTATTATTATCGATATTATTATTATTATTATGGATATTATTATTATCAGTATTATTACTATTATCGGTATAATTATTAGTATCGGTATTATTATTATTATTACTAACAAAAAATTATATTAAATTTCAAAAAATAAAAATATTATTATTATCTGTATTATTATTAAGAAAATTATAAAATATAAAGTTATAAATATTATTATTATCATTATTGTTATTACTATTACTATTACTATTATCATAATTATTATTGTTATAATTATAATTATTATTATCGGTATTATTACTATTACTATTACTATTATTATTATTATTGTTATAATTATTATTATTATTATTATTATTATTATTATTATTATTATATTAATTATTATTATTATTATGGCACGACATAACGAAAAATTCAAAAAAAATTCAAAAAATTAAGGAAATTATGAAATATAAAAATTATAAATATTATTATTATTATTATTATTATTATTATTACTATCTGTATTATTATTATTGTAATTATTACTGTTATTATTATTATTGTTGTTGTTATTACTATTATTATTATTATAATATATGTGCTAAGAGTGATAAAGCAAAAATGCAGCCCACTTTCGGTAAAAGCAAGCCTCGGTTTTGGTGTCCTGAAATGAAAGTCCCAAAATTGGAGTCATTGCCAAATTACATTGTTTTTTTAATATTATTATTATTATATTAATTATTATTATTACTATTATTATTATTATTAACTATTACTATTTTAAATTTAGAATTATTTAACCATGAATGATGATGACTGGGTCTGGGTATATAGTAAATATAAATATATATTCTCCTAGCTACCATCCCTCCTCCTAGCTAGTTATCTAGCTTTAGTGACTACATTGCTTTGCGTGCAGGCAGGCAAGATATATATTGAGAGTGCGGCTTCACCAAAACCGAGAAAAGGTGGAGAAGTTTTGGGGGGAAATTTAATAGTGGAGAATTAATCTGGGCCATTGAATTTAGATAAATTAATCTGAAACGTTCTTGTGCTTTCTCAAATTTAAGATTCAAAAATGGTCCTATTTTATAGTATAGATAACAGCGTTTTATATCGATAGTATTTAGTATTTACGTTATTTGAATTTTTAAACGTATTGTATTAATTTTAATATATTACATATTTGAGATTAAAATATTATATAAATAAATTATATTTAAATTAAATTATTACTAAATAAATAAATTTTTTAAATGTGTTTGAATATTCAAACGGACCAAACACTGCAAACGATAAATAAATTTCAAGTTTTACCGGTATAATAATACTCGTATTACAATTCTAACGTTACTTCAATATTTCACTTTTTTAACCCCGTAATATTAGGCATGTCAATTCTCTATATTTCCGGAATAATGCTAAGTAATTAGTTAAAAATTATTTAAATAAAATATTTATAAATTATATTCTTTCTATTTTAAAATATTTAATTATTATTGACTTTTGAATATAAATTTTTGGTCAGCAAAAGTAAATTTTTTATTTTGGATAGCAGTTATTTCAAATGGGCCACACAGAATTAACTTTTGGTGATCCATAACTATCAATGGGAGACATTGCATATGCTTTTTGAAAGTTGATGACAAGTTTCCTTGTAATATGTATCAACAGTACCAAAGAAATCGCGTAAGGCTTTTCCGCGTAATGAAAGAAAACAAAGATTCGCTTTTTCAGTGAATATTATTATTACTCTAATAAAGAAAAGAAAGAAACCGCCTAAGGCTTTTCCATTGATTATACAAAAAAAAAATAAAAAATTATATATATTTATTTTTTATTTTTTTGTTTTTATTTTTAAAATATTTATAAAAAAAAATTAATAATTTTTTTTTTATAAAATTCAGCGATTTAGGTATAATTTGGATACATGTAAATAACAGTGTTATACAGACTGTTTGACATTATTATTTACATACATCTAAATTATATCTAAATCACTGAATTCTATAAAAAAAATTATTAAAATAAATCTTATAAATATTTAAATAGAAATATATATATAATAATTTTTTTTGGACCAGTCGCTAGACCGGTCCCCAAGACTCATCCTATAATTTATACTCTAATCAAAGCACAAATAATCTCTATTACTCCCTCCTCATCTCTCATTCATATCCGACTTTCATATTGCTCTCCCTTTTCATCGTCCAACAATTAATTACTTCCATGGCTGGCACAAGTAAGATAATATTTGGAACTCCTAATTAAAACACTACACATCCAAATCTAGGGCTTTGAATTTGGTGTTGTTTAGTGAGAATTGATAATCAGAAGGGCTTGAGGCTTTGATAAAAATATTACTTGTTCTCATTGTATATTATATGGTGAATTGGTATTTTTTTTTCATGGTCAAAATGTATAAAATGTCATGCCGAAACACATGACTTCAGGGCCGATATTAGTAACTTAAATGTATTTAGAGATCTGATAAGTAGATTGTATATCTATTTATTAAGTATTTTTAAATTTAATTAGTTGTGAGTTTTTAAGTATTTTTAGCATTTTAGATAATTTATGTTTTATTATGTGTTTTTATTATTTTTATGTATTTTTATATTATTTTTAATTTCATTTTGTAGGAAAAATATAAGTTAATGGCATTTTCGTAATAAACTGAACAAGTCAGGGGCGCCATGCGCGCATGGGTTTAAGGTATTCAGCAAAGGCAAAACGGCGTCGCTCGAGAGGGAATGAGGAAAGCTTTTCGCGCAAGCGCGGGTGCTGGAAAAAGCAAAGCAAGTTGGCGCAATGCGCGGTAGCGGGTAGGTGTTGAATCAGTAATATTGCTTCAGGCGCGTGGCATCTTGGTTCAGCAGATTTTGTTGGCTTCTTTTAATGACGGGTCCCACGCGTTATTTTAGTCCTTCTCTGCAGCGAATTACTTCAGCATTCCACGTGGGCTCAAGCAGCAGCAAATAAATAAAAAGGATGCCTATAGCAGATTTGGAATAGGATTATAAAATAAAAATTTTATATTTACTTTATTTATATTTTAATTTTTATTAAGTTTTGGGATAAATTATGTAATTTATAAATAGCGGCTTTGAGACATAATTAGAGAGATATAGATACATTACAAATTATTATTAGAGTTTTTATTCTTAAAGAATGTTTGGTTAGTTTTTCGTATTCAGTTTTAAGGGAATGTTGAACCTTATTTACAATTGATGATATAATTAAGTTATTATTATTTATTTATTCTTATATAAAATTTATTCTTGATGATCTACTTTAATTGATAAATGATATTGGTTTGATTGATTTTAATTATTGCCAATTGAATTGATCTAATTATTATCATCTGTTAGATTAAGATATAGTATTAAGCAAACGATATTGTATCTGATCATAAGTAGCGATTAGTAATACATAATTGTGGTCAAGTTTTTGAGTATTACTATGGTTATAAGAAGACAAGTTAAATAATTTGTGATTGTTGCTTGGAATAATCTAATTCTCTAATTCTTAATGTTACTGTTATACTAAATCTAGACTGATAGTTCTAGGTTGTATGATAGTTATGATATAGTGGGGGCGATTGTTACATTAGATTTAAAATCTAAAGGGAAATGCGGGTAATTAACGATTGTTGTTAGTTAGGGTTATTGGTTTCATTAAAGGAAGGAATAATGTTATACTTAATTATTCTATTACTATGAAAGGTGATACTGAACTAAAGTTTTTAATTTGTTGGTTGATCTTATTAATTTTGTTTGTTTATTTAATTAATTATAACTAATTCAAAATCCACCATTCAAGTTTATAAAATATTAAATTAAGTTAATCATTCTCTGTGGGATCGACTCTTATTTACACTATTACATAAATATTTTTTCCAAAACAAAATTTTATTTTTGGGTGTCTGGTACAGTACACCAAGATCTATATCAGAATGATTATGTTTTGTGGACTCAATTGTAAAAAGGGCAGAACTTTGATGGACGAAAGTGGTATTAGCCTTGTATACGTCGATTATATTGAGAAATACATTGAATTGATCATATATATTTTAATGTAACAAGTCTAGTTTGCACTTGAAGCCTTCTCCGACCTCCTTCACAAATCATCAAAGAAGGTTATTTAGAGGTTATTTGTAGTTGATATATAAGTACTGTAATGCTATTATCTTAATATTCTGCCCAAATGATAACTACTTAGCTTTTTAGAGTTTTTTTAATATTTTATGGAAATGATAACTATTTAGCTTTTTAGTGTTTTCTCTAGTTTCCAGTTTAAGATGCTTTGGATATTTGCAAAAATTATGTACATAAAAGCTACAAAATTTAGCCCTTCGGATTTATGAAATCATCCATCACATTTACCGTTTTGGCCGGATGCCTTAATACCCAAAAACAAAGAAAAACAATTGTAACTAAGAGACCGAAGGCCTTGGGGGATCAAATCCTCCCAAGTTGGCACTAGTGAGTGTTGGCAATTCATTGAATTTATCTTAGAGGGAGGTGCTAGGCTAGTTGGGGGTGTGCAAGGACGAAGCCACATATGTTAGTGGGGTCAATTGACCCCACTGAACTATTCTTTTAAGATTTAAGATATAACAAATTTAGAAAAATTTAGGAGTAATAGATAAATTGACCCAAATAAAAATTTGCAAGTTTTCTAATATGAATGATCAAATTGAAATTTTGTAATTTTCTCAATCAAATATAAATCTCATAACGCTCTCACCCAGATAGCACTAGTCTCCAAATTTTATAAATTATTAAATAATAAAATTTATAATTAATTAGTAACATTTTTTTAGATAGTTTATAATATTTATCATTATACTGACAAATGTTAAATGAATTTATATCAATTTTTAATTTAAAAATATTTTAAAAAGTTAATAACAATCTTATATTTTGAAACGGAGATAGTGTTATTAAATACATGTTCTAATATATACATCACGAAATACATAATTACTCATAAAATTTGGGTTGAGGGCACAAGGTAACTCTAAAAATTTTGAATTTTGTTTTTTTTCTTAAACCTATAAAATTTTGATATTTTTACTTTAGATTCATAAAGTTTTATGAACAAAATAAAGTAATAGAGTATAATACTCTTTGAAAAAAATATAAGAAAGCATTTACTCTCTTTCAAATATAAGAGTTATTTTAATTTTTTCGAATTCAATTTGAAATACATGTAAATTTATATATTTATATATATATATATATATATATATATATAACCTTTTTTATTTTTTAGGTATCGATCATTATACGAAAATCAAATTTAATGGTATCTCATTACTTCACTTTGTGTACTATAAAACGTCCACAAAATTTGGATCAAAGGCGATATCACTAGATGACACACTATAGTGAAATCTTATTTCAACAAGAAAATATAAAATTATTGTTGGGAAATAATACATACGTCAACAAATATAATAATAATATTTAGCAAAAATAAATAAATAAATAATAATAATAATAATAATAAATAAATAAATAAATAAAAAAGAATTGACATTTACTCTTTAATAAATTAAAATTCCTTCAAACTTGACTTGAGAATTGGTTTTGACCAAGTCTGTGTTGTTGTGTTACTTGAATTTTTCTTGTTTGGTTCAATTATTACTTTTCCTTTTATTAAAATGAAAGTAGCACTCCTATGGAGGTATTAAAATGTGCAGGTTTACTTGATGCTCTTTGATGCACCCATGTGGTGAGCTTCGGTTTACTTGTCGTTTTATTATCATAATCCCTTGTTTGTTAAAAGAATTAACATTTTAATTATTATTATTATTATTATTTTTTTGTCTTTTGCAACCGATTATAATTTTTAATATATTTTTATCTTTTAACCGTTTGATAAAAAAGAAATTCCTTTATAAATGTACATTTAAGTTTTACTTTATCTTTTCTAATTTTCTTCTCTCTCTAAAATTCTTATATTTTCTCTCTGTTTATCTATTTTCACTTTCTCTGACTAAATTCTTTTCATTTTCTCTCTTCAGAAACTTTCACATTCTCTCTCTAGAGTTTATTACTTTCTCTCTCTAGATTTTCTTTTGCCATCTTTCTAGATTTTTTATTTTTTATTTTTTATTTTCTCTTTGTATTATTTTCTTCACAATCTCTCTCTATATTTTTTTGTCACTTTCCTAAGGTAATTTAAGTAATTAAATCACACACCTAATAATAAATACTTATTCCATTTTTAACGTATTAAAATAAAGTAACCAAACATAAAGAGGAGAATGATCATTCTCATTTCATCTTTTAGTCTATTTTAATTCGTCACTCGTCTCATTTTATTTAAATTAAAAATTAAAGAACGAGAAACAAACGTAATCATGGGATATCTTCGATCACACTAATTTTTAAACTACAATCCGTGTCATGAAATAAGTGATTGGATAAGAAAGACTAAATTGAAACATCGCACTCATTCGGGTACTTGAAATGGAGGAAGGAGTTGTACAAAGTACAAATAGTTTTGCCAGAATTTTTTTTTTTTGTACTTTATGTCGATCACGAATTATGACTAAGGTATAATTAAAAGCCATAAAAATAAAAATATTATTTTGTGAATCTCTTCTTTACTCATAATTCACGTCTCATATATTTACATATATTGATTGATATTTAAAATCAAAATATATAAATTGTCGAAGATCCTAGCCTAATAATTAATAATGAGGTACTATATCTCATGTCCGATTCTCAAAATTATATTTTAGTTTTTAAAAAATGAGATTTTCAAAACACGTTAAAAATAATGAAAAATTAACATAAAAAATATATAACAAAACTCTGTAATAAAGCAATACCACAAAGATTGATTTTTTAAGCGAATATTATACTCTAAGGCTACGTTTATTTGTAAAAATTATATTTGAGATTAAATTATTTATCCTATGATGGAGATTAATAATCCCTTAATATTAAATTATTAGTTCCATAAAACTATTTAATAGCTTAAAATGATGGGAATTATTAATTTTAAATTTTTCGCGAGATTATATAATCTAACATAAATAGCCTTAGGAATGATAAAAAAATAATCTATAAGACTATTTAAAGGACTATTAATCTTCTCTTATAGGATAAAATAATCTAAAATAATGTTAAATTAATATAAATAATTTAATTTAAATATATTTTTTATAAATAAACATAGCTTAGGAAACAAACCGCAAAAAGGAGTATACTGTAATCAAAGAAATTTATTACTAGTATTTTGAGTGGAAAAGACTTACGCGCGGTTCCTTCAACACTTGAAATTCAAAAATAAAACCCTAATGTTATTTATAAAATAAATAATCAACTAAAAATTTATTTAAAAATCTATAATTACGAAACTAAAAAAAAGACTAACAAAATCAAAGGCAAAATTAAATAACAAAGGATATTTGTTAAGCCTCTCTTTAGAGAAAAAATAATAATAAAATCAATGAAACTTGAGGTATATAACCAACTGACCGTGGTGTAAAACTAAATTATTTAAATAGAATACAATTCAAAATCTTAATTATAATTTTCAAAAATAGGTAAATAAGATTACTATTAAAAAAGAAGAAGATTAACTGAGCCTTAAAGTCAAATAAAAAAATTAATATTATGACTAATGTAAGACAGTGTTAAGAGAAAGGTTGATTGATTTGACTCACGTCTACTTTAGATAAGGTTGATTGACTTGACTCACATATTTATTTTAGATTTATAATTGATATAATTTATTTAAATTTAAAAATATTAAATTTGTATAAATATTAGTAATATTTTTAAAAAAAATATATAATATTTATAATTATATTAATATAAATTAAATAAATTTATATTATTTTTATAATTTAAAACAGTAATAATATTTAAAATGTCCTTGAGTAGCCAAAAAAGAAAAAAAAGAACTCTAACTTTTGGTCCTTGTTTCAGCTTTTGTGTCCTAGTGGGTTCCACGGTAGGCGTCATATTAGTTTTATTATATGTAATAATTTGTATAATATTTTTTTATAAAATTAGAATTCACTATTTTAATTATCTTATAAAACTCATCATTTTATAAAAGTCATTACTCATTGTCTTCAGACTTCACTTTGTTCCTGGCGGGTCCTATCAATGTGTGTCAATTGTCATTATCGTGTCAGGTTCCAATTTTTAATAATTGAAATTAAAATACTGTGTTTGATGTTGTATTTGATATAGTTCCAATTTCCATGTTGCTTCCGAAAAGTTCAACTTGTTTCTTGCTTCGATTTTCATGGGTCCCACCAGTAATTAATTAAAAGGATAGAAATTAATGAGCCAATAGCAGTTTTTGAAAAGAAAGCAGAATATTAATTTTGGTCGGTAGTTTATTAAAATTAGGATAACTAGTTGATAACCCGTACAATGCACGAGCTAATTTGAAGAATTGATTGAATAATTTGTTAAATATGCAATGAGAATGATATATTTTTTTCAATAAATATTTTTATATAGACTTTTCAATAACGCAATAGCTAAAATTGAGTTGAATAGGTTATAATTAATATTTGAGTGCCTTCAAGGAATTTTTAGTTTCTGATCTTTGTAGGGAGATATGCTTTTTTTTATTATTATTTTTATTTATTTAGTATTTTATATTTGTATTTTTTTTCCCTTTTATAAGGTGGGGAAGTACTTATTTTCCCTATGCTTGTATTTTTTTTTTTATTTAATATATTCTTTTATCCATGCATGTATGTGTGTCAAGTCTAAGATTTCCTCACGAATTAAGCAACTCATAAGATATACAACGCATATGAACGTTCTCTTAGCCTCATTTCATTAAACACTTCAACTACACTTCTAACTACACTACCCAAATGAATAAATTTACAATGCTTGAGCTCCGTAAAATCATTTCACTCAATTTATGAAACCTCAAAGTAGTAATACAATATAGTAAAAAAATGTGTTGAATTTTTGCATACCTTTGTTGAGCTTTGAACCTGGATGTTACTAAACGGAGAATGAGATTGATTAAACCTTGTTATGGATTGTTGAAATATGCATCAATACTTATTTAAGAGATGCTAAAAAATGCAACCATGAAGAATAAATTAAATAGTTTAAGCCTTTTAGTCAAGGTGGATTCTCATTCTAATCTCACCATGTTTGTTTGATTGCATGTAGAATAAACAAAAATCAAAACTATAGTCTAAACATTTTTTAAATATAATAAATTGAAAATACAAAACCTCATCACATTCAAAATGAGTCAATCAAAACATAACTACGACATTGATATAAAAACTTGTGAGAAGCTGCATAAAGACATTGATACAAAACTTTAAGAGAACTAAAACAGAAGAACATCACACGTCTCTGAAGCTTACCTCAAAATGTATACTTCTCTTGAATTTGGAGTCTCAGTGGTCAAAGCTCATGTTCCATGTCCATTACCTACCAAACATACCATAATTTCTCGTTATAAAAGTAATTATTATTCATCAAACAATCATTGAAAAAAGCAATAACTGATAAGGATCATTCATATAACAGAATTGAGAATGATTATGCCAACAATAATATAGAGAGAGAAAGAGAGAGAGAGAATTTATACTATCATCTGTCGAAGCTTGCTTAAAATAAAGTCTGCCCTTAAGATTCAATAAACTAAATGACCTCTAACCTTAAAGAAATATAACAGATAAAATTTACTCTATCTCTTTCTATTTTTACTTTTAAATGTCTCCATCTATTGTTGTGTATGATATAATAATAAAGGTACTTCATAATACTCAGAGACATTGCACCTTAAACTTACAGAGAGTTTGTCATGGTGACGATTTAATGTATCACTGCCAAAGAACAAAACATGTAATAGAAGCAGTAATAGTCATTTTTACTAATTTATTCATTAAGATCAAACATGAAACATGAGAATAAGCAAGACTGAATCTTTATCTTCTTAAATAATTTGTTTGTCAAAATAAGAAAAAACCCAACTAAGATAATAAGAATTTAATACACTTTACCGATTAAATCTTCCTGAACCACCAATCCAGCAATAAAATAAATCCTTACAACAGCCATTGTTACAAATGCAAAAGATAGACCGGAGCAGGACACACAACATAATATGAAAATGTGGTTTGTGAGTGGACTAATGACATATAGTTAGAAAGAATCAAGTTCCCATAATTGTAAAATAATATTTTGTCTAAATTAAAATAACAAATGAATAGATATGCACAAACCATTAAATCAATCGAGATAACTCACCGATTTCCTTAATTATGCGGCTATCCTTTCCTCCTTAACTCATTAATTTCTTCAATTATGCAGCTCTCCTTTCCTCCTTTTATATATGAAAATTGATCTGTTCAACGTCACTGTTTATACTCGGAAATAACATTAGAAATCATGTAATGCAACAACTAAAAAAGCTAACACATTCACTTCCATGCAAGACATAATAACTCAACAGTAATTCCTGTTGTTGAGTAATCCAAAATGGGTGTCTTATGTTTGGTCCATTTATGCAGTTTCAACTACTCCCTTTATATAATTAAACAACACATTTTTAAGTTTTTTATTTTTTGAGCAAAGAAAGCCTAAAAAGGATAATAACTTCCACATTTTGTAATTAAAGATATTGGAGTTATGTGCTGCCTCAATTAAATAGTTATTTTTAATCTAATATATTTGCATAATATGAACCTGCGCAATGTGCATAAGTTTTTATATACTTATTATTTTTTGACTAAGAGAGAAAAATTATAAATTTTTGAGCATCTGTTATTGATAAATAAACATAAAACGTATAAGATATGAGCAACATGCCAACTAAAAGTAATTGCTCATTGTAAGCCACTAATGACATAAAACATTGTCATTCAGGTGGAGTCATCTCTACCACTAATGACATAAAAAATTTCGTTATGCATTACAGAAATGATGCAGCTTCCTAAATGATAGTACATAAAGAATGTAATATAATGATTATCAGTTCAACTTACTAAATGGTAGTGCATTAAGAATGCTTTATAATAATTCTAATTAAAATCTATTTTAAGTTCTGGATAATTTCTCATCCAATAAATGTTGTAATTCTATCAGATTTGGCTGTAGTAAAGGTAGCTGAATAATTCCCTGATTGCAGCACAATGTGAATGTCATGCATACAATAATAATATAAAAATAGATATACACCATAGCAATGTTCACTAATGGATTTCATTTTAAATATATAACTAAACAAATTGTAGACAATTAAAAGAGAGAATATAGTTGAGCATATCATTACGTAAGTATGGAAACCAAATTATATATACCAAAACTACTGCAGCAAAACTCAAATCTGAAGTTGATCAAGGCTCCCTTTATTAGTGTTTGCCTCCTGATCGATGTTTAATGGAAACAAAATCATTTTTCTTGGTGGCATTTCACCAAACACGTAAAGTGCGCCATACAAACCTACCTCCTAAGTCCAAATTAAGGAAAAAGATAATGCAATAAACCAAAAGAACCGACTTACCCTCTTTCTTACTATATAATATATAATTTGCTACTCTTTAATAAACTACACAACGAATTTCAATTCTTTCCAAATGGGTGACAATAATCTAAACCCAATAAAATTTAAGGAATAAAAAAAAACTCATACAATTGAAGCCACTGAATTAAACAAATAAAATTAACCAAACATTGTACACTAATCATAATTTTCTTAAAATCATATATCATCAACAATAGTACAATAATTTGCTACTTTTTCATAAACTACAACACTAATTTCAATTCTTTCCATCTAGGTGACAATAATCTAAACCCAACATTTATCACAAACAAAAAAAAAAAAAAAGTTACTTATAAGGTTGACCTGAATGAAATAAACAAAGAAAATCCAGCTGATGTTGTCGATGTAGTAGTAGTAGCAGTGAGCAACTCAGTGCAAACCCAAATCAAATTACCCTTTTTGCGGCATTTCTTCAAACACGTAATGTGAACCATCTCATTCCAGCTCCAAGGATCTCAAAAGATAGTGTTAATTTCTGTAATTTTTGACAACCAAAATCGTAAGTCACTTTGTAACAATTAAAAATTGTAGTAGAATCCAATGAGAATGTTGATGAAATCTAGTTGGTTTAAACAGTATACCAATTCAATTGAGAAACTGCAAATAAAAGAGAATGGGGAAAATCTGAAAATTTTCCAAGTTCATCCAAAGCTATGATATTTAGGAATCTCAAGTATATAGGAGAGAAACAAAATGTCAAATTTCTGGTTGTCTTCCTTCCTCAATTTTTTCGGAATAACAATGAAGAAGAACTCGTGGTATTATGTGTAGCCCTAAAGAACAAAAAGTGAATAACAAAAGTTTAGAGAATTACTTGCAAATACGATATCGTACTACAATGAAGAATTAAAGAGTTTATCAGAATTTCATCTCGTCCATGGCTGCCCATTGTTGCTTAAGTTCCTCCATAGGTTGGCTTGTGATATCAGTAGAAGTGCAAGTAAAGTGACACAAAAAAGGAAGTGAATATAAGAGGAAGAGGAAAAGGAAGAGGAAAATTTCATGGAAGAGGAAGAGGCAGGAAATTAAAAAGAGAGGGAAGGGAGAGAAAAACTGAGGCGGATGTTGATTTGGGGGAAGAGTAAGCGTCGATAGGAGATGATGATTTAGGGAAGAGAAATCGATTAATTTTGATCTGACAACTCAACTCTAAATTTCTAACCAACTGAGTTCACTCGGTGAATTTTGAAATTAAACCGAGTTAACTCGGTTGGTTAGTTTAATTGTGTTTTGGCTTTTTATATATAGTAATAGATGTGTATCGAATTTAATTTTATTAGGATTTGAAAAATAAAAACTTGGGGAAAAAGTAGATGAATATTATGGGAGGTTAATTCTTTATAAAAAAAATTATAGAGTTCAAGAGCAAGCAAAATAACATTAAAGATAGAGATCAAGGATTAAAGTCAAAAAAATTAGGATTAAAGACTGTGATACGGATATCAAAACGCAGTTTTTTTTTTATCTAATCTAATTTAATCTTTTTGTTTTTTTTTTGTTTTTCATTGATGTTGAATATTTTGTGGTTTATAATTTTACCTGCTATGAACTAAATTTTCATTTAAGATTTTAATGGAACTTAATGTGTAGTTTAAATTAATTTTCTTTCTATTTGATTAGCACCATATGAATTGTTCATTATATTTTATGTGTTCATGTATTAATTAAGTGTAGTAATTAATTGAGATAATCTATATAAAATTGAAAGATGAATTATAGTTTTAGATCTGAATATAATGACATGTGATTATGATTATTCTTCTTAGAATTGAATTCATAATTTGTATATAAGATATGAATATACATATATGCCGTGTGTAACCAATTGAGAAATTTGATCTTAATGAGTCTGTCTTAATTTAAATTGTATACGAATATAGTAATTTAATTTGAATGAATATTTTTATTTGCTATCAGAAGAGGCTTATAAATAATTAAGAAACAATTCGTCGTGGTCTTATAATTAAATAGAGAGTTATGAGATTTGAATGAAGTGAAATTGAATTCTTAAATTTATTTTATTATTTAGTTATTTATTTTTATTATTTAGTTTATTTGTTAATTTTTAGTTTAATTCATCTGTTTAAATAAGATAGAGTTGATATAAAATTGACACCTGAAAAATATTAGATATAATTTTCTGTGGGTTCGATACTCTACTTATCATTACATTACTTATTAATCGTGTATACTTGTACGTAATTGTTAGTTGCTAAATTAGACAACAATAAACATTTATTTAGTGGTTATCATAATACGTACTCCTCTCACTTCTAACTTATATGATCAATATTAAGTTTTTAAAAATTAATTAAAGATATTTTTAAATTTAAAATTGACTTGATATTCATTTTAATTTAAAAAATAATAAACCTTATAACTAGTATTAGTTGTTAGGTAGTTTATGATATTTATAATTGTATTACATAAAACTAAATGAATTAATACTGATTTTGAGTTTGAAAATATTTGAAATTGATTTTTAAAAATTCAATATTAATCTTATAATTTGAAACAGAGGTAGTATTTAAAATGTCCTTAAGTAGCAACCAAAAAAAAAAAACTCTCAATTTAACAAGCTCCTCACGACTCAATGATAAAATAATTACTCATAGTATATGAGGTGTTGGAATCTATTCTTGTTAAATACAAGAATGTTAAAATTCTGCTCAAATTACTAATAAAATAAAATAAAATAATCTTTTAGATATTACTTATTTCAAATGGGACATACATAATAACCTTTGGTGCGCTGTCATCTAGAAGTTGTGCCACTTTTATCTTTATTTCTTTCTTGCGTGTTTAATATTTCTTTTTTATTTTAAATATTAGATGGTGGTCGGAGGAAAAGAAGAACTAGTAATTTTATTAATTCAAGTTGCCTTGTTGGTCAATGGGTCGTGACTAGACTATTTAGGCACATTAGATCCAAACTCAACTCCATTTTCTTTTTCCTTCCTCTTTCCAGGAAACTACCTGACTCAATAACTCTGTTTTGTCTTTAATGTTTCGATTTGCACATAGGCGTATTGATACTAAACAAGTTGATCAGTATGAATAACAGTTTATTATATACTATTAAATAAATAAATTTTAATTAAAATTTTAGGAAGATAATTATAATTATAAAATTATTTATTTAAATAACAAATACTCCCTCCGTCCCATAATAAACGTCCTAATTTGACTTCAATTGTTAAACTGATCATTTTTAAAATAAATAATTAAAAATATTTATATAGAATTTTTAAATTACGAAACTTTATATTAATAGTACATTCTTCAAAATTTATTATAATCATAATACCTTAACGCATATCTTGAATATTTTTAAAGATTTATTAATTTTAAAAATGGTCAATTTGATCATGAAAGTCAAATTAGGACGTTTATTATGGGACGGATAGAGTATTAAATTATATATTATAAGTTATTTCAATCAATTATTAAATTTAATATTTAAATAGAGTGAATATTTATTTAGTTATGATTATAAAAAATAATTATTTTAATTTTATTTAAACTTGTAATGAAATTCTTTTTTAGTGCTTATATTGGCAAAATATACTTTAAATTCTAATTCGAATAGAAGTATGAAACTCAAGTTTTAATAATTTTTATTAGTTAATAATGAATTCACTATAATTTTTTAACTAATTTTATAATTATTATATTAAAAAATCATATATTATAAATCTGACTACCACTGTCTAAAATCATATATTGTAAATCTAAGGTCTTTTCTTAAGGTCAAAACAATGTTAGCAAATAAGGTTGAGTGATTTGACTCACACGTCTACTTTAGATTTATAATTGATATGATTCATTTAAATTTAAAAAATAAATATTAATTAAGGTCTTTTAAGAAAAGACCTTAGATTTATGTAAAGACCTTATATTCATGTAAATCTAAGGTCTTTTCTTAAGGCCAAAGACAATGTTAACAAATAAGGTTGAGTGATTTGACTCACACGTCTACTTTAGATTTATAATTGATATGATTTATTTAAATTTAAAAAATAAATATTAATAAAATTTTTAAGAAAATTTATGTTATTTATAATTTTAAATTAACTTTTAAAAAATCTATATTAATCTTGTAATTTAAAGTAATTTTTTTTTGTTTCGGATAACACTTAATTTCAAATGGGTCACACAAAATTAACCTTTGGTGATCCGTAACTATCATAACGTATCATAATGAAGCCGTGTCACTTTTAATATCAGTTGCGTTTGGATTGAAAAAATGAAATAGATGACAAAATAAAATAATTTTAAGATAGTTTAAGTGTATATTTGGTTATTGGTGGTGGTGGATATTGTCATATAATGACAAAATTATCACATATATGTATTCCATTGGAATGAATTTTATTTTACTTTCTCCACATCGAATAAAAAATTAAAGGAATGGAATAAATTTTCATTCTATTGGAATAATTTATTCTCCAAAATGATCATCAAATACACTATTTTTATTTCATTCACTCTTTTATTCCATTCTCTCAATCAAAACGTAGCATTAGTGAATATTATTATTACTCTAATAAAGAAAGAAATCGCGTAAGGCTTTTCCATTGAATATTAAAGTACAAATAATCTCTATTACTCCCTCCCAAGGGCGAAGGTAACATCATTTTTTAGTAGGGTTAAAATTATTATTAAGTTATAAATAATTTAATGGGGGTTTGGGGGCAGGGCCCCCAACCAAATTTTTTTTGTGGATACTTTTGCACTTTTGAATCACACATAAAATACATATTTTTTTGGATACTTTTATACTTTTGAATCACATATATCCAAATTTTTTCTTGGACACTTTTGTACTTTTGAATCACATATATATAAAATATATATTATATTACAATGGAAGTATAATAACTAATAACATATGGTTATATATATATCATATTCACCCATAATAGACTATTCTAATCACAATGGTTCATAATTAATTAATTATTTTGAAAAATAATTTAAATTAGATTATTATTTAGTTTAAAAATATTATAAAGAAATATACATATATAGAAGAGATAATAGTCATATGGTGTTAAAATTTGATTGAAAAATATATAAAATTTTAATTTAACCTTGTATAGTAAAAAAATTATAAAATTTGAGGAGGGTTTTAGGGCTTCCAATTAGTGTAAAGTGTTGAAGGGATGAAAAATTTAGTAAAGATCAAATCTATAAATTTCACCCAAATAAATTTAATACATCATATATATAAAAAAAATAAAAAAATTCAGTGGGGTCAATTGACCCCACACCCTTAGACCTACCTTCACCACTGCAACCTCCCCCATCTCTCATTCATATCAGACTTTCATATTGCTCTCGTTTTTCATCTTCCAACTCTTAATTACTTCCATGGCTGGTACAAGTAACCAACCTAGTGTTTCTTACTTTCCTTCATCTCCATCTTCATCTCGTTGTTGGGATGTCTTCTAGAGCTTTCGAGGGGAAGATATACGAAAAACCATTATTGATCATCTTTACACGGCTTTAGATCAAAAAGGAATCCAAACCTTCAAAGATGATCCTGAACTACGAAAAGGAGAAGAGATCTCATCAGCACTGTTAAATGCAATCCAAGATTCAAAAATGTCAATCGTTGTTTTCTCGAAGAACTATGCTTTCTCAAGATGGTGTCTTGAGGAGTTGGTAAAGATTATCGAATGCATGAGAACAAAAGGACAAACAGTGCATCCTGTATTTTATGATGTTGATCCTTCGGACGTACGCCACCAACGTGGGAGTTTTGCAGAAGCTATTGAAAAACATAAATTGCGTTTCATGGATAAGGTGAAGATTTGGCGAGATGCACTAACTGAAGCTTCAAATCTATCTGGATACCACCTGAAAAATGATGCTAATGGGTAAACCTCTCTGTCTGCCTCTTTTCCTTTTGAATAATATGTTAAAAGAGAATTACAAGAGCAACTGATATTTTTGCAAGTTCTTTATTACATAAATAGTAAGTGGAATCCATTTTCATGTGTGAGTGATGTCTTGCTGAAATATTAATTTCTCTTGTAAAAATATCAATTTTTATGCTAAAATTGTATGTTGAATTTATCACTTGGTGTAAATATGATACCTAACTTTACAATATAGCAAGACGCTACCTCGTAACACAATTATTAGTTCAAAATCGTAACTTTTTAATTTTAAGGTATAATTAATAGCGTAAAATTGATTTAAATAGTATACTTTTGTATGGTTGTACGACGACGAGGTAGCGATTTGCTAAATTATACAATCGGTACCACAACTTCACAAAATAATAAATTCAGTGTATATTTTATTATTTCCTTTTATTACTAATTTCTTTTGAAAATGAAAGCTATTAAGGAAAAGGAAATTAAAAATATTATATATCTTAAAAGTTGGTTAAAACATGGTCCTGACTTCCACATATGATCCATCAGGAACTATTAGAAACTGCAATAGGAAAACATCAATCCGAGCTGTAGAAAAGCTACTCCACTTAACTGATTCTCTCACTCAAGTACTAGAATCACAAGCCACAAATCCTTAATAAACGTAAGACTTTACTCGTGTGGTTCCACATGTTAAAACTGTACATCCTTAAACTAATTGCTCATTGATTTTTGGGCTAATATTACTTTAGTCCCTTGAAATCCCATCCACTTTATGATTGAGCCCCTAAACACCAATTCTCCCGATACGTGCTGAAAAAATAATAAACTCAAACTCACACACACTAGAGAAAATGGAGAAGATGTTATCACAAATGAAGACTTATATTCCTTGCTTGGTTCAAATGACTTGAGTACATAGGTATTTATTGGAATCTCCTAACATGTATAAACCCAAATATATGAATGACCATTTAATGAAAAAACATTTCCCTAGACAACTTTTCAACTAGATACATAAACCTTCAAATACATGAACCAACAAGTACATAAATATTAATAAGAGTACTTAATTATAACAAGTTTACTTTTCAACATCCCCTCTTAAACTTGTCACACCAAGTGAGCTCCGCAATTTGCAAAACAATTCGACTTTGAGTGGCTTAGTAAAAATATCAGCAATTTGGTCTTGAGATTGCACAAATATAAGTTCAACTTCTTTATTCGCAACACATTCTCTTATAAAATGATACCTTGTATCAATGTGTTTATGTGACACCTCCAAATCTGGGCCCACACAGCCCAAACTTGAGTTGTCAAAAGACTACAACAAAATTATTACAAAGTAGTACAACGTTCAACAATACAGTGTATAATAATACACAACTAAATCTTCACTATTATTATCACACTATTTTACAACACGTGAAGACGGTAATAACTATCCCTCGGACTCTCACTCCATTCCCCGGCTAGACCCAGCTACATTCTCATCTTCTGTTGAAAAACAATGGAACAAAAGAAAGGGTGAGCTCAAATAGCCCAGTAAGAAATATCATGACTAAGATAATGACGAATAAATTATCATTAGCCTTCAACAGTTGAGTTCTTGATAGAATACAATAGACTACAAGGTTTATATCAAAAACTGCAGTTAAATTCTTGAACAATGATCAGATCAATAATAGCAGCGGAATGAGCAATCTATTAGAAGAATAATGCAGACTATAATGTCCACTCGCTTCTCTTTTTAGTAAAAATATCATCAACTTTTATCATCTGAAATACCATTAGTCAAGATAATACAACTTCACAGTTCCTGGTCATAATCATGCAGATCAACAGTTCATCTTTGCACTACGGGCCAAAGACATTCAATATAACACCAACGGTCATGATTATACCAAATTCAGCCTTTGGTCATAATCATACCAACCAACAGTTCATCTTTGCACTACGGGCCAAAGAGAACATTCACCACGTGTCATAAAAGACACCGAACAGATGTATCGCCTTTAACCTAGTTTATCGCCTTTAACCTATCATCTGTTCAACAATTATATCACATCTGTGCCCCCGGCCACAGATATTCACAACAACTTGATTCTTGATGATTAATACAAATAACAGTGATACAAATGATGAACAGAAGAACATGATAAACAATAAGTATCAGAAGTTTACTTTGTGCAGATTCAAACAATGTCCAAATTGCCAACATGATGTGGAGTGAAATTTAAAAATGATATTCAAGATCCACAGTTCAGAATAACGATTATAGTTCAATAGAAAAGTTCAGAAAATAGGAAGGTTCAGTTGAAATAATGAAGTTCAACTATTATGGAACATATAATATTTTCAGGAATTATAGAAGCAATAATTCCATAATAAGTTTCGATTTAGGTGTATGAAAGAAAATAATATCCCTTACCGTAGCAGGTTTGATTAACAAAAGGTGAAGGAAATTAATATCCCTTACCATAGTAAGTTTGAATAATGGAAGATGAAAAAGATGGTATCCTTTATGAGTATAAAGGAAAATGATATCTCTTACGAATATGAAAGAAAATGATATTACAAACGAATATGGAATAAAAGTGTCATGTGATAATTCGTGTAGACAAATTGTTTCCACACGAGACAAATAAAAAGGGTTATTCACCAACAGGTGGTATTCCGCGCCGTAAGGTTATTCCCATCAATTTGAATACGAAGAGTTATTTACCAAACAGGCGGTAATCCGCGCCGCAAGGTTATTCCCATCAATTTGAATACGAAGAGTTATTCACCAATCAGGCGGTAATCCGCGCTGTAAGGTTATTCTCAGAGATTAATAAGGAATGAATAGAAAATGTTATTCACCAACAAGCGGTAATCCGCGCCGTAAGGTTATTCCCACAATTTAATACATGGAAATAAATGGCACAAGAAAGAAACGATATTATTTTCGAGAATCAAAGAATGATAATCTCTTACCGTGGTAATTTTAAATAATAGAATATGAAAGAAGATGATATTCCTTACCTTAATACGTGACTTGATATTGATTTAAATGAGGTTGATCAACCTATATATTTATAATAAAATTAGTAATTACCACATATAAATTTCAAAGTGTATGATAACTCGTATAATATGAACTATCAAAATTATATATATTTAACATAATTTTTGTAGTATAATATAATTACTTTAACATAGTTTTTAAAATAATATTCAAAAATAAATCTTCCAAAGAAAGCTTTTAAAAATGAATCTTCTCAAAGAAGAGTCTTCTAAGGGAAGATTTGTGAATACCGTGAAAAATAGGAATTTATGAAATTACTACTCTTTAATAAAAGACTTACTTGAAAAATTTCTGCACTCCTTTTGGCTTTCAAACTCTCAAAATAACCTTACTATTCTCAGAGAAAACTCATAAAAATCTTATAGAAAAATTTTATGTTTTAGGTGTGATTTTTCTATTCAGCTGAGCAAGCTATTTATAGGATAAAATAAGGGTACTATGCGTGGTAGGTGGGAGGCCGGCGCATGCCAGCGCTGAACGAATTCAGTACGCACGTTTTTCTGAAAATTTAATTTCATATAAAACAAAAACTTTATTATAATATTCATAATAAAACAAATAACTTTATATATTTTATTTATAATAAAACAAACAACTTTATATAATATATTATAATAATATAATATATTATAATTAATCAGATATCTTTCCTCTACCTGTCATAATTTTCTTCCCATCTTATTAGACTAATATCTAAAGTATAAATAATTAATGTCACAATAGTGATAACAATAATTCAACAATAATGAAAGAAACACGTTACAGATCAATATTAATTTAATAATATCAATTACAGTATATTTGCAACTGTGACAATTATTAGGTTTAATAATTTTAAAAACAGTGCAGTAACAATTATTGACTCAATGATATAAAATACAGTGTAATGACAATTATTAAATCAATAATGCAAAATACTGTGTAGCAGTAATTATTGAATTGATAACATAAAATATTATGCAGTGACAATTATTGATGAAATGATACGCAACAGTTACGGTGTCAATTATCAGACCAATAATATGAGACACTGTGCAATACCGTGTGCTACTGTAGAGTACCGTGTGCTACAGAAAATACCTTAAATTACCGTATGCTACTATTCTTTTATCACCGGTATTTTAACAGTTAACACCGTTGACTATTTTTATTTAGAAAGGTTACTTCTGTCGTTTTCTATATCCGACAAATATTCCGTTGTGGGGTCCACCAATAATTTGTTATTTCGGCGCCGTCGTACGACACGAATATTCCCCGACCAAACGAATATTCCCCGACAAAGCGAATATTGTCCGACAAAATAAAATTTGCACATAACATCCTTAACTTTTAACTTTATCGATTTAACCACTTACTGTTTCAGAAAAATATATATGAAGAAAAATTAAATTTTATATTTCATAAAATTCGGGGTCTTACAACCTCCCCTCCTTATGAAATTTCGTCCCCGAAATTGACGTACCTGACATTTCGAAGAGGTAAGGATACTTAGATTTCATCTTAGATTCTAGCTCCCAGGTCATTTCTTCAATATCTTGGGTCCTCCATAAAACCTTAACTTGAGGTATAACCTTTGAGCGTAGAATCTGCTCCTTCTTATCTAGGATCTTAACAGGTACTTCCTCGTAGGTTAAATCATCTGCTATAACGTCCGGTTCTAACTCAATGACGTGGTTTGGGTCCTTCACATATTTACGTAACATAGATATATGAAAAACGTTATGGATGCGAGACATACTTGGTGGTAGGGCTAGTCTGTAAGCTACGGTTCCTATTCGATTGAGGATTTCAAATGAGCCAACAAATCGAGGGTTGAGCTTTCCTCTCTTTCCGAATCTCGTAACCCCTTTTCATGGAGAAACACGTAAGAATACATGATCTCCGACGTTGAATCTCTCATCTCTCCGATGAAGATCAGCATAACTCTTTTGTCGTTCTTGCGCGGTCTGTATTCGTTGTCAGATCATTTGGATCTTTTCTGTTGTCAAGCGTACCAACTCGGGTCCCAACAGTTTTGCTTTTCCTACCTATTTTCAACATACTGGAGAGCGACACTTGCGTTTATATAAAACCTCGAATGGAGCCATACCTATACTTGCTTGGTAACTGTTGTTGTAGGAAAATTCCACCAATGACAAGTACTTATCCCAACTTCCTTTGAAATCTAGTACGCAAAGTCTCAAAAGATCTTCGAGGGTCTGGATCGTCCTTTCCGATTGTCCGTCCGTCTGAATCGGAGCTCAGTGTCCATAGCTTTTTGTAGACTAATCCAAAAGCGTGAAGTGAATCTAGGATCTCGATCAGAAACTATGAAAACTGACATGCCATGCAATCTCACAATCTCATTTATGTACATACCGGCAAGACGTTCAAGTGAAAAGTTTTCTCATAGAGACAAGAAATGAGCAGATTTGGTCAATCTATCTACGATCACCCAAATTGTATCTAAGCTTTGAGAAACTTTGGGAAGACCTGTCACGAAATCCATATTGATGTGTTCCCACTTCCATTCGGGAACCTCAAGTGGTTGTAATGGATCCTTAGGTACTTGATGCTCTGCCTTGACACGTTGACAAGTTAGACACCTTGAGATAAACTCTGCAATATCTCTTTTCATATTGTTCCACCAAAATGTATGTCGAAGATCTCGATACATCTTGGTACCTCCTGGGTGGATTGCAAACGGCATGTTGTGTGCCTCCATCATGATTTTATGCGTGACATTTAGTGTTTATATGTTAAAACTGAGTTATTTAGCAATTCTTTTTTATCATTTTATGTAAGTAATAAGGGCAAAATAGTAATAAAGTGTACCTATATTTATTAAAAATAAAATAATAAATAAACAAAACAAAATTAAAATTCAATTAGCAAAAAAAAAAAAATCAGCAATCTAAATGACCATTATAAGTATTAATCATATTAAAAAAACCTAAAAATATAAAATAAAATAAAAACTAAACATAACAATTAACATACCAACAAACCAAAAAAAAAAAGATTTTAACAGGATAGCAACTTTGCTTTGCCCAAATCAAAATTATCAAAACCAAAATCAAAAAAGGATAAACAACTTGTTCATCTTCGTCCAAAACTGTCCATATGAATGTTAAACATGAAGATTTGTGGCCAAAGAAGATCTTATAGCCCCCTGTCTCTCCCTCCGAACTCGATGACCTTAAGGTCCTTTCTTTCTCTCTCTCTCTCTCTATATATATATATATGTGTATATTTATGCCACTGCTGCAGTACCATCGCTTCCCCCACCACATCTAGACCACCACCGCCCCTTACCAACGCCTCACGATGCCGACAAGCCTCCTTACCTAGTCAAAAGTGTTGTACTCTACTTGGCCTCGGATTCTTGTTTTTGTGACTCCGTTCCTACTCCATTACGCTACCTTGATTGTACAACTTTCTTTCCTTTCAGTTTTCATATCCTACTTTTGTCTCAACTTTTTATCAGCCATGTGGTAGGAATGAATTTAACCCCCAAAAAGTTCAGTGGGGGCAATTGGCCCCTGCCCCATACGTAGATCCACCACTGTTCAGAGAGGTAGTAGATAGAGGAGAGAAAACAGAAAGGAGAGAGAAGAGATACCTGTGAAGGAGGACATGAGAGGCGAGCGAAGCTAGGAGATGGGATCGATCGATCAGATGAAAAATAAACAAAGCTGGAAGGAATGAAATAAACCCACCTATTTAAAAAGGAATTAAAAATAACATTCAAATGGGAATAGAATAACTAAAGGAACAAAATGTAGGTTAAATCATTTTTTTATTATTGTATTTGATCTTAATTTATAAATGTATTGTTGTACTGATTTTTTTTACAATCATATTACTGTACTAATTTTTTGTGTGCGAAACTTAAAGTTTTCATCAAAGACTGTTAATCATTTAACAGAAAAATGATGTGACAGTATTAATTTATAAATGTATCATTGAACTGGAGATCGATTTACAGTTGCATCACTAAAAGAGAAAATAATAATAATAATAATAATAATAATAATAATAATAATAATAATAATAATAATAATAATAATAATAATAATAACAACAACAACAATACCATCTCCGTTACAAAAAAAAGAAAAAAAAAGATTAGGTTTGTTTTTTAAAATTAATTTGAGATATTTTAAAAATAAATTTTGATTAAATAATAATAATAATAATAACAACAACAACAACAACAACAATAATAGTAACAATAAGAATAAGAATAATACCCCAATCGTTACACACACAAAAAAGATTACTTTTGCTTTTTAAAAATTAAGTTGGGTATTTTAAAAATAATTTTTGATTAAATAATAATAATAATAATAATAATAATAATAATAATAATAATAATAATAATAATAATAATAATAATAATAATAATACCCTCTCCGTTGCACAAAAAAAGAAGAAAATTAGTTTTGCTTTTTAAAAATTAATTTGGGGTATTTTAAAAAAAGAACATTATTTTTTATATTTTTTTGTGTGACGGAGAGGGTATTATTATTATTATTATTATTATTATTATTATTATTATTATTATTATTATTATTATTATTATTATTATTATTATTATTGTTATTATTATTATTATTATTATTATTATTATTATTATTATTAAATCAAAATTTATTTTTAAAATACCTCAAATTAATTTTTTAAAAACAAAACTAATTTTTTTTCTTTTTTTGTGTAACAAAGAGGGTATTATTATTATTATTTTCTCTTTCAGTGATACAACTGTAAATCGACCTTCAATTAAATGATGCGCTTGTAAATTAATATTGTCACGTCATTTTTCTGTTAAATGGTTAACAGCTTTTGACAAAAACTTAAAATTTTGTAAAAAAAATTCAGTACAGTGATGCAATTGTAAAAAAATTCAGTACAATGATGCATTTATAAATTGGGGTCGAGTACAATAATAAAAAAAATGATTTAACCCAACAAAATGCTCATTCCAACTAACTAATCTGTTTTAAGTCATTTAAGAAAGATGGTCATTCCATTCCCATCAACCAAACACAACATAAATCATAAATGTAAGTTAAACCGCCTTATTCTAAAGTCAAATTTGCCATCGATGAAATTCAAAGTTCTATTTTATTTAAAAAAAACACACAAGTCGCAGCCATTAAAATGATGATGCTAACACAATTCCACCTCTATTAATACATATTTAAAATTAATTAAGAGAATTATTATAAGAAAATATTACCACTACCTATTATGGTACCTTTTACATAAATACAATTATATACTATAACATACCATTATTTATTTATTTTTAAGGCTAGATACACTTTTATTACAGCAAGTATCACTAAATTTATAATTGTGCTTACGAATTAGTGCATAAACTACCTAATACAATGTCAATCCAAAAATTATTTTTCTGTGAAAATTAGCCGGAATACCCAACTTGACCAACAACCTGATTAGTTTTCTTCATATATGAATACAGTTTGATTGTAATCATATACGGCTTGACTTTATTAAAAATATTAAAATACTTCTAAATATAATTAACTCCAAATTAAAATACTTCTATATACTATTTACATTAAAAATAATAACTAATTTAAAGAAAATATTAAAAATATAAAAAAATAAGTTTATTTTATATAATTTTTTTTATCTATATTAAATATTTAAAGGTAAATGGGTCAAATCATCATATATCTAATAATATTAAAATTAATAAAACTATGTTGAAATTATTTTCACTCTCATTATTCATCAGACAAAAACAAGATGACTGAAACCCCATTATCATTTTCATGAGATAAAAGAGGATAAACATATAAACCATAATAATTCCACGAGACTTCATCTTTATCCTTTAAATTAGATCATCATGAATACATGAAAAATTATTAGATGATATTGGGGCACCAGCCATGTGGTGCTACGTACATACCACTCACGTGATGCCATGTGGACAGTTAAAGTGAGTCATTTCACTTTAAGTGTTCATGTGAGATCACATGAGTGGTGTCGGACACACGTGACAGGTGCTCTAGGACCACTAAATAATTACTCTGAATGACACTTCTATCATTTCAAGTTGCCATTCAGTTTCACAATCGCCCCTAAAGTTCATTTTGCATCAATTAGGTCCCTAAAATGACATTTTGTGTCAATTCCGTTCCTTTTCCCCAATTTCAGTGTAACCCGCCCAAATTTTGACCCAACTCTACCCATTAGAATTTTTTTATTAAAGTTTCATAAAATAGAAATTAAAATACAAAAAACAGGAAAAAGATAAAAAAAAAAATATATAAAGCTAATTAATTTTTTTTTATAAAAAAAAAAACTAAAAAGTTTTAAAATTAATTATTATTTTCAAATTCAAATTATTTTTTAAACTTTTTAGTTTTATATTTTTTTTAAATCTGAATTATTTTTTTTAATCTTTTATTGTTTTAAAAACTTTCCTGTTTTTTAAAAAAAAAAAAATTGAATTATTTTTCTTACCTATTACTGTTTCTTGTATTTTAGTTTCTATTTCACGAAACTTTACTCCTTTTTAAAAAATAAAATTTTCTATTTTTTTCCTGAGAAAAATGATTAATTTTAAAACTTTTTTAGTTTTTTTTTTTAAATTTGACTTTGTTTTTTTTTTTTATTTTATGTTTTACTATTTTTTGGATTTTAATTTCTATTTTATGCAACTTTATATACTATTTTTTTTTAAAATAAAGAAATTGTAATGGGTAGAGTCTGATCAAAATTTGGACAGGTTTCAATGAAATAATGGAAAAGTAACGAAATTGAGACAAAATGTCACTTTAAGGATCCAATTATATTTACGCAAAATGAAGAGGCTATGAGGGCAAACGTGTCATTCAGCCTTTAATTAACCGTCACCGTCTCCTTTTTAAATCAAAACGCATCTCTAACCATCTCCGTGAATCAAACCTCTACTTCATAAGTAAACTAAACTCGATTATCTTCATTTAACAGTTTTATCCTTTGAAATTGAGGGCTTGTGTCAACTGAATCCAGAAAACAAATAAGTAAATTGTATTTTAGTATAGGAGAGAGAAAGCATAAACCTTGAAGGTCAACATCACTACTTGTAGATGGCGGCTTACTCTGTTTTCTGTAGATATAAGAAATGTTGGAATCAGCAAGAACGGTAAGCAAATAATCAACGCTAGCTAATATGAAAGTAAAAGGCTACACTTTCTCTGAGGTCGGAAATCTGCTTTTTCCGAAAATGAGGATGAGTCGGCATTATCGTCGTCGTGGAGCCGCCGTGCGCGGCGGGGGAGACGATGAGGAAGAGGAGGTGGAATGCAGTAAAGAGGAGGGATCGAGCCATGATATTGGTGAATGGGTAGATTGGAGGCGAGTAGCATCGTGAAGGGATTTCTAGAGTTTCAAAATAATATATAAGATAGCTTTCTGGGTTTCAAAATAATATAAAATAGAAGTTCTTTTTATTTAGTCAAACCTTATTTGAATACGGTTTTTGAAATCACCTGGATTACTGGCAAATTGAGTATTCCGGCTAATTTTCGTTGGAAAATGATTTTTGGGTCGATGTTATATGCAATTAAGTAGGTTATTGGATACTTTTAAGCCCAATTACTTTGAGAGTCGAATTATAAATTTGATGATATTTGGTGTAACGATGTGTATTTAGTCCTTATTTTTAGAGAATTGATATTTCTATAACCAAAAATAATAGTTCCACAAACTTTTCTCCCACATGTAGAGCCCATTTACTATTTAAGTGAGAGGGAACTTGTGGAACTATCATTTTTATTTGTGAAAATATCAATTCTCTATTTTTATATTACGATTCGTAGGTTGATATAATGCTATAATTTAATTATTACTATGTACATTTAAGGTCAATGTTTTAGATATGTTTGAAAAAATATTTTTTATTTTTTAAAAATACGTCATGTTAAAAATGTATTTTTAATTTTAAAACGCAACGAACAAAAAAAAAAAAAAAGTCCCCTTGACAAACTATTAAAGCCATTTTTAAAAATAATTTTAAATTACGTAGTTGAACATTAATTTGTTAGATAAAGTTGAATAAAAATAAATATTTAAAAGAGGATAAAAATATGGCTAATAGGACACAATCTTCTGCCTTTAGTGCTACCTTGAAAGTCTTCACTCTGTCGTTTTAGCATGCTTTGGTCAGTCATTTGATATTTCTGACTTTAAGCTCTTGGCAGAGGTTTATCTGACACATTGATGCAGATTGTTCTTCTCAATTAAGTTGCTTCTGTCTTTTAGTACAAGAGAAGAATCATCAGATGTTTTAGGATTTGATCGTAGTGTTGCTTAAATGTCTCTTGTTTTTATTTAACTCTATGATTGTCCTTGCTGCAATGACTACTCTATGATAAGGCAATTTTCCTTGAGAACGTAGAGTTTTACTCTGCGGCTACTCTGTTGGCCGTAAAGTTCGTTCTATGGTCGCTTGATTTGATAGTAGAGTTCGTTCTAAGATTGGGCTTCTTCCTTGGTCGTAGAGCCTCCCTGGCATGGAATCGTAGAGTCCACTCTATGAACAGACTGAATCGTTGAGTCTTCTTTGCGCAAATGTAAGGACCAAGAATTTTGAGTTGTATTATAAATAAAATTGGAAATTTAATTTCTAATTAATTACGTTATGGTGGGAATTAATTTAAACCCTAACAAGATGGTTTGATTTATATTTGACTATTAAATTAATTTAATTAAAGAAAGTCTGATGAAGGATTATTAATTGTCAATCTAACCTAAGGTTATATTTTTAGTATCAATGGATTGATTTGTTATTGAACCCTAATTAAATAGTCAATTAATATTGAATACGACAAGTCTAATTGGATTATGTAAATTAAATTAAATTTGATTATTAAAGTGTTCCTATAATTATTTAAACAAGCCTAAACAATTAATTTAGTGAGGGATTTGTGAAATTTGCTTTGTGGGTTGCTATTTAATTAAGCTAGCCCAATTTATTAAGAAGTGGGTGACTTATTTTGGTAGCCCAATGTTGTTAGATTATTATGATCATAGATGACCCAAATGAATTAAATTGCAAGCCCAATGTTTGGTCCAATTGTCAAAGCTTCTAGAAGGCATGAATTTACCAATTTGGCAATAAAAATAAATCAAAAATGAATTTAATTAAGGGGCATGGCTGGTGGTATGGGGTGTCCATGAACTCCAAATTTTATCCAATTTGTTGCTTGAGTTAGTGTATGGAACACTCAACAAATTGCTAGCATTTTTGAAAAATTGTTAAAGTTCAATGTGAAGATATATAGGTTATATGTATATATTTCTACTACTATAAATATGAACCTTAACTCACTTGGGAAAAAGTTTGCTAAGTTGCTAGAGAGCTCTTTTATTGTGAGTTAGTAAGGAGTGAGTTAACTCGGTGAGTTAATGTAATATCCCAGATATTTTCAAGATTTTAAATAATATCTTAATTGATTTTATTAAAGGTTAATGTTTAAAACCTAGAATGTGAGAAGTAAGATGTGTAGAAAATGGGTAAACATTTTTTTTTAACATAATGTATTTGTTAGAAATTAAATGTGGAAATATTTTATGATGCATATAGAGAATTTATTAAGGAAATAAATTCATTTGAGAAGTGAAGACGGTTATAAGGATATATATATACATAGTTATATATTTCTAGAGTTGTGTTTGTTAGCCAAACAAGGAGATGGGTAAATTAATACTCAATAAAAACTAATAAATTAATTAGTTTAAATTTGAAGTAAGAAGGAAATTCATGAAATATAATTAATTAAATTAATTATATTAGTTATGAGTTAAAGTTATAGAGGAGATAGAATCATTGCCGATGATGGCAATAATAAGAAGTAATTAATTAAGAAATTAACTTAATTATTAAGTTGAGGTATAGAATTCAAAGGTGAGATTAAAACAAGCCCAATATGTTAATTGTTGTAAGTCTTATTGAGGATTTATATAGAGGTCCAAATAAATTTAAAGATTTAACCTCATGAAGAGTCCAAGTAATTTAATTACTACTAGTGGACTAGCCCAAAAGGATTATACGTGTTAGCCAATATGAGAATATTTACATGAAGAGGGTAATTAAATAAGAGAGCCCAATAAAAAGGAAGTTATGTAGCCCAAACTATTAAAAGTCAAATGATGGTCAATGGTTAGGAGAAGCATTTCAAGTATTGATTGAGTGTAGAGAATTAACTAGTGTAGGGTTAATTGAATAACCCTAGTTGGTAGACAAGAGAGAGCATTAACCAATCATTGGTTAATTGCTAGGTAAGTAAATATGGTGATTAGAATTAACTATGGATAAGTTAATTGAGTAACCCAATGTGGTAAAATAATTTAAGACAAGTCTAATTGGATTATATTAAAAGTCCAATTGAGGTATTAAACTAAGTTAAATAAATTAACCTAGTAGTACATGTAATTTAATTTAAACATTGATTCATGTAATAATTAATCAAGCCTAATGCTTGTTTTAATTAAATGTAACATAAGGTATTTAATATTAGCCCAATGTAATAATTAAATTGAGCCCAACCAAATTAAATGGATGAGCCCAATATATTTAAATACTAGAGTCCAATGTGGAGCCCAAATGGTAATCAAAGTTGTGATCAATATATATATATATATATTGGTGTGTATATATATGTATATGTAGACACCCAAATTTTGCACTTCTCTACTAATCCTGGCAGGAGGGCAAAAGCGTCATTTGACCTGACATGCGGAAAGAAAGGTGGACCCCAACACCAAGCCACCCCCAGCGATTTACGATCAAAGCCGCCACCACGGACAACGAGAATCCGATCTCTTGAGGCAGGGCGAACAATGGATCCAGAAAAGCCTGAGCCAACCACAAAAGACGACTGATGGCCACTCCGCTTACAATGTTCGGGGGTCTCGCTCCCCGGTGAGCGAGCGGCTGCCCAGCTCGCCGGTGAGCTGGCGGGGGTGGAAAGGGGGCAGCGCCCCCTGGAAGCCAAGCATAATTATCAAATTCCATATCAAGTCGCGGCCCTCCGAACTGGCCTCCCAGAACAATATGGCACGTTTTCCAGGGATTTCCGGACTGCAAAAATACAGCCTTACAAAATAATACCGCGGAAATTGGCGAATTAAGACCGCGTGGCACGAAAATCAAAAAAAGAAAGCCGGACGGCCGCGAATGCAACCGCTGCCACCGACAGAAGTGACAGGCACGAGGCTCGAGAACGGCACACGGCAGCCGAGGCGGCGGCCAGGCGGCCACAGCAGGCAGCCGCAGATGCATCTGCGGCCAGCCGCAGATGCATCTGCGGCTGCCTGCTGAAGCCTATATGCGGCCATTTTCCACCCGAGAAGAAAAAAAGAGAAGAAAAAAGAAAGGAAAAGAGAGAGAGAAATACGAGAGAGAGAGAGAGAGGAGCTCGGTTTTGGCTTGTATGGAGTAGAAATCTTTGTTCTTTTGCTAGATAGTTGTATACTCTTGTCGTTAGGCTCACTTTGTGGAATATAAAGCTTCATTTGGTTCATTGCAAGGTGAAAGAGGAGTGTGTTCTTGGATTTTTTTTTTGTGTTATTATTAGTATAATGTTGTGATTGGGTTTATTTGATTTAGTTTATTGTTATATATTGATAATGATCCGTGGATTAGGGGTTGTTAGTGAGGTTTCCATCGGAAAGTAACTCCTCCTAACGCCCCGATGACATCCATACGGTGATTGTTCGTTCGTTATGATGTTAAGTAATGTGTATTGTTGATTTGGGCGATATTTGGGTTGTATAATGTGATAGCCAATGTCTAGATCTTGTTAGATTTGTTTAGTATTGGTTGTGTTGTGATGGGATGATTGTGAGCCTAGGGGGGAGATCCTCGTGATCGAACCCCGATGATGGACGTTTTGGCATATGTAATCGTGGCATAGGGTCCGTAGCGTTGTATTTGTAATATCGGGCCTTAACGCGATATCAATCGTGTTCGGGTTAAGGCCCCGTGATAAATAAAAATATGTGATTGTGGGTGTTTGGGGTTGTCTGGATGGCTTACATGCCCGTAGATAACCCCGACACGTTTTGGGATGTATGTTTTAATTTACGACACGAAAAAATGGTTTTCAAAATAAGGCAAATAATGAAGATTTCATAAAATCAAGCAAATTTAGGATATTAGATTCACGAGGTTTAAAGGTCAAGTGTTTTGGTAAACTTTAATCCATAATTGATGAATAGGCTTTAGTTGGTTTTAAAACGTCACAAAAAACGATTTTGCAAATAAATAAATGTTTTCATTAAACTTTGTGCATAGGGTTAAAGAGTTCTAGAAGTTGCCCTCGATTTATTTATATTAACTGTTAGAAGGCAATGTATAGTCTCGATTCCTATTTGACAAAAGTTTAAAACTATTGTTTTCTAAAATGACATCTAAATAAAAAACCCTCAACGCTTTCGAAATTAAAATCAATCTTTCTTATAAAAAGCGAAGCCTCGTCATTTGGGTCAAAGAACGTCCAAAACACTTTCCAGATAACACTTTTGCCATATAAAAATAAAAGCGAACTTTTATGCAAAACGCACCACAAACATTCATCTAGGCACGCACGCACACACACGCAAACCACACATTTTAGGATTTAAAAAAGGATAGGAAAATATCAAGATTGCGGTAACCGTGTTTCACGGAAGTCGGGGGGTGCCTAACACCTTCCCCTCGCTTAAGCAAGCCCCCGAACTCTATGAATCTCGGTTTGCGGACCAATTAATCGGAGTCACATATGAGCCAGCGATTACGAAAACAAAATTCGGATGAGTTGGTACATCCATTTCAAATATACCAACTGGCGACTCTGGTCAATTGGCTCATAAAAAATCGATCTTTCAAAACCCGTCGACACTAAGCCGACCCTTTTCAAAATCACATTTAATTCAAAAGGCTAAAATTGGAAAGGGACATTTTTAATAATAAAAAACGAGACGACGAAAAATCCCGGCGTCGACAGCTGGCGACTCCGCTGGGGACAGTAGAGGGCTTAAGCCGCGTTTAAAATCTCGATATTTTCCTATCCTTTAAAATCTAAAAAATGTGTGGTTGCGTATTTACTTTAAAAATTACCTTTTTGTGCGTGTATGTGAATGGTGTGATTGCGATTTCTTTTCAAAGCTTTACTTTATTAGCATCATATGCATACGGTGAGGAACGATGAATGAATGTTGAATGTATGTTGAGCAGTTCCTCCTCCTGAGGCAAACCCGTCGGATGTGGATTACTGGACTCAAAGGGGTGCTCCCCGGCGAGGCTCAGGAAAAGCATCCACTCAGATCCAATCCAATTGAAAGATCGGATTTATTCCCTTCGAGTATGTTGCGAAGATCTGGGAACCTTCATGCCGAAAAGCCCGCGAGAGTAACTTAGGGTAGGTCAGCCTCAGATAAACCCAACGAATGGAAAGTCTCTTCATGCCCTTTTACGCTTTACGCACGTAATATCATACTGTAGTCAATCCTTTTGTACCAACCACTTTTTCCAAATAAAAGTACTAACCTCTGTTTTACAGGGGCAAGCTTGGAGAGCATCGTGAATTGCACTGTCATACTTTGGTTAAAATAAAGGGATACTGACCCTGTTTTGCAGGAAAAGATTATAAAACTCAAAAAACAAAAAAATATATATATTTGCTTTAGCATGCATCCACCAACGTCATTTTCTGAAACTAAACTTCGATTGTTTCATACGCAGGATTGCTCCCCAAACCCGTCTCCGATCTAAGAAAGCCAGAGAATTAACAGTCGAGATGGCTGAGAACCCTAATCCTGATCTGGCTCCCGTATCTCGGGAAGAGTTCAATGCTGTAAAGAATCAAATGACCGAGCTGACCATGTTGCTCAAAGAGCATTTCAAACTGAAGTCAGGGCCACAGCTCGAGGACCCGCCGGGGCCATCATCTCAAGGGAATGTATTGACCCCCGAAACTCCAAAAGTAGAGCTACCAAAGCAAGTCATTATCATCCCGGAGGACGAGGTGGCCAGTGGCGTCAGTAAGAAGATAAAGCAGATGGAAGAGGCCATCAAAACAATGAAGGGGATCGGGTCATATGGCAGTGTTAACTATTCCGACCTGTGCATCTTTCCGGGAACCAGATACCCCGAGAAGTTCAAGCTCCCTGAATTTGAAAAGTACAACGGGTCGGGGGATCCCTACACACACCTGAAAGTATACATCGGAGAGCTGGGGGGATATGCTGAGGACGAATCACTGAGAATGCAACTGTTCCAGAAAAGCCTGACAGGGGAGGCTAGGACATGGTATGCAAGATTGGATAATGCTAAGATCCACAACTGGGAGGAGCTGGCCCACACTTTCCTAACCCAGTACAGCTTTCAGTCCCAGATGGCCCCGGACCGCTACCAGATGACCAAAATCAGAAAACAGGCCAGTGAATCCTTCAGAGACTATGCTCAACGGTGGAGGAGGATGGCAGCCCAAGTGAACCCACCCATGAGTGAGGCAGAAATGGTCATGACTTTCATTGATATCCAGGAGGCTCCCTATTATGAAAGAGTAATGGCGGGAATAGGAAAGCCTTTTGCGGAGATGATCAAGCATGGGGAAATGGCGGAGATGGGTTTGAAGTCAGGAAAGATCAGAGATCTCACAGCTCTCGAGGCTGTGGCTGAGCAAATCCAGAGTGGGAATTACGGCAGTTCATCCCGAAGACCCCAAAAGAGAAAGGAGGAGGATGTGTCCCTGGTACTGCAAGGGCTATCAGGGAAAACAATGACCAGCCCCCCGGTCCACATACAAAGAAATGAGGCCCCGCGCCCATCAAATTTCAACAATCAGAGGTATGAGGGGCGTCGAAAATTCGAAAAGCCGCAAGAGAGGGAGTTCACCCCTTTGGGGGATTCGTTGGAGCAGATACTGACCCTGCTGGTAAGCCAGAAGAAGATTACCGAGCTATTGCCTCCGTCAGACCCAAAGAGCAAGAGATATGACCCTAGCAAGAGATGCGCCTACCACTCGGCATCCCCGGGGCATGACACCCAGGAGTGCTGGTCTCTCAAACACAAGATCCAGAACATGATTGACAACGGAGAAATCGTGGTGGAACAACCGGAATCCCCGAATGTGAAGGCCAACCCTCTTCCCGAGCATAATGGGGGAGGCGTAAATACAGTGGAAGCTAGTGGGGCGGAGGGTCCCCTAAGATTGAGATACATAAGGAGGATAGAAGGAGAAATTGCTGTGACCAATGCCCGGGAGGATGCGCCAAGGGAGCCTATTAAGTTGGTTGGAGTAATTCAAGGGACCAAAACAGAGCCTATCCGGTTATCAGCTCCAAGACCCCTTGTCGTAACAGCTAGATCACAATTGCCAGTCACCAACCTGAAGACTGTTCCGTGGAATTACGGGGAAAAAACCGTGGAAGAGGCCAGTTGTGCATCGGTCAGCTCCAAAGGAAATCCATTGTATCTACCAAGGCGGGTTTTTGAAAACACAAAAAGGGAAAACGGGAAAATATCAGAGGACAAAGCGTTGGAGTTTTGGGAGAAGATGAATCACGGCAAGACAAATGTGGCCAAAACACTGGAGGTGCAGCCACCCCTGACATCCATCTTAGATCTTGCCTTGGCCTCAAATGACCATCATCAAGTATTAAGCAAAGTCCTGGAAGAGGCCCATGTCCCCAAGACAATCAGTACAGAAAGATTCAGCCACTTGGTGGGCCATCTGTTAGACAGCAATGTAATATCATTTACCGACGACGACATCCCTGAAGAGGGAAGGGGGCACCGAAAGCCGTTACACATTTCTGTCATCTCGTCCGGATATGTGATGAACGGAGTCTTGATTGATGGTGGGTCAGCCCTGAACATTTGCCCATACAATACTCTGGAGAAAATGAAGATCAACCCTAAGCGCCTGCGGGCCAGCCAAGTGGTGGTAAGGGCGTTTGATGGATCGAGAAAGGACACGGTGGGAGAGATTGAGCTGCCGGTGGAGATTGGCCCGTATACTTTTGATATTTCCTTCCAAGTGCTAGATATCACGGCCAGTTACAACATGCTCTTGGGGAGGCCCTGGATTCATATGGCTGGGGCAGTTCCCTCCACTCTGCATCAGCAAATAAAGTTTATCGTTGAGGGACACTTGATCACAGTCGCGGCAGAATCTGACTACCCTGTTCCCTCTGTAAAAGGCATGCCGGTGATCCATGTGGATGAATCAGCCGAACCAATCAGCTATCAAGCGTTTGAAATCAGCACCCCTCAGTACAAGCAATTGGGAGCCCCGGAGTTAAAGCTTAAGGTGTCCCCCGAGCTCACTTTCGTTGCCCGGGAAATGATGGCAATGAACTTTCAGCCGGGGCAAGGGCTAGGCAAGCACAGCCAAGGAATCACCGAACCCATCAAAGTACCAGTGCAGTCAGGCAAGGCAGGGTTAGGATATCATGGAGGTATGAGGACGAGGAACACATACAAGAAAACTCCCGTGCGGATAACCGGAGTCCCGATACCGAGAGCCAGTAATGAACAATCCCTGAGGATAATCAAGCCTGCGTCTGAAGCAGAGGGTAAGGTGGAGGCTCCCCCAGCCAAAGGATTGGTCCGTCAGATGGATTTCTTGCAAGAAATTATGGAACAGTTTGAGGAGAAGTGTCATCTCCCGGGGCAGTCAGGCCCCAATGAAAAGGGAAAGGAGAAAATGACTGACGGCAAGCAGATCATGCCATTCATTAATTGGGCCGGGTTAGAAGTGCCCGAAGAAAGTGAAAAGGAAAGCCGAAGCCAAGTCGCTGCAATCATTGAAGAGGTGCCAGATACAGAGACCCCCTCCATCACTAGCTATAAAACCGAAGTGATCCCCAGGAATTGGACCGTGCAGCCAGTAGTATCCAGAAAAGGGTAAATGCAGGAGTGTCCGGGAATCTTGTCCAGTAGGGGGATCAAGGGGTTTTTAAGACGGTGTTTTTGTTTTATGTATCTGCACGTCTATTTCATACTTTTGTCATGATTATTGAAAAGGAAGTCATGTACCTAATGTTTATATATATGACAAATATTTTTGTTTCATGTCAGGTGTACCGATTTGAGTCATTCTAGCCTAACAAACGATTTTCCAAATTTGAAAGACGATTATGATTTTGATATAGAACTGGATTTCGATTTGATGGGAATTGAGCAGGACGAAGCAGATGATGACGACGCTCCCGACGAGATCAAAGAGTGGGTCGAGGATAAAGCCAAACCCAACCTAGACCAAACCATCACCCTCAACATAGGAACCCCTGAAAACCCCAAAGAGCTAAGAATTGGGGCAGACTTGACTCCCAACCAGAAAGCAGAAGTAGCTGAACTGTTGAGCCAATATGAGGATGTGTTTGCTTGGTCACACGAAGACATGGTCGGGTTGTCCACGGACATCGTGGTACATCGATTGCCTATCAAGGAGGGTTTCAGGCCAGTTAAGCAGAAGTTGAGAAAGTTAAAGCCAGAGTGGAGCTTAAAAGTGAAAGAAGAGATAGTCAAACAATTCAAGGCTGGGATCATCATGGTGTCTACTTACCCAGAATGGCTTTCCAATATAGTCCCCGTGGCAAAACCTGGAGGAAAGGTGAGAGTGTGCGTGGATTATAGAGATCTGAACAAAGCCAGTCTTAAGGATAACTTCCCAGTGCCTTTCATACACATCTTGGTGGATAACACAGCTCAGTATGAAATGTATTCATTTGTCGATTGTTTCGCTGGGTATCACCAGATAATGGTGGCGGAAGAGGATCGAGAAAAGACTGCCTTCATCACCCCCTGGGGCACGTTTTGTTATAGACGACTTGCCTTCGGCCTCACAAATGCGGGAGCCACTTATCAGAGGGCCATGATGGCCCTATTCCATGACATGATGCACAAGGAGATAGAGGTTTACGTGGATGACATCATTGTGAAATCGAAGGCGGAATCTGACCATGTGACTCACCTTAAGAAACTATTCGAGCGGCTCAGGAAGTATAATTTGAAGCTCAATCCAGCCAAATGTGCCTTCGGGGTTCAGTCAGGTAAACTCCTTGGATTCTTGGTGAGCAATCGAGGTATCGAACTGGATCCGGCTAAGATCAGGGCTATTGTGGATATGCCAGCTCCCCGTACAGAGAAAGAGATAAGGGGATTTTTGGGGAGGATAAACTTCATCAGTCGGTTCATATCCCATCTGACCACCACCTGCGAACCAATCTTCAAACTGTTAAGGAAAGACGCCTCCCGGAAGTGGAACAGTCAATGCCAAAAGGCCTTTCAGGCTATTAAGAAGCAACTAACAGAAGCGCCAGTGCTGGTACCGCCAAAGGACGGGGTTCCCCTTTTCCTGTATATATCCGTGAATGATATGGCGATGGGTTGTATGCTGGGGCAGAAGAGTGAATCCGGTAAGGAGCATGCCATTTACTACCTCAGCAAGAGATTCAGCAGCTGTGAACAGAATTACACGCCGATCGAGAAAACATGTTGCGCCTTGGCCTGGGCTGCTATGAGATTACAGCATTACCTCCATGGACACACTACCTATTTGATCTCGCGAATCGACCCCTTGAAGTATATATTTGAGAGACCAATGCTGAATTGTCGATTGTCAAGGTGGCAGTTAATCCTCCAGCAATTCGACATCCTATATGTTACCCAGAAGGCCATGAAAGGGCAGGGAATTGCAGATCAATTATCAGAGATGCCGACAGGGGGGATGGAGCCTTTAGAGACTTTCTTACCAGGTGAAGACATACTGTGGGTCCAACAAGCAAAGTGTGATGACGAAGGGCAGTTCTGGAAAATGTATTTCGACGGTGCCATGAATGCTGAAGGGGCTGGAGCTGGGGCGGTCCTGGTCTCCATTACGGGCGAGCAATACCCTGTTCTCACCAAGTTACGGTTCAATAACTCAAACAATACGGCTGAGTATGAAGGATGTATATTGGGACTGAGGTTCGCCCGCAATATGGGAGTGAAAAGATTAGCCGTATTCGGAGATTCAGAGTTGGTGATCAGACAAGCGACTGGGGAATATGGCACTAAGGAGCTTCGGTTACTCCCCTACCACCGGTGTGTAGTCCGATTGATGCAAGAATTTGAAGATATAGCTTTCCGACACATTCCCCGGGGGCGGAATGACTTTGCCGATGCATTGGCCACCCTGGCTTCATTAGTCCACGTGCTCAAAAATAAAGCCAATCCCCAGATTGAAATAACAGTGCAAAATGCTCCCGCTTACGAAGAATGTATATTGGAGTTATCCGAAGAGGTGGTGCAGCCAAATCAGTGGTATCACGACATCCAGAGATACTTGAGGGATAGATCACTCCCCGACCAGGCGAACCGAACGGAAAGGCAGAGAATCCAGAAGATGGCGATGAAATTCTATTTAAGCGGAAATTCCCTGTATAAGAGGGATGTAGGCTTGGGATTATTGCGATGTGTGGACGAAACTCAAGCACAGAAAATCATGGGCGAGGTGCACGGTGGAGTGTGTGGGCCGCATATGAGTGGACCGATGTTAGCCAAGAAAATTCTGAGAACCGGGCATTACTGGCTATCACTTAAAGCTGACTGTGACGATCATGTCAAGCGATGTTTCCAATGCCAAGCACACGGTAATGTGATGCATGCGCCTCCTAATGAACTACATTGTATGACTTCCCCTTGGCCGTTCTCCATGTGGGGTATGGATGTTATCGGGCCCGTGGAGCCCAAAGCAAGCAACGGCCACCGGTTCATTTTCGTCATGATCGACTATTTCACTAAATGGGTAGAGGCAGCTTCTTTCCCCAAAGTAACGCAGGAAGTTATAGTCAGTTTCATCAGGAACAATGTGATTTGCCGATACGGACAGCCTGAAATCTTGGTGTCCGACAATGCCAAGAATCTGAACAATGCCCTTATGAAGGAGTTGTGCGCCCAATTCAAGATCAAGCATCTAAATTCTGTCATTTACCGGCCCAGAATGAATGGGGCCGTGGAGGCGGCAAATAAGAATATAAAGAGAATCATGGCGAGAATGTCTGCCAATCATCGGGGATGGCCGGATTTGCTGCCCCTCACATTGTTTGCATACCGGACATCAGTGCGAACGTCCACAGGAGCAACCCCTTACGCCTTGGTATATGGGATGGAGGCCGTTTTGCCGGTGGAAATGGAGATGGCATCCCTCCGGATTTTGCTCGATGCTCGGATTGACGAGGGGGATTGGATACAAAGTCGATACGACCAGTTAGCCTTGATAGATGAAAAAAGGGTGGCGGCTATATTACACGGTCAGTTGTATCAGCAACGTATCTCTCGATCGTACGACAAAAAGATTCGGTCCCGAAAGTTCAAAGAGAATGATTTAGTTCTAAAGAGGGTCATGCCCTGTCAAGACAAAGCCAAAGGGAAATTCGCTCCCAATTGGGAAGGGCCCTTTGTGATCAAAAAGGTTCTATCTGGAGGGGCCCTCATCCTACAGGAAATGGATGGCGAGGTATTTCCGCAGCCCCTGAATTCCGACTCTGTGAAACGATTCTACGCTTAAAAAAAAAAAAAAAAAAAAAAAAAAAAAAAAAAAAAAAAAAAAAAAAAAAAAAAAAAAAAAAAATTTCTCCCTTGTAACTCGAACTACGTAGGACCTGATCTCCTGACCTTGTGGGAGTACGTAGGCAGCCATCATGGCACGGTCCGTTCTACACAAAATAATAAACTTCGTCCCTATACCAAAACCACTTCCAGAAAATCCCGAAATCCTACACATTCCAAAACTTACCCAAACCTAACCACAAACCTTGTCCCTATACCAAAACCACTTCCAGAAATCCTATACCCTCCAAACCTAGCCACATAATTAGCCCAAAGTCCAAGACTCATTTCGATGAAATCAGAGGGGCATGCGGCAATATCTGTGGAGTTCCAATCAAGACTTGAGGAAAGAAATAAGGCAATATATCGAAATCATAATCGGCTGGATAAAATGAGGATCCAATGAAGGGCGACGATGCATCAAAAAGGGAAATGACTGAAACCACAAATATTTCTCTATATATACAAAACATTTTGATTACAAGTCTGTCTTTTAAATAAAAGTGATGAAACTGACATAGTCCGTGCAGGAAATAAAATCATCTACAGGTCAGAGACCAGCTGGAGCAGGATAGACAGAATAGTCGAGGCATCATAAACCTCCGGCTCATCCGCAATCTGCTGTCCCATCATGTCAATCCGAGTCAAAAGAGCAGCAGCACTGGTAACAGTCGTGGAATGGCCCTCCATGATGACTTGGGCCTGCTCTACGATGTTATCCCTGGCAGAAAGGGCGGCATCCCGGGCTAGTACAGCAGCATCCCGCTCCGCATAGGCGGTATCCCTCTCAGTCTCAGTAGCACTCAAAACGAACCGGAGCCGGGTACCCTCAATCATCAATCTCTGGATCCGATCAGTCAAGTCAAAGGAATGGGCATGTACCGAAGTAGAAACCTCTTCCACACCAGATCTGGGCGCTAATCCTGAAAGCTCCGGAGGAATGACCACATCTGAACCGGTCTCAACCGGGAAAGGTCCCCGAGGACCATCCAAGGCCCCAATCTGGTCAAAGTCGGCAATATCAGAACCTCCTCGCAACCATAGCAGATAATCGGGTGTCTGACCAGGGTGACTGTCCCCAAACTCGGCCGAGACCCTGTGTGACCAAAGATCGTATACCCTCAGCAGCTCCCTCTCCGTCTGGGGCGATATGAGAAATCGGTAGTCAGCTGCTCCGGCAAAGAGATGGAGATCCTGCATCTGGTCAAACTGCCCCATGACAGCTAAGGGATGATAAGTCGTCACCCCTCTCAAGCCCGGAAGAGGGAGGAAATCAAAAGGGGGCACATGAGTCAAGAAACTCCGGAAAGAGCAATAGCCCGAATAAATCAGAGGATGGAAAGGCTCCTCAATGGCCGATAAGAACTCCCTCCATGAAGCGGTATCCGTGCATCGACAGGGACGGAATGAGAACTGCATGGCCAGGCTGTGGCTGAAACAGAACCCGTGTCGACGAAACTGCCCGATGGGTCTGAGGTGGCTCATGAACCATACATACAATAAAATGGAACTTCCCCTGAATATGCGACCAGAGAAGGAGTGACAATAGGAGGCCGACAGGTAAGTCTCTGCTAATATCATGGGAAGAATGGTATGGTCCTCCTGGAGAGCCTGCACCGCTACGATAACCCGCATATCCATGAGGTCGTCCCCTGCGGGCATGTACAGAACTGATACGACACAAGCCATCAAAACATCCACTCTCAAAGCGCCCCAGCGCTCTTCAGATACTGAAAAATCACTGAAAAACCGAGAGAAGCTATCCACCGAGCCAAATCTGTCAACCAGGAAGGATAGAGGAACAAGGTGGCTCGAGGAGGTCACGGATAGCAGAGCTGTCCTCCGCAAGCCTGTGAAAGTCAGAAACTGGCGGCGCATATGGCCCGAGGTAACCCGTGCACATGGACCATCCACTGATAAACCGGTGAAGCGAGCATACTCCTCAAGAGTGGGAGTCAGATACTCCAGCCTAAACCTGAAAACCTGTCGGTCCGGGATCCAACAACTGAGAATGCCATCAACAAAGCCCGGCGGCACCTGAAATGACAGTAGAGCCAAGGAGTGTCCCAAAAGACCCTCTGCGATGATTCGGTCGGAAGGTAGCAAACTATCCAGCCACAAGAAAAGCCTGCCAATAATCCCTGAGGGGGCGTGAGGGTCCACGCGAACCACGTCCAGGGATGACATCTGTAAAAAGCAGTATCAAAAGACTATACAGGGGTCAATTTTTCCTTTATATAACAAATCATGCATCATACAGGCTATAATGGAATGAATGGATCATCAAAAGTGAATGATTGTGCATAAAATAAAAAATAAGTCTGTACATAATCCATGAAATGAGAAATGATAATAAAACGAACAGGCTTAAATACAGAGGTCCTAGCCTATCAAGGTCTAATCAGTAAAATCTATGCCGTCAATGAAGGCATCATCCTCAAACTGATCTACCGGCAAATCCGGGGGAAGAGAAGCTTCACCCTCACAGTTCAGGTCTGGGCAGGAATAGAACGGCATTGGGGCATCCGATGGGCCGGGGGCCGAGCCAAAATCAGATCCGTGCGGGTCCGCGACATAAGCCTCCTCCGGATCTCGGCCCAAGCTCCGAACAAAAAGAGATAGCTGATCCACCTGCCGAGTAAGAGACGCAATCTGGTCCGAATGGGTGGGGACACGGACACACTCCATCCAATCTGCCATCATCACCGACCCGTGAACCAGGTCTCCGAGGAAGAAAGTGGCACGAGTCTGAGGTCCGATAGTGCGGGGTCTCCACCAGGCACTGAAGCTCTCGTTCGTATGAGGACCAGCCGACAGCATATAACCGTCCTCCCCGGCTATCAGAGCCTCGGGAAGGTGGGCATCCGCGAACCAAAATCTCTGTGAGGGAGGGGCAAAAGGGACACGAGCCTCCCCAGTAACACATCTGATGGCACGCTCCCCCAGATACAGCTCCCATCCACCATAGGTCAGAAAAGGAATACGACGGGTGGACAAGGCCAGCTCCAGATCCGCAGCATAGCCACCAGCAAGTCCAGCCGCCAAGTGATCCGCCGTGTAGGGAACCCAGGTCACATCCGCGGACGAGATCAGCTCTAACTGCAGCCGACAATGAGCAAAGCTGTCTGACACGGGGGTCTCCGCAAGAGTGCTATGGTGCCATCGACGACCCCTGGGATAAGTCTCCGGACCAAGGGTAGTAACTGGCCGCAAGCAGGGCAGCCGCTCATAAGCCCAAAACTGATAAACAAAAAAGGAGAGACATAAATACCAAGGACGACAAAGGAATGAAACAAAGTGAAAAGCGGCACAATGAATATGACTTACCAGCAAAAAGGGATAAAACCCCAGCCAAGCATCAGTCTGGCCCTCTGAGCGAAGGCGAAGACCATGAAGGAAATAAGCAAAGGTGAAAGAGCCCCAATCATAATCGCCAATCCGATCAACATCCCGGGTAGCTCCAACGATACTGAAGTGAATAGTCGAGGAGTTGTTCCCCAGAAAACAGCCCCTCATAATGGTCAAAAATAAGCGCCGAAGCAGGAAGTCACGAGCGGATCGGTCCGCGGGAAACGACTCAGAGAGAACCCCTCCGATGGCATCCACGGCCAGTGCACCGGATCGGATGCTGCGGGCCTTAAAGACTTTCTCCTGAGGACTAAAACCCAACAAAGAGCGAACAGCAGCGGGGGTAATGTCTGACTCCAAGGGAACCCGGGGTCCAGAGAACTCCATCCCAGTGATATAACGCCAGTCTAATGGGGTCAGCAGCAACTCACAATCCAGAAGATGAAGAGACTGTGTCTGGTGAAACCAACGCTCAGATAAGGCCCTCATGTAACCCCACGGACACCGGCGAGGGGCAATGGTAAAGAAATGCCTGAACCCCCAAGAATCCACCATTCCCCTGTAATCGGGATGCAGCGCGTGATAAAGAGGGTAGATGCTGAACCAGTTACCCCGAGGTTGGGTAAATTCAGGAACCTGTGACAGCCATCAAAAGTTAGGCATGGTAACCATGAGGATTTAAATCGAACTTAGACGATGGATATACCTCGTTAGCCGCAAGGTAGGCTGAGGGGTGACTGCTGAGATCAGGACCAAGCAAGTCCGGTATCCTGGCGTGGGCCCCCGGTAAGGTCCGACGCGTGGGTGGAGGAGCCGCTGTGCCAGAAGGGCCCGCCGCTGCCTCAGCTGGGGCATCCTCATCGACAGCAGGGAGAGCGGGGCGAATAATGGACTCTGCCAGTCTACGGGAATGACGAGTCAAAACTGGAGCGGGAACCGAGGCAGCCGCTCTACGACGGCGGACACCAGCAACCCGGGGCACTGAGGAACCACTGGGAGCATCAGAATTCATGACTGAAACGGCATCACGAAAAGGAGGTACACCCTTAGCTCGTTATCTTTCAAGAAAATATTATTGCATGTTGCTAAAAATCATAGGGCAGCGTAACATATTTATGAATAAAAAAATGCATAAACAAATCCCTAGGGGTGCGCTAGATTTTCCGAAATTTCGACAGAGTTTCGTTTGTAAAATGGACATCCCATGCACGATCAGGCATGTTTAACCAAGTCAGACAACCAACAAATCCCAAATGCAAGCAAAATAATGCATCATGAGCATAAAAGGATTAAAACAATGGAATTTTCAAAATAATAGAGCATGATTGCAAGACCCAGTATTTTTATGCTACGTCTAACATAAATATCTCATAAGAGGCATGCATTGCTAAGATTAAAACATTTAAACAAGTAAATACATAACCAAATGAAAGCGAAAATCAAAGAAAAAGGAGTTAAAACGTTACCCAAAGCGCGTAAACTGATCTAATCGGAGCAGATTTTGCCAAAAGTTGCCCAAAAGACGAAAAAGCCGAGTAGGGGACGAAGAAAACCGAAAACGAGAGGAAGAAAAGTGAAGAAAGTGACAGATCGTGACCCATCACGATCTGAAATAGGGACCGATCCCAGCCGCAGATGCATCTGCGGCTGGCCGCAGATGCATCTGCGGCTGGTCTCGGTGGCCCTTTTGCCCCCCTTTTGTTACCTCGAGTCAACATGTAGCGTGCCACGTGATAAAATACAAGATTTTAGAACCCCATGACCAATAAAAAACGACCCGTCAGATACGAGACCCGACCAATTGAAAAACGACCCGCCAGATACGAGACCTGACCAATTGAAAAAAATGACCCGTCAGATACGAGACCTGACCAATTGAAAAAATGACCCGTCAGATACGAGACCTGACCAATTGAAAAAAATGACCCGTCAGATACGAGACCTGACCAATTGAAAAAATGACCCGTCAGATACGAGACCTGTCCAATTGAAAAACGACCGGTCAGATACGAGACCTGACCAATTGAAAAACCACCCGTCAGATACGAGACCTGACCAATTGAAAAACGACCGGTCAGATACGAGACCTGACCAATTGAAAAACAACCCGTCAGATACGAGACCTGTCCAATTGAAAAACGACCGGTCAGATACGAGACCTGACCAATTGAAAAACAACCCGTCAGATACGAGACCTGACCAATTGAAAAACGACCGGTCAGATACGAGACCTGACCAATTGAAAAACAACCCGTCAGATACGAGACCTGTCCAATTGAAAAACGACCGGTCAGATACGAGACCTGACCAATTGAAAAACAACCCGTCAGATACGAGACCTGACCAATTGAAAAGCGACCCGTCAGGTATGAGACCTGACCAATTGAAAGGCGACCCGTCAGATACGAGACCTGACCCATTGAAAAACGACCCGTCAGATACGATACCTGACCAAATTGAAAAACCAACCGTCAGATACGATACCTGACCAAATTGAAAAACCAACCGTCAGATACGATACCTGACCAATTCAAAAAATGACCCGTCAGATACGATACCTGACCAATTCCAAAACGACCAGTCATAAACGATACCTGACTCTTCATAACGACCGCCGGAGACGAGACCCGGGCAATGTTCATTCGTAACTTTGAAAATAACCTCTACATGAACATATTGAATGTGACATCGCATCATCTGAACGCATGTGCGGCATCGTTAAATATATATTTGGCATTTTCATGCATCGGGTGCCTACTTCTTTATCATGTCCATTTCATATTTCATTCCATAGACATGATAAAGAGGGGCAGCTGTAGACACCCAAATTTTGCACTTCTCTACTAATCCTGGCAGGAGGGCAAAAGCGTCATTTGACCTGACATGCGGAAAGAAAGGTGGACCCCAACACCAAGCCACCCCCAGCGATTTACGATCAAAGCCGCCACCACGGACAACGAGAATCCGATCTCTTGAGGCAGGGCGAACAATGGATCCAGAAAAGCCTGAGCCAACCACAAAAGACGACTGATGGCCACTCCGCTTACAATGTTCGGGGGTCTCGCTCCCCGGTGAGCGAGCGGCTGCCCAGCTCGCCGGTGAGCTGGCGGGGGTGGAAAGGGGGCAGCGCCCCCTGGAAGCCAAGCATAATTATCAAATTCCATATCAAGTCGCGGCCCTCCGAACTGGCCTCCCAGAACAATATGGCACGTTTTCCAGGGATTTCCGGACTGCAAAAATACAGCCTTACAAAATAATACCGCGGAAATTGGCGAATTAAGACCGCGTGGCACGAAAATCAAAAAAAGAAAGCCGGACGGCCGCGAATGCAACCGCTGCCACCGACAGAAGTGACAGGCACGAGGCTCGAGAACGGCACACGGCAGCCGAGGCGGCGGCCAGGCGGCCACAGCAGGCAGCCGCAGATGCATCTGCGGCCAGCCGCAGATGCATCTGCGGCTGCCTGCTGAAGCCTATATGCGGCCATTTTCCACCCGAGAAGAAAAAAAGAGAAGAAAAAAGAAAGGAAAAGAGAGAGAGAAATACGAGAGAGAGAGAGAGAGGAGCTCGGTTTTGGCTTGTATGGAGTAGAAATCTTTGTTCTTTTGCTAGATAGTTGTATACTCTTGTCGTTAGGCTCACTTTGTGGAATATAAAGCTTCATTTGGTTCATTGCAAGGTGAAAGAGGAGTGTGTTCTTGGATTTTTTTTTTGTGTTATTATTAGTATAATGTTGTGATTGGGTTTATTTGATTTAGTTTATTGTTATATATTGATAATGATCCGTGGATTAGGGGTTGTTAGTGAGGTTTCCATCGGAAAGTAACTCCTCCTAACGCCCCGATGACATCCATACGGTGATTGTTCGTTCGTTATGATGTTAAGTAATGTGTATTGTTGATTTGGGCGATATTTGGGTTGTATAATGTGATAGCCAATGTCTAGATCTTGTTAGATTTGTTTAGTATTGGTTGTGTTGTGATGGGATGATTGTGAGCCTAGGGGGGAGATCCTCGTGATCGAACCCCGATGATGGACGTTTTGGCATATGTAATCGTGGCATAGGGTCCGTAGCGTTGTATTTGTAATATCGGGCCTTAACGCGATATCAATCGTGTTCGGGTTAAGGCCCCGTGATAAATAAAAATATGTGATTGTGGGTGTTTGGGGTTGTCTGGATGGCTTACATGCCCGTAGATAACCCCGACACGTTTTGGGATGTATGTTTTAATTTACGACACGAAAAAATGGTTTTCAAAATAAGGCAAATAATGAAGATTTCATAAAATCAAGCAAATTTAGGATATTAGATTCACGAGGTTTAAAGGTCAAGTGTTTTGGTAAACTTTAATCCATAATTGATGAATAGGCTTTAGTTGGTTTTAAAACGTCACAAAAAACGATTTTGCAAATAAATAAATGTTTTCATTAAACTTTGTGCATAGGGTTAAAGAGTTCTAGAAGTTGCCCTCGATTTATTTATATTAACTGTTAGAAGGCAATGTATAGTCTCGATTCCTATTTGACAAAAGTTTAAAACTATTGTTTTCTAAAATGACATCTAAATAAAAAACCCTCAACGCTTTCGAAATTAAAATCAATCTTTCTTATAAAAAGCGAAGCCTCGTCATTTGGGTCAAAGAACGTCCAAAACACTTTCCAGATAACACTTTTGCCATATAAAAATAAAAGCGAACTTTTATGCAAAACGCACCACAAACATTCATCTAGGCACGCACGCACACACACGCAAACCACACATTTTAGGATTTAAAAAAGGATAGGAAAATATCAAGATTGCGGTAACCGTGTTTCACGGAAGTCGGGGGGTGCCTAACACCTTCCCCTCGCTTAAGCAAGCCCCCGAACTCTATGAATCTCGGTTTGCGGACCAATTAATCGGAGTCACATATGAGCCAGCGATTACGAAAACAAAATTCGGATGAGTTGGTACATCCATTTCAAATATACCAACTGGCGACTCTGGTCAATTGGCTCATAAAAAATCGATCTTTCAAAACCCGTCGACACTAAGCCGACCCTTTTCAAAATCACATTTAATTCAAAAGGCTAAAATTGGAAAGGGACATTTTTAATAATAAAAAACGAGACGACGAAAAATCCCGGCGTCGACAGTATACTTATATAATGATATATGATATAAAAATAAAGCTAAATTGGTGTAATAAAAAGAGAAATCCCGAATTTTGGGGCCCACAAGGATAGAAAGGTTGCTTGTTGGTAAATTTGGAGTGCAAAGTTGCTCAACAACTCCCCACCAACCCTAGTCATTCAAATGGTCAATCAAAATGTCACTCAATTGGTCATTTAAGCTATAGTAAGCTTGATTAACCCTTAAATTCACCAACACTAGTTGATTAGTGAAGGTTGATGGTGATTAGGGAGGGTCTATATATAGCATCCATCACCCTCTTGTTATGTTTGTTAGTTATTTTTCAAGAACTCCTAGAGAGAAAAGAGAGAGTATTCTAGAGAAAAGCAAGCAAGCTTTTGGAGATTGATGATCCACTAAGAAAAATTACTAGAGAATGATCAAGGTGGAGTCACAAGCCAAGACCATGTCAAGAGGAAGGAGAGCATCCATGTCTAAGAGGTTAAAAAGTGCTCTAAACTTTATTTAGTTCATTTTTGTAGTCTAGATATGATTTGAACGGTTAAAATATATTTTTAACCGATCAAAAGTTATTTTGATGGCCTAGAAGTCTAAATCTATGATATATTGGTAGAATCATGGTTTGATATATTTCAATCATGTTTTGGTATGAGCGGTATGCATAATAATGCAAGAAATGTCTATCTTAAGCTTTACCGGTAAACCCTAGTTGGGGTTGTGATTTATAGCATTTCATTTTGAAAGCTAGAGGTTGTGTTTGAAATTTTCTTCTTTGATATGGTAAATATATAAGTTAAGAACAAAACCTAGTTGGTATAATGTTCATGTGAGTTGTTATGGTCAAGATATGATTTTTAGACCAAAGAAGGCCATTTTAAGAACTCAATGTGCAAACATTCCACTTTGTGGCTATTTTTCATAACCAAATTTTTTCCAAAAAGTTTATCCAATGATGGAATATTGTAGTTTAGGAAGATACGAATCCATCGATACCAATTTGAGGTCATTTGGATTTGTAGATTTCATTTTATTCAAGTTTTAATCAAATGAGCAAAAAAGTTGAAAAATCAGAAAATGAAAATTTTGCAGATTCTGCAAGAGGAGGGCCGGGGCCCTTGTTTCCTTTGTAAAAGGAGGGTCGGGGCCCTTGACACTGTTCACGGCCAGTGAGTTTTCCGTTTCGGGCGGGTCGGGTCGGTTTGGGTCTTTTAAGTCCAAAATTGATAAAATTGCTTAAAAATTAATATAATTAATTTTGGACCCAACTTTAATAATTATTTATTATTTATAATAAATAATAAATAAAGTAAATAAAAACTATTATTATAATTAATTATTATTTAAAGGATATTAAATGGTAATTAAAGAAAGATGAAGTTAATAAGGTAATTATTTATTATTTTAATAAATAACGATAATTAGTTAATTATTATTTAAATGATATTAAATAATAATTAAAGGGAGATAAAGTGAATAAAATGATCATTTGTTATTTAATGAATATTAAATAATAAATGAGATTAATTAACTAAGAGATTATTATTTAAATAATCGTTAAAAGATTTGAGGATTGTTAAAATATTATTAAATGGTTAATAATATTAATAAGTGATTTAAAATAATATTAATAAGTGATTAAAATATTATTAAAAGGTTAATAATATTAATAAGTGATTAAAATATTATTAAAAGGTTAATAATATTAATAAGTGATTAAAATATTATTAAATGGTTAATAATATTAATAAGTGATTAAAATATTATTAAAAGGTTAATAATATTAATAAGTGATTAAAATATTATTAAATGGTTTATAATATTAATAAGTGATTAAAATATTATTAAATGGTTAATAATATTAATAAGTGATTAAAATATTATTAAATGGTTAATAATATTAATAAGTGATTAAAATACTATTAAATGGTTAATAATATTAATAAGGGATTAAAATATTATTAAATGGTTAATAATATTAATAAGTGATTAAAATATTATTAAAAGGTTAATAATATTAATAAGTGATTAAAATATTGTTAAATACTTAATAATATTAATAAGTGATTAAAATATTGTTAAATGATTAATAATATTAATAAGTGGTTAAAATATTATTAAATTGTTAATAATATTAATAAATGATTAAAATATTATTAAATTGTTAATAATATTAATAAGTGATTAAAATATTATTAAAGGGTTAATAATATTTGAATGCAGTTATATATTATCAAATGTAGATAATATTTTGAGATATTTGGTACATTATTAAATGTCCAAATCATTAAGTTGCGTAAAGAAGAAAATTTAATTGAATTAAACCAAGGTAAGAGTCCATTAGTGATTAAATATTAGACAACTTATAAAATATAGGTTATATGAAGAACGCAAGGTATTGGTGAAAGATGGTTAAGCGTACCCGATATGTCCAACTAGGTTTGGGCCAAGGGTTTTGTCCGAAACTTAAGGGTTCGTTTGTCGGACATCTTAAGAGTTAATAATTTAAAGTTAGAGTCTTATATAAAGGCTAAGTAATAGTCATTATATCTAATGATTATTTCAATTTCCTATATAAATTGTAGGTTGAACGCAAGACGCAAATAAGCGTAACTGGTAGAAGCGAACCAGACAAGTTTTTCAGAATGTGTTGCATTATGTGCATGATTTATAAGTTTATTATTAAACTGTGAGGTGCTCATACGTAATTATGTGCAAAGATGTTTTAATGTGCATTTGTGAAACAAGTTGACTTGAACTATTGATATGTGGTAGTTGATTTAAGACAATTGTTCTCATTGCACTGTATGTCATGATAGATACTAAACATGAAGCGTAGATTAAGTGCGGGGCATGTTATGCATAAGATATGTATGTACTGCAAAGCATAGTATGCATGAAGCATGAAGCATGATTGAACTGTTTTACGTGTTATGTGAAACTGTTAGACTTGTTGAGCCGTCGTGCTCACCCTTGCTTAAAACAAAACATTACAGAGTAGCTTGAAGAAGCCGATTGCTTCGGTAGAGGCAAAGATGAAGATTGACTAACGAGTCATCAAGATTGAAGCGCAAGTGCTTTCGTAGTAAAACCTTGGGGTAGATTAATTCATTTACTTATGTAAATATATATGAAGAGTTTATGTTTTGTTGTGCTATAGATTAGCAAACTTAAAATGTTAAGAGAACATTTACATATTATTTTTAATATCATTTTCAGACGTTGTCCTTTATGTATAAGGATAATAGGATGGCGTGATTGAGTCATTGTGCATATGATCTCAAAGTGGTAATAGGATTTTAAAGATTGCGATTCTGGAATAGAAAGAGATGATGTAAAATTGTAAATAAATGATTATTTAGCAATTATAATATTGTTGTAATTCATGAACAATAAAGAAAAGTAGTACTAGTGTTGAACCGGATCCGAGGTTAAAGGGACCCAGATTCGGGGTCGTCACAGTTAACCAAAAAGAAAGTGAGTTAGTGAGTTTCTTTAGTGAGTCACTACCGAGTCACGCTAGACTACTTCAAGGGGTGTTCTTGGATGTCATCTAAATCCATCATCTACTTTGGAAAGAAGAGAAAAGTAGGTCACAATTCAAAAAGGTATAAAAAAATTCCTTAAAAACCCTAATCTTGATTTTCTTTTAAATTTTATGGTAGAAATATTATCTTTGATCTCTTTGTGCTTAGAATCATTCTAGACATGTTAATATAGGATGTCATGTGGTTTAAATGTGAAGTGGTATGAGTTTATGTAGAAAAATCTAGTAAAATGTTTGAAAATATTTTTACGAACAATACATAGGTTGTATTTACACATTTTGAAATATACAAATTATTTTTGTGATTTAATATTTTCTGGGAATATATAGGTACGTTAAGAACAAACTCCCTATGAAATAACCCAAAAATGTGTTAAAATGAGCAAGTTATGCATGTTGGACCAAACACACCTCACTGTCTAAGATTTTGCATGAACAGTCCACTTTAAGCCAAATTTCTGAAACAAAAACTTATCCAAAAATGATCTTTGAGCCAGAAAATTGTAGTTTGGGAAGTCACGATTCCATCGATACCTAGTAGAGCTCCATCGGAGTTATAGAACTCAAGTTATTAAGGTTTTTTCCCAAGACTCAAAAACTGAACAGAAATTGAAAAAAATGAAATGTTTCTGTCAGGTTTTTCTTTTAAACCCGTCGGAACTTTCCGGCGACCGGTTCACTGAAATTAAGACCAGTTCCGACGATGGGTCTTTGACCGAAGTTGCTTAGTTTTGCGTGTACTATTTTATAAAAATATTTTTGTATTTTTAGCAGGTCATTTGGTAATTTCCATAATGAAAATATGATTAAACCGTACTAACTAAAGGAAAAATAATAAATTAATATTTTTAATTTATGAAAAATCATAAAACTGCTAATTACTTATTTTTAATAATATTTAAGGTGTAAATAGTGCACTAATCTGCTATTAATTAGTTAGTAATTAGATAAAATTACTAATAAATTATTATTAAATATTAAATATGTGATTTAAGTATTTAATAATAATATAAGAAAGATAAAGTAAATAAATTAATTATTTATTATTTAATTGATAATTAAATAGTAAATAAAGATAAGTAATTAACTAATTATTATTTAATATTAATATTAAATAATAATTAAGGAGAGATAAAATTTATAAATTAATTATTTATTATTTAAATAATAAATAAAGATAATTAAGCAATTAATTATTATTTAATTAACATTAAATAATAATTAAAGAAGGATTAATTATTTATTATTTAATTAAGATTAAGTAATAAGTAAGGGTAATTGATTAATTAATTATTATTTAATTAACATTAAATAATAATTAAATGAAGAGTAAATTAAAAAGATAATTATTTATTATTTAATTAAGATTAAATAATAAGTAAGTATAATTAATTAATTAGTTAATTATTTAACATTAAATAATAATTAAAGTTAATAAAATAATTATTTATTATTTAATTAAGATTAAATAATAAGTAAGGATAATTAATTAATTATTTATTATTTAATTAACATTAAATAATAATTAAAGATAATTAAAGTTAGTAAACTAATTATTTATTATTAAAAAATAATAAATGAGGATATTGATAAGTTAATTAATATTTAATTAATATTAAATAATAAGGCAATTAAGATTAATACTTTAATTATTTATTATTTAATTAACTTTAAATAGTAAATAAACATAATTTGTTATTATCTATTGTTAAATAATGACTAGGGGTAATTAATTAATTACTCTTTAACTAATATTAAATAGTAATTAAATGAAGATAGAGTTAATAAAATAAAAAAAGAATTTAATTAAACAATGATAGTAAATTGTTTAAGAGTTTAATAAGTGTTTAATACTTAAGAAAAATAATATTGATTAATTAAATTATTAACATAAGATCAATTAAGTGTCTTATACGATTAATGATAGTATATAAAATTATATATGTTATGTGATTAATTATTTAGCATAGGTAAGTATTTAAAGTGCACGATTATATGTTATACTAATTGATAGGCCAACGTTGTTAATGTTAGGTCATCAAGAGGAGTTTAAATTAAGCGAATTAGCCGTAAGTCAACGGACAAACAAGTTCTTTAACCTTACTCAAATTATATTGAGCAAGTTTTCTAACTCTATTCAATATCATTGTGTTAATTATTAAATCTTGAACTTATATTATATTGCAAGTTATTCCACAATAATATTATTGCAAATCGCATATATTATTTGAATTCATATTCCATTCTTGAGTTATGAATTGATTAAAGAAGTCTAAGCCATTGTTCGGTTAGACCTATGTGAAATTTATTTTGAAAGGTATCCAAACCATAGTGGTACGAATTCTTAGACTGAGAAGAACAACCCATAATGGGGAATAACCTAAGTATCGAACAAACGATACAAACAGAATAAATGTTATGCATATACATATGGTACGAGAGGTTGATCCCCTCAGGTACAATTCTGACAAAGTAACCTAAGAGGGTCAATCAAGTGATTGATTTCCTCAATAGTAGTTCATGATCCATTTGACCACTCAGCAGTTAAATAATCAATTATCACTTCTTTATTTTGTGCATTGATTCTATTGTTTATTATTGAGCTCCTTTTATTAAATCATTCAGTTGATATTTCTTTTCATTTATGACATAATTATTGTTATTCATTTAAATTGTTGAGCAAGCTAGTTGCTCATACTTGCTATGTCATAAAATATTTTGCAGTTAAACTTGAAGGATCGAGTAAAGATAAAGGCAAAGGAAAAGTGAAATCTTAATTATCTTGATAGCTGTTAGTCTATTTATATTTTGTTTAGAACTTATAAGATTGTAACGAAAACACTTATATTATTTTGTAGTTTGTGATGTTTATTTTGGTAAAGATTGTAGACCTTGAGACTAGAAAGTCATTGTAATAGACAACATATGTTTATTTATTTTTCGCATTAGTATTACCTGTTGTTTAGCAAAGATTGTTTATATTATTGCGTGAGCAACAAATTCGAGGTAGTGGTACCTGAATTTTGGGGTGTCACAGAAGTCGTAGAGTCCACTCTATGAACAGATTGAGTCGTTGATTTTTCTTTGCGCGTAGTCGTAAAGTCCATTCTACGATCAGACTGACTGAAGAGATATAACACAAGATCAACCTAACAGATGTGATCTTTTCATAAACTAAGTCAGTGATCACCACAAAAAACTTTATAACTCAATACATTCATATCCAAAAGATCAACCTAAAAGTTTTGATCTTATCTAACTAAGTCCTTGTACATCATGAACAATCAAAGGACTTTACAACTTTACTATTGACTGCATTTATAAACTTAATTCTTATCATCAAATCAAACATGCAATGTTCAACAAATGATATAAGGATTTATAATCTTTTCCAATTAAAGATAAAAGTAGCTATAATCTTTTCCTTTATGGTGAGTAGTAGTCATGCACAACAGGTCGACTTGCCTTGGTCTGGCCTGGTCCGACCTAGGTTTGTCAGGCCTTGGCCTTTGATTAGGCCGAACCTGGCCTTTGACTTTCGGCCTGCAGGCCAGGCCTAACTTGGTGCTTGAAAAGGAGGCTTGCTAAGGCCTGCAAGCCAGACCAGACCTTGGGTTAAGCCAGGCCAGGCCGGTTTGATCCAATCCGTTCCATTCAATTTTTTTTTAATAATTTTAAATATTATAAAAACACCAATTAAATTTTTTAATTTAATTGATTATTTATTAAAAGTAATGTATTATAACATAAAAATTATAATAATGAATAAAAATATTATACAATTTTAAAAATATTATATTATTTTATACTATCATTCATAAAAAAAAATATTTTTTTATGAAAAGTATTTTTATTTTTTTTTACAAATGACTTTCTAGTTTTTATGCTAAATATTTATTAAAATGAAGATGCAAATAAAGGTCTGCAAAAAGTGTAGGTTGCTAGCTAGGTAAGAAAAATCCTTATATACTACACTACCCAATGTGTTTTCATGGATTTCTTTATTTGTATATAAATAAACATGCATAAATGAACGTATTGAAAGGCGTCAATTTTATTTGGTTTATTCAATGAGTTGTCACAAAGAAGAAGTTTTCGTCTATAGTGGGAGAATTGAAGTAGTAAAGAAAGAAAATTGACAAGCCGGGTCGGGCTTTGGGTAAACCAGGCCGAGCTTGTTGGTAGGCCGAGTCAGGCTGGATCTGAGCCAAAAAAATGTGGCCTATTCGTGACCTCCGGTTCAGGCTGAGCCAAACCAGGCCTTGATCAGGCCGGGCTTTGACTAGGCCGGGCCCAGGCCTGACCAAGGCCAGGCCCAAGCTGGACCAAGACCGAGTCGCAGGCCGCATGCTATTTGTGCACCACTAGTGAGTGATAGTAGACTAGTAATAGCTATATTTCAAATGGGTTAAATACATTTTTTTCTCTGTATTCGATCTCGGTTTACAAATGCATCATCGAACTGATTTTTTTTATAGTCAACTTATTAAACTGCTTATTTTTTACAAATCGTCACTTTTTTCGTTACACCAACTTGACTTTTAACGGAATGATTTTTACTTGTAAAAAATTAATTTGAGATATTTTAAAAATAAATTTTAATTTAATAATAATAAGAAGAATAAGCATAATAATAATAATATTCTCTCTGTTACACACAAAAAAAAAAAGACCAATTTTGCTTCTTGCTCTTGTTGTTGTTGTTGTTGTTCTTCTTCTTCTTCTTCTTCTTCTTCTTCTTATTATTATTATTATTATTATTATTATTATTATTATTATTATTATTATTAAATTAAAATTTATTTATATAATGCCTCAAATTAATTTTTAACAAGCAAAATTGGTCCTTTTTTGTGTGTAACGGAGAGGATATTATTATTATTATTATTATTAATTGAAAATTTATTTTTATAATACCTGAAATTAATGTTTACAAAGCAAAAATGATCTTTTTTTGTGTAACAGAGATGATATTATTATTATTATTATTATTATTAAAAAGAGTCCCCTTGACAAACTATTAAAGCCATTTTTAAAAATAATTTTAAATTACTTGGTTGAACATTAATTTGTTAGATAAAGTTGAATAAAAATAAATATTTAAAAGAGGATAAAAAAAATCGTGCAATTTAAATATTTAACCGGTGAAGATTGGTTTCTTTGCTCTTTTATTTTTGGGTCTTTTTTGTCCCTTCCTTCATGGATGAGCGTGTTGGCGATATTGAAAGGAAGCTTAGGCTTACTGATCGTGAAACTGCTGGGGTGAAAATTTCTTCGAATGGTACTAAGAAAGTGGTTGAAGATGGCTACCGATATTTTGTGGGGAAGATCGTGTCCAAAAAATTCTTTGGTGGGAACGATGAAATTAAACAAGCATGGGAGTTGACGGGGAAGTTAAGAGTGCAAGTCTATTTATTTATTTTTTGCTAATTTGAAGGGAATTTAACATTCTTGCTTGATCCCAAGATTTCATGTACTCAAAGTCTTATGAGTAGTTATTTTATCATTGAGCCATGAGGGACTTGGTGTGCAAGTCTATTGGTTCTAGTGGCGGATCTACGTATGGGGCAGGGGGCAATTGCCCCCACTAAACTTTCTGGGGCTTAAATTCATTCCTACCACATGGCTGATAAAAAGTTGAAACAAAAGTAGGATATAAAAACTGAAAGGAAATAAAGTTGTACAATCAAGGTAGCATAATGGAGTAGGAACGGAGTCACAAAACCAAGAATCCAAGGCCAAGTAGAGTACAACACTTTTGAGTAGGTAAGGAGGCTTGTCGGCGTTGGCAAGGGGCGGTGGTGGTCTAGCTGTGGTGGGGGAAGCGATGGTACTTCAGCAGTGGCATAAATATACATAGAGAGACAGAGAGAAAGAAAGGACGTTAAGGTCATCGAGTTCGGAGGGAGAGACAGGGGGCTATAAGATCTTCTTTGGCCACAAATCTTCATGTTTAACATTCATATGGACAGTTTTGGACGAAGATGAACAAGCTGTTTATCCTTTTTGATTTTGGGTTTAATAATTTTGATTTGGGCAAAGCAAAGTTGTTATCCTGTTAAAATCCATTTTTTTTGGTTTGTTGGTATGTTAATTGTTATGTTTAGTTGTTATTTTATTTTATATTTTTAGGTTTTTGTAATATGATTAATACTTATAATGGTCATTTAGATTGCTGATTTTTTATTTTTTTTGCTAATTGAATTTTAATTTTGTTTTGTTTAATTATTATTTTATTTTTAATAAATATATGTATACTTTATTACTATTTTGCCCTTATTACTTACATAAAATGATAAAAAAGAATTGCTAAAAGACTCGGTTTTAACATATAAACACTAAATGTCATGCATGCAAGTTCATGTCATCAATTTGTGACGTGTCATCTCAATTGAATTAAATTGAAAAAAATTTAATAATTACTCATCTAATTGAAAAGTGAATCGTCGAAGTGAAAAAAAATAATAGTTCGAGATAGTAAAATATATTCAAGCCACTGTAAAAATATGTTAAAAGTCAAATGTCGCTCCATTTTAACAACTTCATTTTAACAACAAAGGAAAGACATACCACCGAGGCCTAGTCCAGATGGCAACACCACAGCTCTGCATAGGAAAAAAATAAAGGGCAGACATATACACATGATATTGCAATGTTAATGTTAGCCTGAAATTGATTTTACTTTGGCCCGTTGCTGTAATGTTAGCCTGAAATTGATTTTACTTTGGCCCGTTGCTGCAACAACTGTTGAAATAATATTTTCAGCTATGATTATCGTGAATAATGAACTCCGTAACTAAATGAGAGATGAATGGATGAATGACTGTTTAATAACTTATATTGAGCGTGATATTTTTGTAACTATTAAAAATGAGGCTATCATACAATAATTTCGAGCAATGAAATCTCGAAAAATGTTATTGTAATCAATATTTGAGAATTATTTAGTTCTGTGATTCATTTTATTAAATTTTTATTCTTAAGAGAATTTTTTTTTAAAATTTACCCCCACTAAACTACGGGGCTGGATCCGCCCTGATCGGTTCCCATAGACAACAGAGTTGATCTGCTCAGGGTGGCACTTTGATGGTAATCTGTTGGTGCTAGAGCAGTTTAATGGTGATTTAATTCCCTCGGATTACTTGGTTAATAAAGCAAAGTTCTGGTCCATATTTTGAATCCCCGGCCCTTTAAAATGCACGTCTTTGGAATGTGCTAAACAACTCGGTAACCTTATGGGGACGTTTGTTGAGTGAGATAAGGGTACTGCTAGCATTGTGTGGAATAAGGAACTGCGGATTAAGGTTGAGGTAGATATTCATCTGCCTTTACACCATCTTTGAGTTTTAATTTGGAGAGAAAAGAAAAGAAAGTGAAGGAAAACAAAAAGAAGTGTCTTTGAGTTTTTTAATAGAAGAGAAAATAAAAGAAAGCTAAGGAAAGTGGTGTACTTTAGTTTTAGTTAGAGAAGAAAAGAAAGCTAAGGAAAGTGAGTGCATTTTGAGTCAAAAAATATCTTCTCACTTCTAAGAAAAAAGCTAGAGAAAAGAAAGTTAAACTTTCTCTTCTCTTCTTTAATTTTCATTTCTTTTCTACAACTAAAAAACTCCCGGACAAGGTGTTAATGAGGGGTACCAATATTGTTCTGAAGAATGGTGATGCAAAATGGGTGGACTTTTAGTATGAGAGGCTCCCTAATTACTGTTTTTGGTGCGGCAGGTATAGGTTGAAGGTTCTAAATTCTAATGTAGAGGGGAAGGACTTCTGATAGACAAATGGTCTAGTATGGAGTTCAAATCAATACACCCAGTTTGCAAAGACATGCAATTTCCACTAGTCGCTCCCCGTTTACCAGTCCTGATCGACTTGTGCAAGTATGGACTCTCAGTGAAAGCACCCCAATGATACAAAACTTAGCCCTTTGACCCATTATAAAAAGCTAGTTGTCCAAGGAGATAGACTAAAACCCATATCAACCCACACCAAATTATATTTACAACCGATGTGAGACTATTCCTTACGATCTAGTTGGAGTTCGTATCAAACAGCCTCCGTTGTTAGAGCATAATCATGGAGACAATTACTTGGCAAAATGGGTGACAACCCAATGCGCCACCCATATTAAATGGGTTTGGCAGGTATGAAATAAAAGTTTTAAATGATCGCCCCCACGTTCACCCGCATAATAAGTGAGTGAATGTAGGCTGCCCATGAGCCCTAATTATATACTTATTTTAAAAAGTTTGTTTATTTCAAAATTTATTTATTGTACTTCTACATGATTTTACTCTCTTTAAAATTTATACTTTCTTTAAAGTATTTACTTTCTCTCTCTAAAGTATTTATTTATCTTATATATAGTTTACAATGAAATATAAGTATAATTAAGTAATATAGTTTACAATGAAAAAATTAGAAGATTCATCTTACCTAATATATTAATTTTTATTATTAAAATATAAGTACAATTATATTTAATACATAAGGAGGATTTTATTATTATTCCTTATATATAGAAGGAAACTACAATGAAAAGCGCAAATTTAGCCAAGTCAAGAACAAGGATTAATATAATTTTACAAAGAAACAATCATAATGTCATCTTACCTAGCTTGAATTTGTTAGTTTTATTAAAATAAAGTATAATTATGTTTTAGGTGTAAGAAGTACTTTATTAACACTACTATTATAAGTATTAGCATTACGATTATTAATACTAAAATTAGTTGCAATTTATCCAATAATATATTTACAATAAAAAAATTATTCATATGATATATAATAATATAATTTTAGATGAATTTTTTCTTTTCTTTTCAGAAAGATCATCTTTCCTAACTGAATTTTTTACTATTACTAAATATAAGTATAATTATATTTCAAGTATAAATATGGTTTTATTATTACTTAGATAAGATAATTTTAGAAGCAAACTATTTTCTTACAAGGACCTTATAATAATTAATAAATAAAATTGGCGAAAATAAACCAAATATTAACATGTAAAGAACAAAATAACCTGTTAAATTAAAAAGTAATATTACTTATTTTATTCAAGATATTCTATTAAAAAACATTATTAACCAATAATAAATATAAAATGTAAGAATGAAGCATAAAATCCTATACATACTGCTAGTATATAATAAGACAAAACATGGTTTTTTTTGTCGTCAGTTTTTGGTATAGACCTAGAATTTAATTATAACTTAAACACTTTTTAAAGTCTCCCTAATTCTATTTAATTTTCTTTTTTTTTTTGCTAAATTATTATGCACTAGTTTTGATGGAGGAATGACTATTCTATATTTCAAATTTGGCACATACAATAGCACTAGCAGTGCTGTGAACGCCCAGCACCGGTCAAAGTTGGTCTGAGCTCACCAAGCGGTCAAGTTGGACTGTCAACTAATTCTTTGAGGAGAAATAATATATTTTAAAACTTTTATTATTAGCTATGTGAATAATTTAAATTTTTACTGATATATATAATATGGTATGCCAATCTTATAATTATATTCAATTTATATATTGATATATATCGTAATTTTAAGTAATTAATTTCTTTTTGCATTGTATAGCAGACTATAAGCCTCTATCGAGTTCTTTTGTAACTATATATTTCTCGACTGAATTCCTTCCTTCATTGAGAAATGAGTCCTTCTATGCGGACAGGAAATTGGAACTGGAAAATTGGACCAGTCAATTTTTTATTTTTTTTTACTCTCAAAATTTTTATAATATTTATTTTGACTCAAATATTTATAGAATTCAGTGATTTAGGTATAATTTGGATGCATGTAAATAATCAGGATTGTACAAACTGTACAACCCTATTTATTTATATGCATCTAAATTATACATAAATCATTGAATTCTGTAAATATTTGAATCAAAATAAATATTATAAAATTTTTGAAGTCAAAAAAAGAAAAATAAATAAAGAAATTTGGACTGGCCCAATTTTCCGGTCCCAAATTCCTGTCTGCTTAAACTTATTGTTGAGAAATAGTCTTTTATGCTTGGGAAAGCGCAAAAAACTCTACTTTGAGGGTGGTTCTATTAAAGTCTGAACTCCATCGTGTCCATGTGATATATTTTACTTTTCGTCTTTGAATTTCGTTAATAATAGTAGTCTTAAATTTATTGTGAGTCTTCAATGATATAGTTAATATCACATGAGATTTACTCAATTAATATTATGGTGATATATTATTTGAGACATTTTTTGAGATAAAAAATTTAAGACCTTTAACATCACCCTTTAATTAATTAGTCAATTATCAGCGTAAAATTATATATATCATTTAAGAAATAAAATTATAGTGCAAAACTGGATAAATCCTTATTATAGTCTATTGAGAAAATTGCATGCTTCGTTTTTGAACTTTTTAGTATTTTGTATGGTCTTTTAGTTTTACCGCAAATGTGGACTTGCTTTTCCAATGGTATTGCTATCCAAGTTTAATTTGTATCCAATTTCTTAGCGTGTAAGTGTTTCCTCAAATCCAGTTGACGATAATTTTATAATCTTCAAGCAATAAACTAGGATATTTTGTTAGGCTTTATCTATTTTTGGACATTTATTTTTAGTCCAGCCTTACCACTCCTCCTTTGAACACCTTTGAAATTTAAGATCAAGTTTGATTTTTTAAAATCAATTTAAATATTTTAATTTTAAATTAATATTAAATTTATTTAATTTTGATCAATACAATTATAAACATTCTAAAATATTTAAAAAATACTTCTAGTTACAAAATTCATTATTTGAAAATTTATATGAATTATATCAATTTTTAATTTAAAAATGTCTCACTTTCATATATATTTTTTTTATATTTAGATTATATTTAATGTTATAATTATATATCTACTTACTATTATCTGTTATCCACAACAAATGTTTGTCGGGAATACTGTTGCAGCAACCAAATACATGGATCAATTGGCTGTGAAATTATCTGCCATTAGAAGCTCTAGTGGCAGGACCAAGTATTTCTTTTGACCCTACAGCTAGAATTTCTAGCAACAGAAGTCAAATTGTGGCCGCTAGAGCTTCTAGCGGCAATATACTGACAACAAACTTTTTCGGTAGATGGCTTACCTATATGAGACCGCATTCACAATAAATGTTTGTCGGGAGTACTGTTGCAGCAACCAAATACAGGGGTAAATTGGTTGTGAAATTGTCTGTCGCTAGAAGCTCTAGTGGCAGGGCCAATTTTTTTTTTTAGCCCTGTCGTTAAAGTTTCTAACGACAGTATGTTGACCGTAAATGTTTGTTGTAGATGCCTTACCTAAATATATATTACAACATGTTTGTTTGTTGCAACTATTTTCTTTTTACTTTTTAAAACAATGGTTCTCCCGCAGCAAACTAAGTGAAATATAAGGGCGTGTTCGATTATAACTTCTGTTTGCATTTTCATTTTTCTATTCTTGATGTCTTCTAGATTTATATATTTTTTTTAAATACAATGTGTTTGAACGTATTTACGGTTATTTAAATCAACGACATTTTTAAGGGATCTAAATAGACTGCTTTTAGAAGAAAAAAAATTGGAAATAGAAAACGAATAAATCCAAACAAAATTTTCAGAAATAGGAAAATGATATATCACCCGTTAGAAGGGAAAATATTGAGGCTCACCTTATTTTTTTTCCCATGATAAAAATGAGGTTCACTTCAAGTCATTTGAATCAAAGAAAAAATTATTCAATGATTCTGGGGCAACGCCACATGGTGCTCCAAGCCAATGAAATCTCCTCATTTCATTAGTATCTCACTACTTGCAACTCTGGGTCTACTGAAATAAATAGATTTTATTGGCCTGAGATACCACGTGACGTTGTCCTAGGACCACTGAATAATTACTCGAATCAAAATTTATAACACCACACGAGTATAAAAGCCACATCCACTCACTAGTACTAGTAGTTAATGACATCAATTAATGTGAAAGGTGTTAGTTCCTAATGACACGAAAGATATCTAGAAGGGGGGGTTGAATAGATTATTTAATACTTTTTCTTTACTTTGCCTTAAGAGAGAATGAATTATTAATAAATTAGTTTAGCACAGCGGAATATGATTTAGTTATCCCTTCTTAATATGTTAATGTAATAATTCAACAAGCAGTTATATAGCAGTTAATAAACACAAGATGAAAGACATCAGTTTTTTAAGTGGTTCAGAGTTCACAAGACTCCTACTCCACTGTTCTACTCCTTGAACAACAAATCCACTAAGGATACTTTTACAATTTTCGAATCACTAAGATTCCTTCAAGACCAGAAGTCTTGGAACTTTAATTCACTAAGAACTCTACAAGTCCAGCAAACTTGGATACTCTAGTTCACTAAGAACTCTTCTCGTGAATAGTGTAGATTTGGGTGTGCTACTAAGTTGCGTTTAACATAAGTTTCTAAAGAACTTAGTAGTGATGCAAGATACTTTTACTTTTGATCTTTTTTTGAACTCTTGCATATATTTTCCTTTTTTTTTGTGTACTGCTCTTTTATTCTCTCTTTGAATCTGGGTGTCTCATATAGGAGCTTCAATTTTCTTCCCGTTTGAAATCTGCCCTCTTCTTCAGTTTCTGTCAATTACTTCACAATGTAGAGCTGCTGAATATTATATTTATTTAGCTCATTAATGCTCTAACGAGGAATTAATTGACCTGTAAATACTGTCCAAAAAGGTGTTTCATTTTTTCTTGGGACAATACATGACAGTCATAGGTTTCTGACAACTTTTATAGAGGCGTTTGGTCTTCCATAAAAATATGGCTAATATCTTCTGCCTTTAGTGCTACCTTGAAAGTCTTCACTCTGTCGTTTTAGCATGCTTTGGTCAGTCCTTTGATATTTCTGACTTTAAGCTCTTAGCAGAGGTTTATCTGACACATTGATGCAGATTGTTATTCTCAACGAAGTTGCTTATGTCTTTTAGTACAAGATAAGAATCATCAGATGTTTTAGGATTTGATCGTAGTGTTGCTTAAATGTCTCCTGTTTTTACTTAACTCTATGATTGTCCTTGCTGCAGTGACTGCTCTGTGATAAAGCAATTTTCCTTGAGAACGTAGAGTTTTACTCTGCGGCTACTCTGTTGGTCGTAGAGTTCATTCTACGGTCGCTTGATTTGATAGTAGAGTTCGTTCTAAGATTGGGCTTCTTCCTTGGTCGTAGAGTCTCCCTAGCATGGAATCATAGAGTCTCCCTGGCATGGAATCGTAGAGTCCACTCTACGAATAGACTGAGTCGTTGAGTCTTCTTTGCGCGAAGTCGTAGAGTCCACTCTATGAACAGACTGAGTCGTTGAGTCCTCTTTGCGCGTAGTCGTTGAGTCCATTTTACGATCAGACTGACTGAAGAGATATAACACAAGATCAACCTAACAGATGTGATCTTTTCATAACTAAGTATGTGATCACCATAAAAGACTTTACAACTCAATACATTCATATCCAAAAGATCAACCTAACAGTTTTGATCTTATCTAACTTAGTCCTTGTATATCATGAACAATCAAAGGACTTTACAACTCTACTATTGACTACATTTATCAACTTAATTCTTATCATCAAATCAAGCATGCAATGTTCAACAAATGGTATAAGGATTTGTAATCTTTTCCGGTTAAAGATAAAAGTAGCTATAATCTTTTCCTTTATGGTGAGTAGTAGTCATGCACAACAGGTCGGCTTGCCTTAGTCTGGCCTGGTTCGGCCTAGGTTTGTCAGGTCTTGGCCTTTGATTAGGCCAGGCCTGACCTTTGATTAGGCCGGGTCTGGCCTTTGACTTTCAACCTGCAGGTCAGGCCTAACTTGGTGTTTGAAAAAGAGGCATGCTAAGGCCTGCAGGCCAGACCAGGCCTTAGGTTAAGCCAGGCCAGGCCTGTCCGATCCGTTCCATTCAATTTTTTTTTTAATAATTTTAAATATTATAAAAACACCAATTAAATTTTTAATTTAATTGATGTATTAATTAAAAGTAATGTATTACAACTTAAAAATTATAATAATGAATAAAAATATTATACAATTTTAAAAATATTATATTATTTTATACTATCATTCATAAAAAAAAAAAAAAATTATGAAAAGTATTTTTTTTATTTTACAAATGACTTTCTAGTTTTTACGCTAAGTATTTATTAAAATGAAGATGCAAAGAAAGGTCTGCAAAAAGTGTAGGTTGCTAGCTACGTAAGGAAAATCCTTATATACTACACTACCCAATGTGTTTTCATGAATTTTTTTATTTGTATATAAATAAACATGCATAAATGAACGTATTGAAATACGTCAATTTTATTTGGTTTATTCAATGAGTTGTCGCAAAGAAGAAATTTTCGTCTGCAGTGGGAGAATTGAAATTGCAAAGAAAGAAAATTGGTAGGCCGGGTCGGGCTTTGGGTGAACCAGGCCGAGCTTGTTAGCAGGCCAAGTCAGGCTGGATCTGAGCCAAAAAAATGTGGCTTGTTCGTGACCTCCAGTTCGGGCCGAGTTGGACCAGGACTTGATCAGGCCGGACTTTGACTAGGTTGGGCCCAAGCCTGACCAAGGCTAGGCCCATGCTGGACTAAGGTCGGGTCGCAGGCAGCATGCCATTTATGCACAACTAATGAGTGGTAATAGACTAGTAATAGCTATATTTCAAATGGGTTAAATACATTTTTTTTCTCTGTATTCGATCTCGGTTTACAAGTGCATCATTGGACTGATTTTTTTTATAGTCAACTTATTGAACTGCTTATTTTTTATAAATCGTCACTTTTTTCGTTACACCGAGTTGACTTTTAACGGAATGATTTTTACTTGTTAAAAAATAATTTTAGGCATTTTAAAATTAATTTTTAATTTAATAATAATACGAAGAATAAGTATAATAATAATAATATCCTCTCTGTTACACCAAAAAAAAAAAACAGAGACCAATTTTGCTTCTTGCTCTTGTTGTTGTTGTTCTTCTTCTTCTTCTTCTTCTTCTTCTTCTTATTATTATTATTATTATTATTATTATTATTATTATTATTATTATTATTATTATTATTATTATTAACTCAAACTTTAATTTTAAAATGCCTCAAATTAATTTTTAACAAGCAAAACATGTCTTTTTTTGTGTAACAGAGAGGATATTATTATTATTATTATTATTATTATTATTATTATTATTATTAAATTAAAATTTATTTATATATTGCCTCAAATTAATTTTTAACAAGCAAAACTGGTCCTTTTTTGTGTGTAACGGAGAGGTTATTATTATTATTATTATTATTATTATTATTATTAAAAAAGAGTCCCCTTGACAAACTATTAAAGCCATTTTTAAAAATAATTTTAAATTACTTGGTTGAACATTAATTTGTTAGATAAAGTTGAATAAAAATAAATATTTAAAAGAGGATAAAAGAAAATCGTGCAATTTAAATATTTAACCAGTGAAGATTGGTTTCTTTTCTCTTTTATTTTTGGGTCTTTCTTGTCCCTTCCTTCATGGATGAGCGTGTTGGCGATATTGAGAGGAAGCTTAGGCTTACTGATCGTGAAACTGCTGGGGTGAAAATTTCTTCGAATGGTACTAAGAAAGTGGTTGAAGATGGCTACCGATATTTTGTGGGGAAGATCCTGTCCAAAAAATTCTTTGGTAGTCTATTTATTTATTTTTTGTTGCTAATTTGAAGGGAACTTTACATTCTTGCTTGATCCCAATATTTCATGTACTCAAAGTCTTATGAGTAGTTGTTTTATCATTGAGCCATGAGGGACTTGGTGTGCAAGTCTATTGGTTCCAGTGGCGGATCTACATATGGGGCAGGGGGCAATTGCCCCCACTGAACTTTCTGGGGGTTAAATTCATTCCTACCACATGGCTGATAAAAAGTTGAAACAAAAGTAGGATATGGAAACTGAAAGGAAAGAAAGTTGTACAATCAAGGTAGCATAATGGAGTAGGAACGGAGTCACAAAACCAAGAATCCAAGGCCAAGTAGAGTACAACAGTTTTGAGTAGGTAAGGAGGCTTGTTAGCATTGGCAAGGGGTGGTGGTGGTCTAGCTGTGGTGGGGGAAGCGACGGTACTTCAGCAGTGGCATAAATATACATAGAGAGAGAGAGAGAGAGAAAGAAAGGACGTTAAGGTCATCAAGTTCGGAGAGAGAGACAGGGGGCTATAAGATCTTTGGCCACAAATCTTCATGCTTAACATTCATATGGACAGTTTTGGACGAAGATGAACAAGCTGTTTATCCTTTTTGATTTTGGGTTTAATAATTTTGATTTGGGCAAAGCAAAGTTGCTATCCTGTTAAAATCTATTTTTTTTTGGTTTGTTGGTTTGTTGGTATGTTAATTGTTATGTTTAGTTGTTATTTTATTTTATATTTTTAGGTTTTTTTAATATGATTAATACTTATAATGGTCATTTAGATTGCTAAATTTATTTTTTTTGCTAATTGAATTTTAATTTTGTTTTGTTTAATTATTATTTTATTTTTAATAAATATAGGTATACTTTATTACTATTTTGCCCTTATTACTTACATAAAATGATAAAAAAAAGAATTGCTAAAAGACTCGGTTTTAACATATAAACACTAAATGTCATGCGTGCAAATACATGTCATCAATTTGTGACGTGTCATCTCAATTGAATTAAATTGAAAAAAATTTAATAATTACTCATCTAATTGAAAAGTGAATCGTCGAAGTGAAAAAAAATAATAGTTCGAGATAGTAAAATATATTCAAGCCACTGTAAAAATATGTTAAAAGTCAAATGTCGCTCCATTTTAACAACTTCATTTTAACAACAAAGGAAAGACATACCACCTAGGCCTAGTCCAGATGGCAACACGACGACTCTGCATAGGAAAAAAATAAAGGGCAGACATATACACATGATATTGCAATGCTAATGTTAGCCTGAAATTAATTTTACTTTGGCCCGTTGCTGCAACAACTGTCGAAACAACATTTTCAGCTATGATTATCGTGAATAATAAACTCCGTAACCAAATGAGAGATGAATGGATGAATGACTGTTTAATAACTTATATTGAGCGTGATATTTTTGTAACTATTAAAAATGAGGCTATCATACAACAATTTCGAGCAATGAAACCTCGAAAAATGTTATTGTAATCAATATTTGAGAATTATTTAGTTCTGTGATTTATTTTATTAAATTTTTATTCTTAAGAGATTTTTTTTTTAAAATTTGTCCCCGCTGAACTACGGTGGTGCTGGATACGCCCTGCCTAATATGCATGTCAAAATGCAAGACAACAAGAAAAAAACACTCGAGAGGTAGAGTAGATAGACAGCAGCAGAAAAGAAATGTATGACAAGTGAAAAAACAGGCAAACCACCTAGAGCTGAAGATTAGATTTTTCTTAAAAGGTAACTCAGCCCTCAAGCAAACTGGACTATAAAAAAAACACAAGTAACTTGCCAATATCATACATTAGTAGAAATTTTCAACAGACAAATGGTTATCATTATTAAACATGTACATTAATTCCAACAAAAAACACGAGAAAGGAACATAAACTTGCAATACAATGTAATCATAAAAAAATTTACAGTTTCAACAGAAAAGCATCGATTCTGTACTCTCAACTTTCCCATTCCAAAACAAAAGAGAACAGTTGCTTCTAAATCCGAGGTATTTTACAAGATGTATTATGTGGATGAGTCACACATTTTATTCAGTATGGTGACCATCAGTATGAATATGTTCCAACAGTAGAACAAATTTTCGCCTCTTTGGTGTTGTAAAAGCTATAGTAAATTCTATCATGCCTGCATATATTCAATTCACTCACCCCGAATATAGTATTTCCAACAATCAGTAATACTTTTCCTATTTCAAATATTAACACTATCTAACAGCAAGTCTTTTACCCAAAAAGAGAACCAACAGACAATTCACAGTTATGATTTATGCCCGATTTATGAACTCATCAGGCCACAAACTCGATACGCATATGAAATTACTCGATTCTGACAAGGCTTTCTTGAGGGGTTTCCAGGGAGAAGGGGAATCGTGTTCTCCAGCTATATCACGTATGATATCTTTCAATGGAACCATTTGGCAGTCAGCAGAGGTATTGTTTCCCTTGTTAGCCTCATAAATTTTCTTGGCATCGTGAAAGTCGTATGCTTCTTGGTCCAAAGTCCAATCACAATAAACAGTACTGTCGATAATGTAATATCCCGAATATTTGCGAAAATAATAAATGTGAAATATTAAATAATTAATCTGTTGATTTTGATTGGTGATCCTTATATAAGGAAGATTAAGCATAGATATTATGAATAACATAAGGTTAAGGTATAAAACCTAGAGATGAGAAGAAACGTGTGGAGAAAGGATTATGTATTTTAATCAAAGTAACGATTTGAGAAAAACCTATATGGTTTAATATGTGAGAATACGTGTAGAATTTTCTTCGAAAAATTTGAAGCATAAGAAATGCAAAATGAGAAGGTGGACAAGAAATGTCCTTTAAAATTTATGTTAGAAGAATTGTGTATGACCGTGGTTAAGAAATAACCATGTTTGAGTTAAGCGTTGTAGATGATTGGCAATATTTAATGTATAAACCAAGAATGATTAATAGCTAAGGTGTAATAATCAATTGGTAATGAATAATAACCAATGAATAATGAAAAATTGTGAGATGATTATTTTTCCTTATAAGAGGGTGGCTAATGACTAAAATACCCTTGATGGATGAAACAATGTAATGATTGAGATTTTTATGTGTTATTAAATAACGTATATTAAGAAAATAAAATTTCATGAGAATTATATGTGTAAGACGTATTAGTTAATTTACTTTAATATTAACTAAATGAATCTAGTACAAGGGAATTAATTGATGTAAATCAAGTGAGCAAGAAAGGGCTTAAGCTTATGATAATTAATTATCAAAGCTTGTAGGATTGTCATATATGACAATAAGAATGATTGAAGGAGTATGATTTAATTAATTTAATTAAATCAAAGTTAGAAGAGAAATTAAAATATTTTATGCATAATTATATTGGATGCTTGTGAGTATTTAATTAGAGCCCAATAAATAATTAATCTATAGTCCATAAGGGAGCAAGTCTAATTGGATTACGAGATTGGGTTAAATTAATTAGGGTCATTTACATAAGTATACAATTTTTAGAAAATAATTACAAAAATAGTGCACTAACAAAAATAATTAAAAAAAAGTGTACTAACAAAAATAATTACAAAAAGAATGCAAAGGAGAGAGAAAGAAAAAACAGAGGAGAGGGAAAAGAGGACACATGTCCCCTACTTCCTCCTTCCCACCCCCCCTGGCCGCTCCCGCCTCCTCCCTCCCCCCCTCCCGCTCCCGCCTCCGCCTACCCCCTCTCCCTTCGCCTGCCACCTCCTTCCCCCTCCCCGCCTGCCTCTCCACCTGCCTCCGTCCCCCCTCCCCCTCCCCCTCCAGCCTGCCTCCTCCTTCCCCCTCCCCGCCTCCCTCCTCCGTCCCCCCTCCCCTTCCCGCCTGCCTCTTCTTCCCTTCCCCCTCCCCGCCTGCCTCTTCCCTCCTCCGTCCCCCTCCCCACCTCCCTCCTCCGTCCCCCCTCCCCCGTCCCCGCCTCCCTCCTCCGTACCCATTCCCCGCCTACCTCCTCCCTCACCCCTCCCCGCCTCCCTCCCCTCATCTCGTCCATACAAAGGTAACCAACCCTGTAATACAAAGGTAACCAAACCTTAATACAAAAGGTAACAAACCTTTAATACAAAGGTAACCAAACTTTAATACAAGGTAACCAATCCTTAGTACATAGGTAACCAATCTTTAATACACACGTAACCTGTGACGCCCCCAAATCTGGGCCCACACAGCCCATACTTGAGTCGTCAAAAGACTACAACAAAATTATTACAACAAAGCACAACGTACAACAATACAGTGTATAATAATACACAACTAAGTCTTCACTATTATTGCCACACTATTTTACAAAACGTGAAAACTATGATAACTATTCCTCGGACCCTCACTCCATTCCCCGGCTAGACCCTGTTATGTTTTCATCTCCTGTTGAAAAACAATGGAACAAAAGAAAGGGTGAGCTCAAATAGCCCAGTAAGAAATATCATGACTAAGATAATGACGAATAAATTATCATTAGCCTTCAACAGTTGAGTTCTTGATAGAATACAATAGACTACAAGGTTTATATCAAAAACTGTAGTTAAATTCTTAAACAATGTTCAGATCAATAATAGCAGCGGAATGAGCAATCTATTAGAAGAATAATGCAGACTATAATGTCCACTCGCTTCTCTTTTTCGTAAAAACATCATCAACTTTTATCATCTGAAATACCATTAGTCATGATAATATAAATTCACAGTTTCTGATCATAATCATGCACATCAACAGTTCATCTTTGTACTACGGGCCAAAGATATTCAATATAGCACCAACGGTCATGATTATACCAGATTCAGCCTTTGGTCATAATCATACCAAACAACAGTTCATCTTTGCACTACGGGCCAAAGAGAACATTCACCACGTGCCATAAAAGACACCGAACAGATGTATCGCCTTTAACCTATTATATCGCCTTTAACCTATCATCTGTTCAACAAATATATCACATCTGTGCCCCCGGCCACAGATATTCACAACAGCTTGATTTTTGGATGATTAGAATGATATAAATGATGAACAGAAGAAATAGGATAACAATAAGTATCGGAAGTTTACTTTGTACAGATTTAAATAATGTCCAAATTGTCAACATGATGTGGAGTGAAATTTAAAAATGATATTCAAGATCCACAGTTCAGAATAACGGTTACAATTCAATAGAAAGGTTCACGTAAATAGGAAGGTTCAGTTGAAATAATGAAGTTCAACTATTATGGAACATATAATATTTTCAGGAATTATAGAAGCAATAGTTCCATAATAAATTTCGATGTAGGAGTATGAAAAAAAAATAATATCCCTTACCGTAGCAGGTTTGATTAACAAAAGGTGAAGGAAATTAATACAAAGGGTTATTCACCAACAGGCGGCAATCCGCTCCGTAAGGTTATTCCCACAATTTAATAGAATTTGAGTACAAAGAGTTATTCACCAAACAGGCGGCAATCCGCTCCGTAAGGTTATTCCCACAATTTAATAGAATTTGAGTACAAAGAGTTATTCACCAAACAGGCGGCAATCCGCTCCGTAAGGTTATTCTCAGAGATTAATAATGAATGAATACGAAAGGTTATTCACCAACAGGCGGCAATCCGCTCCGTAAGGTTATTCCCACAATTTAATACATGGAAATAAAAGGCACGTCTTATGAGTAAGGAAGAAACAATATTATTATCGAGAATCAAATAATGATAATCCCTTACCATAGTACGTTTGAATAATGGAAGATGAAAAAGATGGTATCCCTTACCTCAACACGTGACTGGATATTGATTTAAATGAGGTTGATTAACTTGAACAGTACACGTATACTTATAGATCTTCACAAATACTCAAGATGACTTAAGCACACTTAGAGAGAACTTTCACAAGAAGTATTTAGAGAGAGAAAGAAAGAACAAGTAAGGAAGTTTATGAAAAATCCTTAAGTTAAGGCTTCTATTTATAGCCAAAAATCTTATCATTCATTTAATCTAAACCATTCATTTAAAGATCATCTTTTAATCTACACCATCCATTTCAAATATTATATTATCTTTAATCTACACCATTCATTTCATATCACCTAATAATCACCTAACTTTATATTATAAACAAATCAATTTAATTATTCAACAATAATTCACACTTTAATCTACACCATTCATTTCATATCACCTAATAATCACCTAACTTTATATTATAAACAAATCAATTCAATTATTCAACAATAATTCACACTTTAATCTACACCATTCATTTCATATCACCTAATAATCACCTAACTTTATATTATAAACAAATAATTTTATCAATTCAATTATTATGACTAATTGTTATAAATACAGTATAGTTAGCTCTTAGATATCAAGTCAATAAATTAATGAAATACAACTGTTTAAATAACATCATAATAGAGATAACAATAATGTAAAATAAAGCATACGTTACTGTGTAATGACAATTATTGATTCAATAATGTGAATTACTGTGCATATGTTACTGTGACAATTATTAGGTTCAATAATTTTAAAAACAGTGCAACAACAATTATTGACTCAATGATATAAAATACAGTGTAATGACAATTATTAAATCAATAATGCAAAATACTGTGTAACAACAATTATTGAATTGATAATATAAAATATTATGCAGTGACAATTATCGATGAAATGATGCGTAACAGTTACGGTGTCAATTATCAGACCAATAATATGAGACACTATGCAATATCGTGTGTTACTGTAGAGTACCGTGTGCTACAGAAAATACCATAAACTACCGTATGCTACTATTCTTTTATCACCGGTATTTTAACAGTTCCGTTGACTATTTTTATTTAAAAATGTTACTTCTGTCGTTTTCTATATCCGACAAATATTCCGTTGTGGGGTCCACCAATAATTTATTATTTCGGCGCCGTCGTACGGCACGAATATTCCCCGACCAAACGAATATTGTCCGACAAAATAAAATTTGCACATAACATCCTTAACTTTCAATTTTGTTAATTTAACCACTTACTGTTTCAAAAAAAATATATATGAAGAAAAATTAAATTTTGTATTTCATAAAATTCGGGGTCTTACAACCTCCCCTCCTTATGAAATTTCGTCCCCGAAATTGACGTACCTGACATATCGAAGAGGTAAGGATACTTAGATTTCATCTCAGATTCTAGCTCCTCAGTATCTTGGTTCCTCCATAAAACCTTAACTTGAGGTATAACCTTTGAGCGTAGGATCTGCTCCTTCTTATCCAGGATCTTAACAGGTACCTCCTCGTATGTTAAATCCTCTGCTATAACGTCTGGTTCTAACTCAATGACGTGGTTTGGGTCCTTCACATATTTACGTAACATAGATATGTGAAAAACGTTATGGATGCGAGACATACTTGGTGGTAGGGCTAGTCTGTAGGCTACGGTTCCTATTCGATCGAGGATTTCAAATGGGCCAATAAATCGAGGGTTGAGCTTTCCTCTCTTTCCGAATCTCGTAACCCCTTTCCATGGAGAAACACGTAAGAATACATGATCTCCGACGTTGAAATTTTCGTCTCTCCGATGAAGATCAGCATAACTCTTTTGTCGTTCTTGTGCCGTCTGTATTCGTTGTCGGATCATTTGGATCTTTTTGGTCGTCAAGCGTACCAACTCGGGTCCCAACAATTTTGCTTCTCCTACCTCATTCCAACATATTGGAGAGCGACACTTCCTTCCATACAATGCCTCGAATGGAGCCATGCCTATGCTTGCTTGGTAACTGTTGTTGTAAGAAAATTCCACCAATGGCAAGTACTTATCCCAACTTCCTTTGAAGTCTAATACACAAAGTCTCAAAAGATCTTCGAGGGTCTGGATCGTCCTTTCCGATTGTCCGTCCGTTTGAGGATGGTATGCAGAACTAAAACGTAGTTCAGTGCCCATAGCTTTTTGTAGACTGATCCAAAAGCGTGAAGTGAATCTAGGATCTCGATCAGAAACTATGGAAACTGGCATGCCATGCAATCTCACGATCTCATTTATGTACATACCGGCAAGACGTTCAAGTGAAAAGTTTTCTCGTATAGGCAAGAAATGAGCAGATTTGGTCAATCTATCTACGATCACCCAAATTGCATCTAAGCCTTGAGAAACTTTTGGAAGACCCGTCACAAAGTCCATATTGATGTGTTCCCACTTCCATTCGGGAACTTCAAGTGATTGTAATGGACCTTTAGGAACTTGATGCTCTGCCTTGACACGTTGACAAGTTAGGCACCTTGAGATAAACTCCGCAATCTCTCTTTTCATATTGTTCCACCAAAATGTATGTCGAAGATCTCGATACATCTTGGTACCTCCTGGGTGGATTACAAACGGCGTGTTGTGTGCCTCCATCATGATTTTATGCTTTAATTCAGGATCGTTAGGAACACAAAGTCGAGAGTTGACTCGAAGTATTCCTTTCTCGTCGATTCTTGCTTCGGGAATGGCACCTTCTTGTACTTTCTTTATCATGTTTATCAGTTCCGGATCGGTAGCTTGAGCAGCTTTAATTTTATCGATTAAAGTTGGTTCTACTCGCACGTGAGCAATCTTCGAGTGGGTCCCTGGTGTCTTTAGCTCTATCTCCATCTTTTGCAAGTCGTACAAAATACACTTTTGTGTTGTCAGCAGTGCACTTGTACTTGCATAAGATTTTCTGCTCAAAGTCAGCTACAACGTTCGCCTTTCCCGGGTGATACTGGATTGTGTGGTCATAATCCTTTAACAGCTCAAGCCAACGTCGTTGTCGCATGTTGAGTTCCTTCTGGGTGAAGAAATACTTGAGACTTTTATGATCCGTATAGATATCCACTTTTTCTCCGTACAAGTAGTGTCTCCAGATCTTCAACGCGAAAACGACTGCTGCCAACTCTAGATCATGAGTAGGATAATTTTTCTCATAATCTTTGAGTTGTCGAGAGGCGTAGGCTATAACCTTTCCATGTTGCATAAGGACACAGCCTAGATCTTTGCCAGAAGCATCGCTGTAGATAACAAATTCTCCTGATCCTGATGGTATGGTCAGAACAGGAGCTGAAACCAGTCTCTTCTTGAGTTCTTGAAAACTTTTCTCGCATTCCTCGCTCCATATGAATTTTGTGCTTTTCCGAGTAAGCTGCGTTAATGGAGTGGCGATTCGAGAAAATCCTTCTACGAATCTCCGATAATAACCAGCTAGACCCAGAAAACTTCGGACTTCGGTTACTGTTTTGGGTTGTTCCCAATTTAGTACCGTTTCAATCTTCGCAGGATCGACTGATATTCCTTGACTAGAAATCACATGCCCAAGAAACGCTACCTCCTCAAGCCAGAACTCACATTTCTTCAACTTGGCATATAATTTGTTTTCACGGAGCTTCTGTAGTATCAATCTCAGGTGTTGTTCATGATCCTCGCGACTCTTGGAGTATATGAGGATGTCATCAATAAAGACAACCACAAAATGATCCAAATGTTCCTTGAATATCCGGTTCATCATGTCCATGAAAGCTGCAGGAGCATTAGTTAGTCCAAAAGGCATGACTAAGAACTCATAATGCCCATAACGAGTTCTGAAAGCAGTCTTTGGAATGTCCTCAGCTTTAACCTTTAACTGATGATATCCAGAACGGAGATCAATCTTTGAGAAATGTTGAGCGCCTTGCAATTGATCAAACATGTCATCAATCCGAGGTAACGGGTACCTGTTCTTGATGGTGACATGGTTCAATTCTCGGTAGTCAATGCACAATCTCATACTCCCGTCTTTCTTCTTCACAAAAAGGACAGGAGCACCCCAAGGTGATGCACTCGGACGAATGAAACCGGTATCCAACAATTCCTGTAGTTGGACTTTTAACTCTTGAAGTTCAATGGGAGCCATTCGGTAGGGAGCTTTGGAAATGGGCTTGGTACCGGGTTCAAGATCAATATAAAAATCAATTTCACGGTTTGGGGGTAAGCCAGGAAGTTCCTCAGAAAAAACGTCAGGAAACTCATTAACAATGGGAATATCATTCAAGTTTGACGTGTTTTTGTTCAAATCAGTGACATGAGCTAAAAAGGCTTGACATCCGTTTTTCAATAAACGAATGGCTTTATGGCTAGAAATAACAGTTATAGATTTCAATGGTTTAGTTGCTTGAATTTGCATGACAGGTTGATTAGGAATATGAAAACTAATAATCTTATGAAAACAATCAATTTTAGCATGATGGGTAGTCAACTAATCAATTCCTAAAATCACATCAAATTCACGCATCTCCAAAGAAATAAGGTCAACAGGTAATGTGAGGTTGTTGATTTGAACTAGGCAAGATTTATAGATAGTAAATGTAATAGGTATTTCTCCCAATGAGGTTTCAACTGATAAGACAAGATTTAAGTTTTCAATAGTCAAATTTAAACGTTGAGTACATATAGGTGAGATAAAAGAGTGGATAGAGCCAGTATCTAATATGGCATAGACTTCACGAGAATTTATGAATAGCTTACCGGTTATCACCTCATTCGGTTTCTTGACTGTTATCGTCAAATCGAATCCCGAATACTTCATTCGGATCTTCACGTATTTCAACCATGGGAATACCACTGAATAATTTTCTAGCAAACTGTTTCTCGGGTTCATCAACTTCATCAGTAGTAAGGTACCAATGATTTCCATTAAAATAGTATTTTCGATAGACTGCAGTTTCCACGATAGTGACTAACTTAACCTGAATTCCTCTAAATTGTAACGCCCAAAAGTATAGAAACATCATTTTTAAATAATCTTGAAAATTATAGCTGGAACACCATAAATCCCAAAGACTAATATGAAAAGTCCATATATTCTGATCCTTTGTTATAGAGCATAACCATGTGATATCACTCTCCCAATTAGTGAGTAAATTAAAGGCAATAATTTCCGCAAGTTCGTTACTTCCTTTAATTGCTTCTAAGAATGGATCTGGAACGACTGTAGCAGAGCTTTCACCTTCATCCTTACTGGATAGAACACGCATAATTTTTGCCTTAGGCAAATGATTCAACTCTGAGTTTGTAAGAAGATTATTCGTCGCCTCTTGTTTTGCAGCTACATTTGTTTCGGTAATTTCATAGTTAACCTCCTGATTTCCAGATGCCATAATTAACTGTGGTCACAAAATAAATGTTAGTTCAAATAAACTGACTCATCTCTTCATGTTCCTACATTCAAATCGATTCATTAGATAAAAAATAAATCTAATTTAGGTAGGACACACTAGTGATTGATTCTATTCGTCTCTCCCCTCCTAGTTCTAACCCCAGATCTCCATTAAAGACCATATCCCTAAGCTCTGATGCCAACTGTGACGCCCCCAAATCTGGGCCCACACAGCCCATACTTGAGTCGTCAAAAGACTACAACAAAATTATTACAACAAAGCACAACGTACAACAATACAGTGTATAATAATACACAACTAAGTCTTCACTATTATTGCCACACTATTTTACAAAACGTGAAAACTATGATAACTATTCCTCGGACCCTCACTCCATTCCCCGGCTAGACCCTGTTATGTTTTCATCTCCTGTTGAAAAACAATGGAACAAAAGAAAGGGTGAGCTCAAATAGCCCAGTAAGAAATATCATGACTAAGATAATGACGAATAAATTATCATTAGCCTTCAACAGTTGAGTTCTTGATAGAATACAATAGACTACAAGGTTTATATCAAAAACTGTAGTTAAATTCTTAAACAATGTTCAGATCAATAATAGCAGCGGAATGAGCAATCTATTAGAAGAATAATGCAGACTATAATGTCCACTCGCTTCTCTTTTTCGTAAAAACATCATCAACTTTTATCATCTGAAATACCATTAGTCATGATAATATAAATTCACAGTTTCTGATCATAATCATGCACATCAACAGTTCATCTTTGTACTACGGGCCAAAGATATTCAATATAGCACCAACGGTCATGATTATACCAGATTCAGCCTTTGGTCATAATCATACCAAACAACAGTTCATCTTTGCACTACGGGCCAAAGAGAACATTCACCACGTGCCATAAAAGACACCGAACAGATGTATCGCCTTTAACCTATTATATCGCCTTTAACCTATCATCTGTTCAACAAATATATCACATCTGTGCCCCCGGCCACAGATATTCACAACAGCTTGATTTTTGGATGATTAGAATGATATAAATGATGAACAGAAGAAATAGGATAACAATAAGTATCGGAAGTTTACTTTGTACAGATTTAAATAATGTCCAAATTGTCAACATGATGTGGAGTGAAATTTAAAAATGATATTCAAGATCCACAGTTCAGAATAACGGTTACAATTCAATAGAAAGGTTCACGTAAATAGGAAGGTTCAGTTGAAATAATGAAGTTCAACTATTATGGAACATATAATATTTTCAGGAATTATAGAAGCAATAGTTCCATAATAAATTTCGATGTAGGAGTATGAAAAAAAAATAATATCCCTTACCGTAGCAGGTTTGATTAACAAAAGGTGAAGGAAATTAATACAAAGGGTTATTCACCAACAGGCGGCAATCCGCTCCGTAAGGTTATTCCCACAATTTAATAGAATTTGAGTACAAAGAGTTATTCACCAAACAGGCGGCAATCCGCTCCGTAAGGTTATTCCCACAATTTAATAGAATTTGAGTACAAAGAGTTATTCACCAAACAGGCGGCAATCCGCTCCGTAAGGTTATTCTCAGAGATTAATAATGAATGAATACGAAAGGTTATTCACCAACAGGCGGCAATCCGCTCCGTAAGGTTATTCCCACAATTTAATACATGGAAATAAAAGGCACGTCTTATGAGTAAGGAAGAAACAATATTATTATCGAGAATCAAATAATGATAATCCCTTACCATAGTACGTTTGAATAATGGAAGATGAAAAAGATGGTATCCCTTACCTCAACACGTGACTGGATATTGATTTAAATGAGGTTGATTAACTTGAACAGTACACGTATACTTATAGATCTTCACAAATACTCAAGATGACTTAAGCACACTTAGAGAGAACTTTCACAAGAAGTATTTAGAGAGAGAAAGAAAGAACAAGTAAGGAAGTTTATGAAAAATCCTTAAGTTAAGGCTTCTATTTATAGCCAAAAATCTTATCATTCATTTAATCTAAACCATTCATTTAAAGATCATCTTTTAATCTACACCATCCATTTCAAATATTATATTATCTTTAATCTACACCATTCATTTCATATCACCTAATAATCACCTAACTTTATATTATAAACAAATCAATTTAATTATTCAACAATAATTCACACTTTAATCTACACCATTCATTTCATATCACCTAATAATCACCTAACTTTATATTATAAACAAATCAATTCAATTATTCAACAATAATTCACACTTTAATCTACACCATTCATTTCATATCACCTAATAATCACCTAACTTTATATTATAAACAAATAATTTTATCAATTCAATTATTATGACTAATTGTTATAAATACAGTATAGTTAGCTCTTAGATATCAAGTCAATAAATTAATGAAATACAACTGTTTAAATAACATCATAATAGAGATAACAATAATGTAAAATAAAGCATACGTTACTGTGTAATGACAATTATTGATTCAATAATGTGAATTACTGTGCATATGTTACTGTGACAATTATTAGGTTCAATAATTTTAAAAACAGTGCAACAACAATTATTGACTCAATGATATAAAATACAGTGTAATGACAATTATTAAATCAATAATGCAAAATACTGTGTAACAACAATTATTGAATTGATAATATAAAATATTATGCAGTGACAATTATCGATGAAATGATGCGTAACAGTTACGGTGTCAATTATCAGACCAATAATATGAGACACTATGCAATACCGTGTGTTACTGTAGAGTACCGTGTGCTACAGAAAATACCATAAACTACCGTATGCTACTATTCTTTTATCACCGGTATTTTAACAGTTCCGTTGACTATTTTTATTTAAAAAGGTTACTTCTGTCGTTTTCTATATCCGACAAATATTCCGTTGTGGGGTCCACCAATAATTTATTATTTCGGCGCCGTCGTACGGCACGAATATTCCCCGACCAAACGAATATTGTCCGACAAAATAAAATTTGCACATAACATCCTTAACTTTCAATTTTGTTAATTTAACCACTTACTGTTTCAAAAAAAATATATATGAAGAAAAATTAAATTTTGTATTTCATAAAATTCGGGGTCTTACATAACCAAACCCCTAATACAAAAGGTATCCAACCTTAAAACAAAGGAAACCAACATTTAATATAAAGGTAACCAAACCTTAATACAATGGTAACCAATCTTTAATACAAAGGTAACCAAACTTTAATATAAAGGTAATCAACCCTTAATACAAAAAAGGTAACCAAACCTTAATACAGATGTAACCAACCTTTAATACAACGGTAACCAAAAAGTAGGCAAAGGAGGCGGGGGAGGGGGTGACCACCACGATCAGATTTAGAGCCACCACGAGGGGAGGATGAGGGGCGGAGTCAGGGGGATGAGGGGGCGGGGATGGGGGGAGGAGGTGCGGGGATGGGGAGAGGACGGGGACGAGGGCGAGGGGGCGTCGGAGCGGCTGGGGTGGGGGTGGGGATGGTGGTCGGGGGGAGGGCGGGGGGAGAAGGGAGAAGGCGGGGGGAGGAGGTGCGGGCGTGGGGAGATGAAGGGTGAGGACGGGGGGAGGCGGGTGGAGGGGATGGGGTGGGGGTTGGGCGGAGGAGGGGCGGGTGCGGGGAGGAGGAGTGACGCCACTAACTATGGAGAAGAGAGAAGATGGAGGAGATAAAATGGAGGAGAGAGAAAAGAATAAAAATCATCTAATTTGGATTTTAAAATTTGAAACCAACTACCCATTAAATCACCTAACTAAATTAAAGGAATAAAAATGCAATAATTTATAAATAGAATATTGAAGATACACTAATTTTATAAATATTTTATGTATGCACTTTTATTATAATATTTTTAAAAAATGCATTGGTAAATGTAAATATCCCAATTAATTATTAATCCAATGGTGGCTATTTTAGTAGAGCCCAAGATATATTTAATTAAGTTATTAGATCAAAAGATTGATTGGATTTATAATTAGTCCAATGTTATATTTATTTTGGAGACTAGTTGGAATTATTAGTAGCCCAAACAAGTTGGATTATTTAATGAGCCCAATGGTTGAAGTAAATGGATGATTAATTGATTTAAATTATGGTCCAACAAGATGATGGATTACAAGGATTTTTTTAGTAGCCCAAATGAATTAATTATAGCCCAATTAAATGATCCAACATCAAAGCTTCTAGAAGGTTAATATTTTTGACAAGTTAGCTAAATAAATAAATCAAAAATAGATGAAAAGGTGGAGGTATGGCTTGTTGGTGAGGCCATACCTAGGCATGGCTTGTTGGTGAGGCCATACCTAGGCATAGTGTGGCTTGTACTTTATTTTTTTTAAAACAAAATATCCCTAAATTAAAGGAACCAAGCTTGGAAAATGGGAGCAATTGCTAGTTGGAATATATAGATATAACTTGTGTATGTATATGTTTGGGAGCCTATAAATAGCATGCAAGATTTCATTTGTAAAGACTTTGGAAAAATTGCAAGAGTGCTCTCTAATTAAGTGTGAGAGTTCTAGTGAGTTGACTCATTAAGTCAAGGAAGAAAAGAATGAGTTGTGAGTGAGTTAACCTTTAACTCACCGAGTCAAGGTGGATTTATGTGGATCTTTGATGATCATCACATTTGATGGAAGAAAAATAAAGATTTCAACCAAATCAATGAGGTATAATGTCTTAAACCCTTAGATCTATTAGGGTATAAATTTTTATATTATTTTGATCTTGGTTGGTTGTGGGAGATATTAGATATGTGTGGGGATCATGATGGATCCGAAGATATAAGGTGGTGATTTGTATGGAGAAAAATGTGATTTATGTGTTGATATAAGATTTAAATTTTTGAAGTTAGGTTTTTGTGTTTTTAGTGGGTTTTAAGATGTTTTGTGAACTCTTTCATGTATAAGAATGATTTTAAAGCATGATGATGGTTAATATATGTTGTGATACCTTGTTGATGTCTAAACATGGTTTAAACATGTATCCATGACCTTAAATGTGTAGAAAACCCTAGATCTTGCATGTTGAGATGTTGTACAAAAACCCTAAGTTGGACAGTCACTTTGGACACGTAAATGTTTCAAACCGTAGCTCATTTTAAAAATCCGTCCACAATGGGACCTAGATTTTCGAGTTTCGGAACAAACCCGACTGGATTGACTAAATTCCGAGTTACGGTCTATTTTTAATGATTTTTGCCGTAAAACTATCCAAAGCTAAAAAACACTAAAAACCTATTGTCCAGAAATTTAAGGAGACTGTTTCGGCCATTAAACAAGCTTTAAAAATTCCTAGATTCTGGATTATGAAAATATATACTAAAATTAAACTCCTGTCCAAAAATGAAGTCATTCCGACTTCGGATGAGGTCAATGAGGTCACAGCGACTGAGTGAAGTTTTCGGTTTTAAAAACGGAAACTGCCATAAGTTGGGTTTTAACACTATAAATATTCTGAAAATTTTACAGGGTGTTAAGTATGGTATAATAAAGCTTTCGGTCAAGTTTCAGATTTTTCCGATAAAAATTGGATTTTTAATAATTATTACCGTTTTGGACAGAAATGGCATAATTAAAAATAGTAAACAAAGTTGAAAAATTAAAAGAAAATTTTCCTGTGTATGAGGAACAATATGCTACTGATTCCCAGAAGATATAAAAATAATAAGTTAATTTCATATTTTTGAAAAATATGTTTGTATCCTGATTAATTAAAAATGTAATTAAGTTAAATCCGAATAAATTGTTAAATATGATTTATTCGACCTAGAGGTATCAATATAGCATAATGGTTGTGTTATGTGATACATATGTGTAATATGTGATAATTATGTGCTAAATTGGATTAATTGGAGTTAGCACTAATTATTAGTTAACCTATTAATGATTAGGTTTTCGAGAGAGAAATATTCTAATTCACGTAGCGTAATTCACGACTGAGGCAAGTTCCTATACCTTAAACTCATTTAATTGAGCAAGTTCTCTAAACCCTACTCAATTTATATTCGAGCATGATATATTATTTTATTGAGCAAGTTTCCCTAACCTTACTCAAAGTTATATTGAGCAAGTTCATCTTAACTCAAACTTGAGTTGCTATGTTTTAAGCATGCTAGTGGTTTAATTCTTTATAATTATTCCACCTCTTTAAATTATTGATTCGCACATAGTGCATGTTACATATATTCATCAGGTATAAAAGGCTGATCACCTTTATTACCATAGGGTTCAATTAAATTTGTCCATGGTCATTATTGACACTCAACATTAATTGATTCAGTCATTCAATTATTGAAATTATGATTCGTACTCTTTCGCAATTATTATATTGTTGAAAATTCAAAAGCTTATTCTTTCTTTCAATCATGATATATCTTTATTGTATTTAAACTTGCTGAGCAAATTCGTTGTTCACCCTTGCTATATCATGATAACAAATTTCAGATTAATACGATTATTCGAGGAAAGACGAAGACAGAAGCAAAGGACAAGATTATAGTGTTATGAATGATAACTAATTAATTATTTGATGTAAGTTAACTGTGTAAACCTTTTTGTGAATCTAAAGGTATATATGTAAGTTAAGGTTAGAAACCTTGGGACATGTTGTAGAATACTCTGAAATAAACAATTTATGTTTATATATTCCGCATTAGTTATAGAACATGTATGAAGACGATGTATCATGACGTACCAAGTCCAAGATTCAAGGTTCAAGGTATCCGGATTTGGGGGCGTTACAGGTAAAGTCATCGATCTAGATCCATAAGTACCCATACTTTATCTTGGTCATCAGCTGGATTGAGAGGCATTCCCCTGAAACAAATGTGAATTCATAAGAATTTTGCCAACCCCAAAAAAAATTTGAAAATTTTTATCTACCTCGTTTATAGAAAATTAATGCGGTTCAAAGCATAGGCTAAAACATATACTACTTCATATACATGAAAGAGTTGAGTATATAACCTAGCGAACTGTCAGGCAACAAAATGCTTCCGAAAATGTGTGGGTGCCCGGGTGGGTGGGGGAGAGAGAACCATTGATGTTTAAAGAAAACATTTTAATTCAAAAAAAAAAAAAACGGAAACAAAGTTCATATTTTGTGCTGCATACAGATATTACCTACAAACTATGGCAAATAAAGTGGTACCTAAACTATAGCTCATACTTTGTGCAGCATACAGACAGCCAATCATGACCAAACCGCTTCAAAATCAATCAAACCGTTTCTTTTTTTTCTTTTCATCTCAACCTATAGAAACATCATGAGGAATCTGAGTTCCACATCAAAATCAAACCACTTCTTTGGTTGCGTTGACAACAGTTGAGGCCGGATAGTACTAACAACCAACAAGGTAGATAAATCCTTTATTAAGCACGTTAAAGTAGTTCATTGTATTATTCAGAGGATGTGACAAATCCTCTCGTGTGGATCTATTGCAGAAATCACACTCTTAACAAACAAAAGACAGCAGAAAAGGTATTAATATAAGAAAGCAAATTCAGTAAATGCAAGGTTAAAGCATGGGATCAGAAAAGTATTCTCTAGGCCAATACTACACAGTACTCTGATCCATTCAGTATACTGCGTAAAGGTGATCCATTTAGAAGTCTGCTTCCTATTTTTCATGCATGAAAATTTCATGTTTTGGTGATTGATTGCCATCAATAAACAGAATTGGGTATTAATTACAAATTAGGCTCTGTGTGATTCTCTGCAGTACCATAATCACGCAATATTACATAGCAATAAATCTCATGTCAAATATATCTATAGGCAATCCCTTCATCGATGCCTATGAAATCTTGTTTACGCTCTTATCTATTACATATTCCTCTTAATTCGCTAAAGGTTACTTTATTAAGTGTACGTGTGAAGCTATAGACTAAACTGAGTGTTCTTACCTTATTTAGCATCTCATCTATTAAATGTTCCTCTTAACATGCTATAGGGTTACTTCAATAAGTATTGTTCTGAACTTCAATGGTAAAATGTGTGTTGTCTGTAACACAGAATTCAGTATATAGTTCCATTGCAAACTACCTCCCACAACAAGAAACAGTTCTTATAAAAGCTACAAGGAAAATTTGAATATAATCCAGCAACATTTGATCAACTTGCGGAGAATATCCATATCCTAGAGTTTGTGGCAAGTGCTCAGCAGTTTATCAATATAAAGGAAAATGCTTTTTTGATTTCGACAGAATTTGGCAAGTGCCCGGATACTGAAATGGTTTAGTTATATTTGGGAATAATCGTACAATTAAAGACCTTCGAAAGGAGAAGTGTTATTAATGTCAAAGACTGAAAGCAGTATATAAACTTCGTACAGAAAAATTTCATTGACATTCCATTTCCTCATAAAGTATTCACCTTTATTCCTCGTAAACGTGAAACTTCCTTCTATTAGAAATACACTTTAGATCCTTCACCATGGCCATATCTGACCCAATAAGTCATACCCTTGAAGACAAAAGTAAGGGGACACATTACACATTTAGGTTCATCCTTAGAATTCAGGGCCGGCCCAACTTAATAAATAAAAAAGCCTGCGCTTTAGGCCCCATTTCAAAGAAGGCCCCAAATTTTTTAAACATCATAAATAATTCATATAAAAAGGTCTTATAAAATATAAGCTAAATAATTTTTTAGGGCCCATAATCCAATTCAAATATTAAATAAGTAAAAAAAAATTAACAGTATAAAAAAAAGCCTCATTTAAATAAAAATTATTAATACTCCTTCCGTCCCAAAATAAAAGTTCTCCATTGATTTTTGTAGTCAAATTGACCATTTTTAAAATTAACAATTAAACATATATATTTAGATTTTTAAAAAAGTAAACATTGAGATTAGTACTAAATTTTATATAATTTATAATGTTTATAGGCTTTTTACATATATATTAAATAATAATAAGCTATATTTATTCAAAAAATGATCAATTTGACCATAAAAGTCAATAAAAAATGTACCAAACATAGAAGGCCTCATTAAAAATATCGCTTTAGCATTATCCAAAAATAAATAAATATCGCTTTAGGCCTCATATTGTCTTGAGCCACCCCTGCCTTAGATTTAGTCCTTGTGTAGTTTAGCATGCATGAATTGTTTGGTATGCTGCACTGCAGCTTGATATTAAGTGTTGCAGAGAAAGTATAAAAGAATCCGAAAATTGGCATTACACACAGCACTAGCAGGAAATTGGAAAATATTTCAAAATATCATGTCATGATATGCACTAAACAGGGGAAACTGTCAAACTGATATTAATATCTAAAAGCAAGTGACTGAAAGGTATGTCAAAAGCTCACAGTATTTAATCGAAACGCAACTGTTAGGGTGAATCTAATGGGAAAACCCATAGACAATTGATAAAAGAAGGTTGCAGTTGCATAACAAATATAAGGTGGTCAAGTCAATTTTATCGAAAAACTAAAGGGTGATGTCAGGGGTCTCAAATTTTTAGTCTCAAAAAAGTATCTCAAATGATGTGTTTCCATAACATTGGTTGGGTGAATCTTATGCGATTGGCTATGCCATTAATTATAGCAATGCCATGTCATTTGAGACAAAAAAACTGAGACCCCTAATGATGAGTATATTATTTATATATTTATTTTCCCTTAAAATAGATTTGTTAATTTAGTGTTATATTAATTTTATTATAATTGGACTTATTTTTGTGTATAGGTTTTGAGAATAAAAAAAATCATTTGTTGATCCAATTGTGGTAAGCCCAAGTGAAAAAGAAGAAAAAGCTGCAGAAAAGAAACTAAAAGAAGAAGAGTTCTAATAGATGAAGGAAAAGGGAAAAAAGATAAGGGAGAAAGCTAAAAATAAAACAAATAATAGCTGGAAGGAGAAAAATAAGCTTCAAATAAATATTATAAAGCACAGTAGCAATGCAACACTGAAGGGATATTACACATCAGGGAAGCAACAAAAGCCATCTGGGCACGAAAACCAAAGTAGGGAATTAATAGATCGCCAAAGCAGCAGCCGCGCATCATCATTAGTTACAACATAAAGCATCATTCATTCTCGCAACGAAAGGAGCAGATCAGCAGTGACGCAACACCAGGCAACAAAGGAGCAAAGCAGTAGATCGTGACAAAGCATAACAGGAACAGAACTGCAACAGTACACATAATCATAATCATGATAATTTATTACTTTGTTTCTGCTTTTGATTTAATTATGTACTGCTAAAATTAATTCTAAGGTGTAGGTTGAAACAATATTAATATGTAAAGTTTTAAAATTCATCATTAGTTTTTAATTTGATTTTAATAGTTAATAATTCTTATTTATTTGATTGGGTTTAATTAAATTGTTTCATTCATAATATCACGTATTTTGAATAGTTTCAATTAATTTAATTTAATCCGGGTTGCGATTTAAACATTTTAATTAAGAACTAAGATTATTTATTTTTCAAAATAATAGATACATGTAATGCTTTGGTCTTATACATTGAACCTTGAAAATAAGAATTTATAAAAAGAAATATTTTTATGAACTTAAATGAAAAATATTGAGAAAACATTGAATTGATTTTCAAATTGTTACTCCGAATTAATAATGAATTGTAAGACGAACATAGTTAATATTATGGATTCCAAACCTCATAACTTTCTTCCATTGATTAAAAATTAGTTTAATTATTACTCTTGATTTTATCATATTTAGTTTTTAGTTTCAATTATTCCAAAAATTACTTTTTGTTAACTAAATTAGAATCGAATATAATTTAGATTTAATTAATTATTCAATAATCCTCGTGGGATCGAACTCGTACTTTGCATAAAGCTATTTTACAATAGATTCGTGTCCTTGCGAGTATTTTATAAAATTTAAGCACAACAAGTTTTTGGCGCCGTTGTCGGGGATTATTAGAAATATTAATTAATTTAAAATTTGTTTAATTCTTCCACTAATTGTAGTTTAGTTTATTATTTAAAAACTAATTGTCGTATTCATGCATTTACTCACGTAGAGCATATTTTGCTTAGGTTTTTTTATTTTATTTACTTTTTGTTAAATATAAATTGTGGTGATTGCTTAAAGATTGAGTTACGTCAAATTTCTCGTTATTCCGTAATTCACATAGCATTAGGAAAAAAAAATTTGTTACAGTTTTTTTTTTCTTATTATTATTAATTGTGCATTTTCATTTTTAATTTAACTTTAGGGGTTATTTATTTATTTATTTTTGTGTGCCTTTTGTGGTTAATTGCCTATTTCTTTTGTGATTTGTGGGAGGATGGACTCTTACTTTAGTTGTAATAATAGTTTTGTTTGCAAACAAGAATCTTATGAAAACTTTAATGAATACCAGGTAAATCAATTTTTTTTAACAGACCAAAACCCTTATCCATCTTCATATTCGTATTCAGATCCAGAACCTCAATATGTACAAGAATTTTCATTTTCATATTCATATTCCTATCCATATTTAGATTTAGAACCTCGATATGCATAAGAATTTTCAAACGAAGAAGATGAAAGATTAAGAAAAACTATGGAAACTTTCATGCAAAACACTAATTAAGCTATATCTCATCTAGAAATTCAAGTGAGTCAGTTAGCTACCATAATAAATGAATTTGAGGTTAAACTAGAAAATCAGAATGGTGGTAAAAATGAGTTTGAAGTTAATCTAAAAAATCATAATGGTTGTGAAAATGAGTTTGACGTTAATCTAGAAAATCATAATGGTTGTGAAAATGATGTGTTTAAGAGTTATGAGTCTGCACCTAAAATTGATCATATCACAACTAATGAGGCAGTTGAAAAAGTCTATAAGCCTAAAGCTCCATATCCTGAAAGACTTATTCCTATAAAACAGCCGAGTGATTTTATGGACCAATATATTGAATTAAACATGATTCAAGAATTGTCTATGACCCAAGAAATAAATTAAAATACACTTATAGTTGTGGATGATCCAATAGACTTTTTCTTAAATCATCTTAATCAAAACTATAATGAGTTTGAATTCTTAGATAAGGTCAATGAGATATTGCAGTCCACTACACAAAAGTCAACCAAATTAGAACATCCATTTGTCCTCATTCTTCCATATTTTAAAAATATAAGGAAAAAATTTCTTGAGGTCAATTTTAAGCAAAACTGTTATACAAATTCTGACCATTTTCAATTGCCTAGACCTCCTAAAAATCCTAAAAAATTCACATTGATTTTTCCTTTTGCATCACCATTTTATCATCACTTGTTTTTTAAGTTTTACAAAATTTGTAGATATGTTCATTTGTTTTCTTTTTCACCACGTTTTTTTAAATTGTGTCTAGTGTAGGTTAATTATTTTTAGTTTATAGTTTTTTTTTAGTTAGTTAGATTCATTATTTTATTTTTATTCTTTGTGAGTACTAATGTTATTATTTATGATTTTATTTTGGTAGAGTGCAGTACAAAACCATCCAGGTGTGATCGTTTCCTTACTCTTTTTTTTTATATTGTCACGTATTTCCTTTATATGTGGATTTATACTTGTGCATTTTTGGGTAAAATGAAAGAAAACATTATGGACAATGCATGATTTAGGTATGGGGGGAAGTTTTGCATTTTTGTTAGATTTTTATTTATTTATTAGTTTTTCTTCTTTTTAGGAAACTAAAAATTTTAAAATTTTAAAAAAAATCGTTTTACTTTTTATGAGTTGAATTGATTCTAATAAATGTCCGTGGATTAAAAACGTTGAGTATGATTAAAAGATTTAGAGCTCTTGAACCTTTGATAAGATACAAAATCTTAGACTGGAACATCATCTTGAATAAAATTAAAGTTCATATGCATTTTTTTTGTACTTCGCGTTCACATTAATTCTTAGTTGTGGGGTATAAACTATGAGTCAAGCAATCTTAAAAAAAAAATGAGAAAAAATAGAATGCAGCAAGATAGAGCGTAAAACGCACTCGCTGTAAGAAAGAAAAAAAAAGAGTTGAAAAATGAATAAATATAAATACTGTTTCAACATCCATCAAATAAAAAAATCATGCTGAAAAGTATGATGAATATAAACGGCTTGATTAGTCTATTTTTGTGGCATTTGTTACTTAAGTTAATGAACCCTTAAGGGTGACTTTACACCTAGTATCCTAAAGTCAATTGGTTTATGAGTCATTGGTCAAACGCTCGTTAAATGGGTAACTCTGAAAAATCTAAGAAAAATAAAAATTACACAAGTTACGAATAAGAAAAAAAATGAAAAAAGTTATAAAAAAATAGAAAAACAAAAATTAGTTTGCTTGATTTTCATGGTTAAAGTCCATACTAAGAGTTACATCACATACATATACATGCATCACGTGAAATCAAGTTTATGAAGGATGGTGTTTTAAATGAAGATGGAGTATTTTTGAAAAGATAAAATAGTGATTTTGAATTTGATCTTGCTTTTGTGAAATGTCCATGATATTTAAGAAATTTTCTTTCGATTTCATAATTGGTTAAACTCCAAAAAGATTTATTTAATTTTTTTGAATTTTGTGGGTAAATTCATTGAAAACCGTCACGAGACAAAATTCATCCACTTGGGTTAACCTTAGGGTTTAAAGGCTTGTAGTATACGCTAAAAACTATCGTGTTTCTTACGAAAATAGCTTAGGTTTAGTTAGAATTTTATTTTATTTATTTGTTTCATTTTCTTTTGTTTTGTTTTGCTCGAGGACTACCAAAATCTAGGTTTGAGGGTATTTGATAAGCATATTATTTATATATTTATTTTCCCTTAAAATAGATTTGTTAGTTTAGTGTTATATTAATTTTATTATAATTGGACTAATTTTTGTGTATAGGTTTTGAGAATTAAAAAAACTATTTGTTGATCCAATTGTGGTAAGCCCAAGTGAAAAAGAAGAAAAAGTTGCAGAAAAGAAACTAAAAGAAGAAGAGTTCTAATAGATGAAGGAAAAGGGAAAAAAAGATAAGGGAGAAAGCTAAAAGATAAAACAAATAAGAGTTGGAAAAAGGAAAATAAGCTTCAAATCAATATTATAAAGCATAGTAGCAACGCAAACACTAAAGGGATATTACACATCAGGGAAGCAACAAAAGCCATCTGGGCACGAAAACCAAAGTAGGGAATTAATAGATCACCAAAGCAACAGCCGCGCATCATCACTGGTTACAGCATAAAGCATCATTCAATCCTGCAACAAAAGGAGCAGATCAGCAATGACTCAACACCAGGCAACAAAGAAGCAAAGCAGCAGATCGTGACAAAGCATAACAGGAACAGAACTGCAACAGTGCACATGATCATGATGATTTATTACTTTGCTTTTGCTTTTGCTTTTGATTTAATTATGTACTGTTAAAATTAATTCTAAGGTATAGGATGAAACAATATTAATATGTAATGTTATAAAATTCATTATTAGTTTCTAATTTGGTTTTAATAGTTAATAATTTTTATTTATTTGATTGTGTTTAATTAAATTGTTTCATTCATAATATCATGTATTTTGAATAGTTTTAATTAATATAATTTAATCCGAGTTGTGATTTAAACATTTTAATTAAAAATTAAGATTATTTGTTTTTCAAAATAATAGATACATGTAATGCTTTGGTCTTATACATTGAACCTTGAAAATAAAAATTTACAAAAAGAAATATTTTTATGAATTTAAATGAAAAATCTTGAGAAAACATTGAATTGATTTTCAAATTGCTACTCCGAATTAATAATGAATTGTAAGACGAACATAGTTAATATTATGGATTCCAAACATCAAAACTTTCTTTCATTGATTAAAAGTTAGTTTAATTATTACTCTTGATTTTATCATATTTAGTTTTTAGTTTTAATTATTCCAAAAATCACTTTTTGTTAACTAGATTATAATTGAATATAATCTAGATTTAATTAATTATTTAATAATCCTCGTGGGATCGACCTCATACTTTGCATAAAGTCATTTTATAATAGATTCGTACGCTTGTGAGTATTTTACAAAATATAAGCACAACACCTAATATTACTCAAAACTAAAAAACATAAGAGAATGACTGTCTTGGTGCCCAAAATAATTAAGTTATAGCATAGCTTCTTGCATATATCAAATCCAGTATCCTCTATAGCAAATTAGATATTTGATATTTCTCCTTCTTTTTTGTCAAATAAAGATAAAATGGAAATAATAGAATAAAATAAAACTAATATGACAAAGTTTAAGCAAATTCAAAAAAGGAAATGGGGACTAACTAGGAATCAAACATTTCATAGAAAAAGCATATTAATTGGGTAGTCTTGGTTCCAGCTAATGGAATTGAACTTTCTTGATCTCCAAGTAAATGGATTTTTCTGAATATAAAAAAAAGAAGAAAAAAACACTATAATTTCCTACTAATTCTCTATCTTTTGAAATCAATTTCTCATACATACCACATTCAAGACTCCAGAATCCTAATTAAATTTAATTCACGTTCAAATTAAGTTAGCAATTTTCATCAACTCTTGATTTAAAGAATACCCATATAAATATTATAACAGGAAAAATTGGAAAATCATCATACAAGAAATATGTACATGAAAATTTACAGAAAAATTAACAATTGAAAAGTTTAGGCACATCCAGAAAAGGAAATGGGGATAACTAAAAGAGATGAACAGCGAATTTAACATTTCATAGAAAAGCATCTGAATTGAACAGTTAACTTTAGTCCCCAGTTAATGGAGTTGAGCTCTCTTGATAAATGAACATAATTTCCTTTAAAAGAAATTTCTCATATCTACCACATTCAATACTCCAGAGTTTTATTAAATTTGAGCAATTCATCAGTTCTTGATTTCATGAATTCCCATATAAAATAAACAGGAAAAAATGGAAAATCATCATACAAGAATTACATACATGAGTTTGTGTGTTTGAAAATTACAGAAAAATCCAGTTAACAATGTTTATCAATTCTTGATTTCAAGAATACCCATTGTTAACGCCAAATTTTGTAGCACCCGTTTAAATCACAAAATAACGAATGAAATCAGACGCCAAACACAATTAATTCAGAGAAATTACTGTAAAGACACAAGAGATTTACGTGGAAACCCAAATCGGGAAAAAACCACGGGGAAAGAGAATAATTCACTAAAATGATGATGGTGTTTACAGATTTTTCTGGTAGTAGAGAGCTTGTATGCTGGAAAATTGGTTCTGTTTTTATAAGTAAGTAATCAGTCGTTCAGTAGTCTTTTTTCTTTCCTGTCGTTTCCCTTTTATATGCCCATGCAGCCATAATTGCCAGCATTAATCAACCAAATAAACGTCTCTCTTTCAAACAACCGTTATTCCCCAAGCAGTCTCTTCATATTCCAAGTAGGCTGACTTTTCTTCTTCCAAACAACTCATCCGTCCAAATGAGGAGTCCAATAACTAAATCTGTCAGGCCCAATCTAATAATTAACATGGACCAACTGAATAATCTAGTATGGGCCAACCCGAACCCGGGCCCAAACTATCTCAGCCCAACATTGCCCCCCACTCTCCTATTTTTTAAGAGCCTTAAATAGAAGAGTAATTCAAACATTCTTATTTCCCTCGTAACTGATTATATCCAAACAGGCCCTAACTCCCCACGTCTGGCACACGATCATCACCCTCCTATCACGTTCCCCCAAATCTGCTTCCGTTTGATCTCTGAGCGCCTCCCTACACTCCCAAAACTGACGCCTTTTGAAGTTCGTGCGCCTCCCTACACCCCATAACTGACGCCTGTTCGTATTATTTTCATCTATAAAAGCCTCAAAAAGTCTCTTTCTCAACACACTGCTTATTCTCTGAAATCCCCTTTTCTCTCACCTTCTTTGTCTGAAAAAATCCCCAAAAGTTTTTCTTTATCGGAATCCATGGCAGCTCAAGGTCATGCTTCTTCTTCCCAAGCCCAACCTACTTTTGATAGAGAGAAAGAAAATGCCATCCGTCGAGTGTATAGAGATGCCCCAGTAGCTAACACTCCTTCATCTGTAACTCCCGCCAAGCTCCAATCATTCCGCCATGAGTACCAGATTCCCCTTCAGTATGAGCTTCGAGTTCCCCGACCTCACGAGAGGATGTACTGGCAACTCGAGGGGGGCTGGATAGGAGTTCCATCCCTGACCCTCCAACATGGCGTCCGATTCCCTCTCCATCCTTTCATCACCGAATTTCTAGGGTTTATAGGGGTCGGGTTCTCCCAACTTGTCCCCAACTCTTATATCCATCTAATCTGCTTCATAGCCCATTGCAGGGACCAGAATGTCGACCCAGCCCTAGATCTGTTCTTGAGCTACTTCAAGCTCATCAATTCAAGGGAAAAGGGTTTTAAGGTCTTAACCCGATACACCAATCGGAAAGTTTGGATGGCCACCCCTCAAAGCAACAAAGGATGGCATTCATCCTGGTTCTTCATCCGAGGAACGGATACCGTTCTGCTACCACCCTGGGGAGAACCAAGCAAGGAGTCCCTAGGGTTTGATCACATTGAGGACGTCCGGGAAGCCGACCTCGAGAAACTTCTTTCTTCGATGCCGGAAAACTTATGGCCGAACCATCTCCTTTCCGACCAAGATTGGCTTTATAGACATGGAAGTAAGTACCCGAATCATTCATAAAAGTTAATTTATTTTAAACTGTCCATCTTATCCTTATCTATCTTCTGTGCAGTAGTACTTTTTCGCAGTTCGGAAGGGAATGCTTCAAGTCCTTCCCCGATCACCCGAGGACAGACCCAGGAGGGGCCTACCTTCATTCAATCTCCTGCCTCTTCGGAAGAATCCGAACCGCCTGCCGAACCACTGGTCCGAAGAAAGAAGAATTCTTCCTCTTCGGCAACATCGGGAGGAAACCCTCTGGCTCAAGGAGCCAAACAAACCCAACAACAAACAGAGTCTGCCCCCCAGACTGAAGCCCAACCCGCATCGGGAAATCCTCCAATTACTTCAACAGCCTCAATCGACCAATCTTCGGATGCCTTAAAAAGAAAAGGCCCGGAGATATCCAAAAAACGGAGCGTCTTTGACATATCCGAGTCTGAGCTCCGAAAAATGTTGAAGACCAAAAAACAAAAAACTTCTCATTCACAACCAGATTCTTCCCAACCCCGAACTCATAAGAAGACCAAGCCCACGCCCGATCAGCAAAAAACTACAACCCCCGAACAACCAACAGAACAACATCCCGAGCCAAACAAAGAAAGAACACCCGATCAACTTCAACCATCTCCGGGGCAGACCAGTAAATCGGCCGACAAACGACCAATGGTAGAGCAAGCCGAATCCGTGGAAGAGCCGATACCCGAAGGTGATCCCTCTGCAACCGAGCTACCTCCGGAACAACCAACTGGTGAACCCCGTCCTTCTTTTTTCCCAGACGAAGCCAACACTAGCCTTCCATACACGGCTTACAACAGCTTCAACTTCCGAGCCGATAATAACGAATTCCATGACTATACCAATCGGGAGCTTATATATGCCACCGCCCTTCATCAAGGCCGGGTAAGAATTGTCTTTTAAGTTATTCCAAAAATTTCTTAAAGATTTCTAACCATCCTTCTTGATAATTCTCTATGTAGGCCTTGGCCACCTTCAGCCGTCTCCTTGGTCGGGAATCAAGGAAGGAAAACAGTGATACAAAGGCCAAAAAGATGAAGACCAAGTATAAGGCCTTGAAGAAGAAGAACAAAGAACTGACCGCCGAGAACACCAACCTCAAAACATCCAACGAGAACCTCCAACAACAATTTGAGAGTGTTCTTGACATCAATAACCAACGGACAGAAGAGATCACCCGAATACAAACAGAGAATTCTGAAACATTGAAGAACTTTCAGCAACAAACCGAAGAACTCACCAAGCTGAAAGAACAGAACGCTCAATTAGCCTCCGATATCCAACGCCAACAAACCGCCAACGAAATTCTAAGGGAACAAGCTCGCCTTGGGACCCCCGAACTTCGTTATCAGATCTTGGAAGAGTACAGAGCATCTCCCGAACTGCTGGAGGAAATATTAAAACAGTTCCACAAAGGTTTTGAAGCTGCTGTGGCAAAGGCAGCAAAAGCCGGTGTGGACCCTTCAGTTTTCTCCGATTCCGACTCTGACTCTCCCGAGGATAATAATTGACCCCAAACTGCAAAGTTTTTTCTTTGTATTTTTTCTTTATTTCTTCCATGTAATCCACATCAATCTTATCAATGAATATTTCAGGATTTTATTAATGTCTTGTGCAACAATATAGTATGTACTGAAATTTTCTTCAAAATTTAGCTAAGTACAAGTAACTAAGACATTCTACCCGACTATTGGAAATATTTCCTTAATCTAGTTGCATGCCAAAAATTCTTCAATTCAGACCCAGACATATCCCGAAGACGATATGTCCCATATTTTACAACTTCAATTACTTCATAGGGTCCTTCCCAATTTGGCATCAACTTACCCGTGTTCAAGGGAGTAGATGCTTCTGCTTCCCGAAGGACTAAATCCCCGACTTCAAAACGTCTTTGTTTAACTCTCCGATTATAGTGCCTTGCCAACTTCATAACTGCAGCATCCCGAAATTCATCCACTAAGTCAAGGTTAAGACGAAGTCCATGATCGTTGTATAGTTCATTAAAATTAACTATCCGAAAAGAAGGAGAGCCAACCTCAACCGGGATTAAAGCTTCAGTCCCGTATGAAAGTCGAAAAGGAGAATCTCTCGTAATCGTTAGGGGAGTTGTCGTATATGCCCATAAAACACTTGGTAACTCCTCGGGCCATCTTCCTTTAGCATCATCCAATCTCCTTTTGATGTCATTCAGTAGAGTTCTATTCGTTACCTCCACTTGTCCATTGGCTTGAGGATGGGCAACCGATACCCTTCGATGCTGAATCCCCAAGTCAGATAAGAATTTTTCGAACTCAGCTCCTACGAACTGCAGCCCGTTATCGGATACAAGGACCATCGGGATTCCAAATCTGAAGACAATATTTTCCTTGAGGAAATGAATGCAATCCTGCTCAGTGATTCGCCGAAGTGGCTTCGCCTCTACCCATTTGGTCATATAATCAATTGCCACTATCATATAGGAGAATTGTCCCTTGGCCTTCGGCATCAACCCCACCAGATCAACACCCCAAACTGCAAAAGGAATTGGGGAAAGAACTGAAGATAATTCTTCAGGTGGCCGATGTGCAACAGAACTGTTCAACTGACATTTGGGACACTTTTGCACAAACTCCTTTGCTTCTCGAAACATCGTCGGCCAATAGTATCCTTAACGGATGAGTTTATATGCCAATGACTTGGCCCCCATATGGTCACCGCAAATTCCTTCATGCACTTCCCGAAGAGCATACGAAGCCTCCGACGGGATAAGACACTTTGCCATGGGTCCCGAATACACCCTTCGGAACAGATCTCCATCAATCAAACAAAAGTAGGCACTTCTATATTTTATCCTTTTTGCCAAAATTTTATCACTTGGCAACTTACCTTCGGCCAGATACTCTAAATAAGGAGTCAACCAGCAATTAGATCTTTCCACACATTTGACCTCCTTTTTCAGTATACTAGGTTCAATCAATTCTTCAATGTACACTGATCCCGATAAAGACTCATTCGGGGCAGTAGCAAGCTTTGACAGAGCATCAGCCACAGTATTGTCATTCCGATCCACGTTTTGCAATGAATAAGAAACGAAGTATTGCAAAACACTCTTCACCTCGGACAGATACCTTGTCATTCTTGTTCCCCGAGCTTCATATTCTCCCTGAATCTGCTTTACCACAAGCTGGGAATCACTCATGATCAGCAAGCTCCTGACCTCCAAACTTCGAGCCAATCTTAGGCCAGCTAATATAGCTTCGTACTCCGCCTCATTATTGGTGGCTTTGAATTTAAACCGGATTGCTTGTTGGACTCTGAAACCTTCAGGACTTGTCAAAATTACCCCGGCTCCACTCAAGTCTGCTGTGGATGATCCATCAACATTCAAAGTCCAAGAATGAGAGGGATCTGGCTGCCCCCCAGCTATTAGTGTTACATCCGATCCCGAAGTACCGATTGTCTCTTCTTCGGAGAACATGCACTCCACCACAAAATCAGCCAATGCTTGGCCCTTTATCGCCGTCCGAGGACGGTATTCAATCGTGAACTGGCTTAGCTCAACAGCCCAAGCCACCATCCTTCCCGATGCATCAGGCTTTTGGAGAATCTTCTTTAAAGGTTGGTCGGTGTAAACAATTATTACCCGACCCTAGAAGTAATGCCTTAGCTTTCTGCTAGCTATTACCAAGGAGTAGACACACTTCTCTAAGTTGGCATACCTCGTTTCTGCATCCCTCAACGCATGACTAACATAGTAGACCGGATTCTGTCGGCCTCCTTCTTCCCGAATCAGTACAGCACCAACAGCCAATGCACTTATAGCCAAATATACATAAAGTACCTCCCGGTTAATTGGCTTTTGCAACAACGGAGCCGAAGATAGATATTTCTTGATGTTCTGGAATGCATCCTCACAATCCGAAGTCCAGTGAAATGATTTTTCGTTCTTCGGCCCTTTAAGAGTGTCAAAGAAAGGCAAACATCTTTCGGCCGATCGGGACATGAATCGCCGAAGAGCAGCTATCCGACCTGTCAATCTCTGCACATCCTTAAATGTCTTTGGGGACTTCATATCAATAACTGCTTTAATTTTTTCTGGGTTAGCCTCTATCCCCCTCTTACTGACTAAATAACCCAAAAATTTGCCTGCACCGAGCCCGAAAGTGCACTTGGTAGGATTCAACCGCATATTATGATGCCGAACTGTTTGAAAGCATTCTTCCAAGTCATTTAGATGGTCATGCACCCTTGCACTTCGAACGATCATATCATCCACATAAACTTCCATGTTCCGACCAATCTATTTTCGGAAGACTTTGTTCATCATTCGCTGATAAGTGGCCCCGGCATTGATCAGCCCGAATGTCATCCGGTTATATGCATAAATAGCCCGATGAATAATGAATGATGTCTTCGGGATGTCTTGCTTTTCCATCAAAATCTGGTTGTATCCCGAAAAGGCATCCAGGAAGCTGAGTATAGCATTCCCCGAAGTAGCATCGATCAGCTGGTCGATGTGGGGTAGAGGATAGAAGTCTTTCGGGCATGCTTTATTTAGGTCCGTGTAATCTATGCAAACTCTCCATTTCCCATTTTGTTTGCGGACCAGCACAACATTTGCAAGCCATTCCGGGTATTCAATTTCCTCAATAATCCCGGCATCTAATAACTTTCCCACTTCTTCATCAATTATTTTCTGGCGTTCGGGAGCAAAAATACGCCTCTTCTGAAAGACAGGCTTCTTCTCGGGATCAACGGATAGCTTGTGAATGGCCACGTCTTCTGCCATCCCAGGCATATCTCGGGGTGTCCAGGCGAAGATATCGGCATAAGTTCTGAGTAGTTCAATTAACCCCCTTTTTAAAGTATCTTGCAACCCGGTCCCTATTTTAATCAGTTTCTCGGTATTCCCCGGAATAAGCTGCACATTTTCAGTCTCTTCAGCTGGAGAGGCCAATGGCTCAGTAAGTCCCTCCGTAAACGGCTCAACATCAACTGTCAAAGTTTGTCTCATTTTGCTGACCCCGATCACTGGTGCTGTAAGAGTGTGCCTATAACATCTTCTGACAATGTTCAGATCTCCCTTGACTTCCCCGACTCCATGTGGGGTAGGGAACTTCATTTTAAAATGGGCAATTGAAGTAACTGCTTGGAGTGCTGACAAAGTCGTCCTTCCAAGAATGACATTGTAAGCCGAATCTACTTGCACCACGAAGAACTTGACATTGACTGTCACTTGTCTGGGAGACTCCCCGAACACCATGGGCAGCTCAATTGTGCCGATTACTGGCACCGCTTCGTTCCCGAACCCATATAATGGAGATTCCTGGCCAACCTCCAGCTTCATTCCCTCCAGGTTCATGCGTTGGTAAGCATGACTGTATAAAACATCAACCGAAGACCCGTTGTCAATTATAATTCTTTTCATATCGACGGGCCCTACTTGGGCAGTTATCACCAATGCCCCTTCATGAGGTTCAACTGAGTCAACTGGATAGTCCTCATCTGAAAATGAAATCACCGACCCCGGATATAGTCGTTCTGTTTTAATCGGCTGCTCTGCTACAGCCATCACCACATCCGAGGTGGATCTTCTGCGTTTTCCCGATGACTTTATGGGCATACCCCCACTTATGACATCAATGACCCGTCTCGGCTGACTCCCACTAGCCTCGTTATGATCGTTCTTTTGGGGCCGAACCCCCTGTGGGACTGTTTTCCCGGCAACAAAATGCTGCAGTCGTCCATGTTGGATATTTTTCTCAATCAATTTCTTTAAATCTGGACATCCTTCAGCATCATGTCCTCTATTCTGATGGTATTCACAGAACTGATTTTGAAATCCTTCATAACCCCTTTTACTCCGTGGGGGTTCATAAAACTGAGTACCCCTGATTTCATTCAGCACTTGCACCCGATCAGTATTCAGGGGAGTAAATTGTTTTTGTCCAAACCTAGGTTGGGCGGGTGGTTTATTCGCCTGATTGTTGCCCCTCGGGCCCAACCTATCCATCACATCCGACTTCCCTTCCTTAGGTTTGTACTGTTCAGATCCCCTCTGATTTTTGGACAAAGTAGTCATGGCCTCCTCAATGGCAATGAAATTCTCGGCTCGTTCATAAGCATCGGCCAGATCCTTCGGTGGTTTGAACATTATATTCTTCATTAGCTTCTTTGATCTGTAGATGTCCAACCCCGTTGTGAAGAAGCCCAACGCCTGGGTCATATCCAGGTTTACTACGGCCCCTGCTGCCTCCCTGAATCTTTGCACGTACTGGCCAAGGGTCTCATCTCCCTTTTGTTTGATTTGCATCAACGATGCAGTCAGCTTACCCCTTCTTTTGTTGCTGCCGAACCGGTCATGGAATTTATCACACAGCTCCTTCCATGAATTAATGCTCCCCGGCGGCAGAGACACAATCCACTGTTTTGCTGCCTTCTTCAGAGTGGTTATGAAAATCTTGCACATCCCTGCATCTGAATGGTTGTAGTACCCCATCACAATCTCATAAGAGTTGGTATGGTCGTAGGGATCTCCAGTGCCATCGAAAGACTCCAATGGTGGCAGCTTCATCTTCGGATCAGCCTTCTCCATATTGATCACAGCTGAGAATGGAGAATTGGTATTGGTGGGCTTTGCTACTGCCTTTACTTCGGCCAGTTGTCGTTCCAATTCTACCATCCTTTTCAGTAAGGGATCATCACTACCATTAGCTTTCTGAATATCAGGTTCAGCCCCTGAATTCCTTCTCGGGCTACGAACTTCCCGATCATCACGGATATAACCCGCACCTCTCCTCGGGTTCCGTATTTCCCGATCATCGGGCACATACCCCGAACCTCTCCTCGGGCTCCTGATTTCTCGATCATTCTGCACATATCCCGAACCTTTCCTCGGGCTTCGTATTTCCCGATCATTGGGCCCATATCCCGAACCTCTCCCCGGGCTCCTACTTCGGGCATGACGTCTTTGGGGAGATGGTGAACGCCTCCTTCGATCTAAATAAGTGGATCCCCTATCCCTAAAGGGGGTCGGCCCTCCACCTGCTTGCTCCGACTGTGGCTTTGGTGGGCCATAGCCATTTCCGACTCCATATTGTGATGTGGGTGGGTCATTCACCCGTCCCCGAACTCCTCTACTCTGGGGTGTCTGTACTCCAGACCCTTGCACTGTGTTCTGAGGCTCTTCATCTCTTTTCAATTCTGTCAGTAGAACAGCCCATCCTTCTTGCTGATGTTGAAGAGATAACATAGCCTCCTCTGCCGCTTTAATCCTCTGTCTTTTAATAGACTCCCTTTGCTCATGGAGATCTTCTCCTCCAACCATGTGTTCCCGAACAGAATCTTGACGAATGGTCCCCCTATCACGTCCCAAACCAGGAGAGTCGAAGGAAGACAAACGCTGACGAACTGAGTTAGAGTGTGATGCCATCGATCCTCCCCTTTGATGGGAAGGACCCAATCTATCCTTCACCGAGCCTCTAACCGTTGGTGTTGACGAACCTGTCCGCTCCACATGATTACTCTGATAATCCATAATCCTGCTAAACTTGCTTCTTACTTCAACTGTGATTTTTCAAACAGAACTCGCCCTCCTTCTAGCGCCAATGTTAACGCCAAATTTTGTAGCACCCGTTTAAATCACAAAATAACGAATGAAATCAGACGCCAAACACAATTAATTCAGAGAAATTACTGTAAAGACACAAGAGATTTACGTGGAAACCCAAATCGGGAAAAAACCACGGGGAAAGAGAATAATTCACTAAAATGATGATGGTGTTTACAGATTTTTCTGGTAGTAGAGAGCTTGTATGCTGGAAAATTGGTTCTGTTTTTATAAGTAAGTAATCAGTCGTTCAGTAGTCTTTTTTCTTTCCTGTCGTTTCCCTTTTATATGCCCATGCAGCCATAATTGCCAGCATTAATCAACCAAATAAACGTCTCTCTTTCAAACAACCGTTATTCCCCAAGCAGTCTCTTCATATTCCAAGTAGGCTGACTTTTCTTCTTCCAAACAACCCATCCGTCCAAATGAGGAGTCCAATAACTAAATCTGTCAGGCCCAATCTAATAATTAACATGGACCAACTGAATAATCTAGTATGGGCCAACCCGAACCCGGGCCCAAACTATCTCAGCCCAACACCCATATACATTATAATATAAAAAAAACTGGAAAATAATAATACAAGTAATATATAAATGAAAATGTGCAGAAAAATTAACAAAATTGAAAAGTGTTAGTGAAACAAATATAGCCTAATATATACAAATAAATGGAGGGTAGAGATTAGTTATAAGATGAATGGCTAGGATGAAAGCATTGTTTGGTCATGTATCCCTTTATATTGTGGCTTGTAAACACTGGGAAGAGCATGAATGAATGAAAATATTAATATTCAAACCCCCTTTCTTCTCTCTTTCTCCTCTACAATTTCTTCTAAGTCTACCCGAGACTTTAAATTGGTAACAATGGTGCTTTGATTGAGAGGTTCCATGGTGGAAACTAATGGCAACCAATCCATGGAATCAACGGATAAACAATTGGTAGAACCTAGTGATTTTTTGGATGAATTACGGGGCTGTGAAATGAAAAATCGGCGACTCGTAACAGCAACGGATATTCAAAATTTGGAGTTCGAGTACAATGAATTTGTGATGAACTATTTCGTTTATAATCAACAATCCAACACTGTGGTTGAATATGAGAACTCGTTTTTGCAAGCTAAAAGGTGGGCAGAGACTTGGAATGAAGAGAAATTTGATGAAAATTAGGTGGTGAGCATCTTCATTAAAGGTTTTTTTACGAAGAAATCCTGGAATATGTAAAATTGTAGTCTCCAAACTCCTTGCAACGAGCCATTATTTTGGCAAAATGGCAAGAGTTATGCCTTGCAGAGATAAGGTGTTTGAAAGAAGTCCTGAGCCAACTGAAGCTAAAGCTAATTCTGAAATCGGAAAGGAATTTGTATACCATGAGGAAAATGAGCAAGAGCCAAGCATGAAGGTTAATTCCATTGATCATTTCGCTCTCATTTCTTCTTATCATGTCTCTATATTTGCTCCTTTTCTCTCCTCATTACTTATAAATGATTGTAGGTGTCAAACGTTTGATGAAATGCCAAAGTGGGATAAAAATCCTTGGAAATATAAGTTAAGGGACTGTGGTTTGTATTGGGGTGAAAGAGGAAAGTTTGAGATTAATGATTTTTCTTTTACCCAGTTATTGACACTAGATTTGTCGGATTATGCTTATTGGGCTGTGATTGTTGACTATGAATTTTTCTATTTGGTAGTTGGAAAAGTGTTTATTGAAAAGGTTTACACTGCGTACATGGGGGACAAAAGTTATAATGAAACAGAGTTTATTATGGATTTACACCATGTGTTTCTCTCAAAAACTCTTGGAAGCAATGAAGCTGAACTACAATCAATCTTATACAGCTATGGAAATGGGTTTTGCTGCTCTTTTGAGTCGGTCTCATGTTGAATTAATTTCAGGTTGTCCAAGACTTATTTGTGCAGTTCTTGATAAATTTTTAAGTATGCACATGATCGGAGTTTAGGATTTTCTGGGAATAAAGGCTCAGTTGTTGAATAGAAATCTTTTAATGGGTCTGTCAAGCATTGGATGTAATGTTGGTGTCTTGGATATTGCTACTGTTGAATTTCAAAAGCTACACAGATGAGAGTACTATGGAAAAGTCTGCTTTGAGGGAAAATGGAATTAAATTATATGGATGTGTCCTTCATGATTTTGACAATTGGAATGCAGCTTTATTGGGCTCAATTCAACTGTCTCTCGCTGATGTTATTTGGCAATTATCTAGTGACATGATGGATTGTTTAATGGTGCCTGATGTTGAAACAGTTTTGTGCTTGATTATAGACTTTTATGTTGGCAACAAAAAACTTCAAAAGGTTATGCTTTTCTGCAGCAACTTGTGTATGCGCCACCATCACCTGTTTTTACTATAGAACAATTTTGTGAACTGGGAAAATTGTTGGAATCAAAAAATTTATCTCACGACATGCATATTTGGGTGGTGGTTCCAGCGATCTGTTATCACAGTTTCATCATAAATTTCATCACAATTAGACTGAACAAGGAACCCCTTATTGGCTTGCAAGACACTGGAGGGAAGTTGGTCTATGTTTTGGATCAAATGTTAGCTTTGAAAGAGGAATTGCTCCTCAGAATTAAGCAACAAGGACTTAATGTGAAGCCTCATATTCTTGTGGTAACTCGACTTATCCCTGATGCTCAGGAGAATAAATGCAATCAAGAAATGGAGCCTGTGATCAAAACAAAGCATTCCCACACCCTTTGAGTGCCACTAAGGACAGAAAATAGAATCATTCGTCAATGGATTTCTCGTTTCGACATTTATCCCTACCTTGAAAGGTTTACTCAGGATGCCACGGAGAAAATCCTTGAACTAATAGAAGGGAAACCAGATCTTATCACTGGAAACTATACTGATGGAAATTTGGTGGCTTCACTTGTGGCCAACAAACTTGGGATAACCTGAAAACCACTGCACATGCCTTAGAGAAGATTAAGTATGAAGATTCAGATTTTAAATGGAAGAAATTAGACCCCAAGTATAACTTTTCATGCCAATTCACAGCTGATACAATTGCAATGAATGCTGCAGTGAGATTTGGAATACGATTAGTGAGGAAATGGGAGATCTGCATTGAAGCTCAAGGTGAAGATGTGCAGAGATAATAGCACTATTCAAGTTTCTGAGATTTGTATTTGATCCAGGAGGAATAATGCTGCTAACTACAAGATACATAACCATTTGCAAAAGGAATGAAATAGCAGCAGGTAATCATGCCTTATTTGCAACTGGGTATGGATTAGAAAATAGTGTTAATGCTGGCTCTACTTGCAAACAGCGAGAGATCGAAGCTGTAGTCATTGCCACTGAGATTCACACAATTGGGAAAGCTGCTCATGTTGTTGATTCACTAACCAAGTTAAGCACTTCCAAAATGTGTTACCGCAATTGTTAATTTTTGCATAGGCTATATTGCTGTGGGGATGAATGTAGAGATTATCGTACCATTCCCCATCCAAGACGAAAGTATCGACCTGGGATTGACAACCCTCTTGTACTTCTTTTTGGAGGAATTCCAATTGCCATGCCCACGGTTTTGTTTGTAACCATATCCATTGGTTCTCATCGCTTGGCTCGACAGGGAGTCCTTACAAAAAGATTGACAACAATTGAAGAGATGGCCAACACGGACATGCTTGGAAGTGACAAGACTCGGACTTCGACATTAAACAGGTTTGGTGTTAACAAGAATCTTATGGGCTCCACATTGTCAAGCAGGTTGCACGCACTTCCACCTTGAGGACAAGGTGGATTTTGAGGGGATGGTAATGTAACAAATATAGCCTAATAGATACAAATAAATGGAGGTAGAGATTAGGTATAAGATGAATGACTAGGAAGAAAGTTTTGTATGGTCATGTATCCCTTTATATTGTGGTTTGTACGTAAACACCGGGAAGAGCATGAATGAAAATATTGATATCCAAACCCCCTTTCTTCTCTTTTTCTCCTCTACAATTTCTTCTGAGTCTACCCGAGACTTTAAATCGGTAAGAGTTAGTAGGGGTGCACACGGTCGGTTTGGTCGGTTTGGTCGGTTTTTTAGGGAAAAAAAATAACCAAATCATTTAAGTCGGTTATTAAAAATTAAAAACCAAAATCATCCAAATTTTTACATCGTAATCGGTTATCGGTTTATTCGGTTATTCGGTTCCGTAATTGATAATTTGATATTTATTATATTACCAATTTTTCATAATAATTAATAAATCACTAACTCAATAACTACTAATTATAATAAAAGTTCTCTAAATCCGAAAAACAAAAATCACCTAACTCACTCACTAAGATAGAAGTTTTGCAAATTCGTCACAATAAAGGCATATAGTAAATATATAATTATATAAAATAAATATTTATTAGAAAAGTATATAAATTATATTATAATTTTAAATTGTTCGGTCGGTTTCGATTTTTTGAGAAGTCAAACCAAACCAGCCGAACTAATCTCAATTTTTTAGTTTTATAGTGTTCAATTTTTCGGTTTTATATTTTTCGGTTTGAAATAGTAACGGTTTTGTTTGGTCTGATCAATTTTTCAGTTTTGATCGGTTTTGTGTGCACCCCGATGATATTCAAGAGATCATCGCCCTTTTTGAGGTAAAAATTGACGGCGTCCAAGAAAAGATCTGTACGAAGCAATGTGAAGCCCGTCAATTCTCGGGTAAGGGAGGCGGGGCTGGGGAACCGGCGGTGAGTCCGCCGCAGGCTGATAACGGCCGCCGTCGGAATGTATGTACTCTTTACAGGTGGTTACTGACGCAGCAGTGGTATATTAAGCAGTGGCGGGATTCATGGACTCCTTCCAGGTGGTTTCCCTAATGATGACGCTATCTGTAGCTTTGGGGGGAAGGATGGCCGGAAAAGATGGGACGGCGACGAAGCAAGGGTGGCCATAATGGGTTCAAGATCGTCGTGATTGACAATGGGTTTGAAGGTTCTGGTGTCCCAAATTGCCAGCTTTTTCGATCGCAATATCTTAGCTTCTGCGATTTCCTTTTTGCCAATTTTCTTTTCGGTATCTGCCATTCTTTCTTTCCTATCATCTGCCATTCTTTCTCAATTGATGTAATGGGTATTGTTTGATAGGGGTTTTGTGGGTGAATTTAGAGAGAGATTGATGGGTTTTTGGGTGATTTTAGAGAGAGAGCAATGGGTTCTTGGACGATTTTGGAGAGAGATTAAAAGGGGAAGACAAAAAATTATTGAATGTGAGTTTCAGAAGAAGAAGAACACTAGGACAGAGTTGATTGAGAGTGTATATATAGTGCATTTTTTTTTTGGGAGGGTTTATTTTGAATTGAAAAGCTTTTATTCTTCCCTCCCCTGATTTCTCGCTTATTACTCCATCTATCTAAAAAACAGAAGTTCATTTTTAAAAAAATAAAATAAAATAAAAAATCTCATTTTTCCTAGTGTTTTTATAAAATGACAAATGTTTTTGGAATTTTGAGCAAAATTCTATTATCAGACCATATTTACTAAACTAAACACTCACTAAAAGAACATCAAATAAAAATTATATTTTTATAAGTTTTACAAATGAAACTCACTCGGAATAACAATTTAATTGATGACTTAAAAACAGAAAAATCATTGAACTTTTGTTGAGTTATTAAAAAACATGTGTAATACCCGGTAAAATAAAATAAAATATGTAAATAACCTTTAAAATATTTAATTCGGCTTTTCATATATTTGGGTCAAATTGTATTTAATTTATGTATGCTATAATGAGTATTGGATAATATTAAATAATGAAATATGGGCTTTAATGTTAATTGAACCCAATTTGAATTAAAAATATAATACACATATATATGGGAAAAGGGAGCGTGTGTGTTAGACACAAGTTTATGTGTCTTATTATTTTAAAAGATTTTATTAATGGCATTTTTAACATTTTACCATTTTTATTAAAAGTTATTTAAAACACAAACCCTATATATTTTACTCTACTCTTTCATCGTTTTGATAAACAAAGGGAGGAGACTACTTGGTGGGCTGGGCAGAGTCACTTCTTTTAATTCAAGCAAGTTCTTATTAATATACATGTAATGGGTAGTACATATATGAGTATATAGACATATCAAATCATTGAATAAAGAACTTCACTGCAGTTAAGTAATTTGGGCTTCAAGTGAGTGCAAAGCCATGTACCCAATTCTTTCATGGAAGGAATCGTGTGTCCGATTAAATTAATAAAAATACTGGAAGTGGTTTTGTATTTTAGTGTAGTTATTTACATTACTATATAATAATTATATGAAATAGATTGTATGTTTGTAATTAATTAATAAAATATCTTATATAACTTATGGACAAGATGTACGAAAACTTTGATTGCTTATCAATCAGGGTTATGGACGGCCAGTAAGTCGGTAAAATTAGTATATAAATATATTTATATAATACTTTAGTAAATAGCTAACTAAAATGTAAACTTCTAAATTGTATTGAAATTTTTTATATTAATTCGGACTAAATCATTTTGCTAGTACAAGTTTTAGAATTAAATTAATAAGTAATCGAACAGTATCATGTTAAGTTGTTAATGATTAGAATTGTAATAAAGTTTCATTTTATTTTATTAGATTGGATGGATTGAGGGAGTCTAGGCGAGTCGTAATTGGAATATATTCTGGGTATTACATTATTTAATTTAAGTACGGATTCTGTACTCTTTCAGCGATAATTCTTTTTTATTTTGATTTGTACGTTTTGCTTTTATTTAGAATTTGCTTTTATTTTTTCACATGATTGTTCCTTACAAAATTAATATGATAGTTTCATGTTGGCGTTGATATATAGAACTTGTATTTGTACTCTTTGTACTAGTTAATCATGTCTAGTATTTATTTTGATATTTGTAGAAATGTACATGTCAATATATTTTGGAGATTTAGTGTTAATGATTCATTTCAGTTTGAAATGTACATATTAGAATCCCTTTTTGTGTTGGTATTTTGTTGCATGTGTTGTGACATTGTATCTTTGTTAGAATGTACCGTAGGATATACTTGAGTTATAACCGCTTATGGGGATACCACAGACATGTCATCTTGGCGCCAAAGCATGATACTTTTCGTGGCAGTATGATTAGTCCACAACGTCTCCGTTTTGTGCTCCGGTAGGAATTGGCCATAACATGATGTGGTTGGGTAAGCGGTTGTGTGCACCATCAAATCGAACCATTCGAAGGTTGTGTTAGTGGAGGCTCACAGTTCAACATTTTCTATTTATCCAAGTTCCACAAAGATGTGCATGAATTTGAAGAGAATTTTTGGTGGAATGGGATGAAATGAGAGGTGGCTGAATATGTGGGGAAGTGCTTCACTTGTCAACAAGTGAAGATAGAACATCAACAAGCTAGTAGTTTGCTGCAACAGTCAGACATTCTAGTTTGAAAGTGGAAGAATATCACAATGGATTTTGTAACTGGTTTGTCAAAGACTTTCAGGAAGAATGATGTCATTTGGGTTATGTTGGACCGGTTAACCAAATCGGCACACTTCTTGGTTATCCGTGAGGGGGTGGTGAAGTCATTTTAGCTTGGGGTTTGGGGGGCAAGTCGGATGGAGGTTTTGAAGTTGTTGGTGAGGGTTCAGTTGGAGTGATGGTTAAGGCTTTTACGAGTCTTCGATGTTTGGTTTTTCTAAGTTTTTGCTTTCGGCATCAGATAGGTTGAAGGTGTCTCTTTTTTTGGTTTAGGTTGGTTCGGGGGGAGAAGAGGGCATGCTCTGCTTGGATGGAAATCAAGGAGTTCAAGTTTAGGGAGATCCAGTTCAAGTTCCAATTGGATCGATTACGCGAGCACGAGCCAAAAAATTCAAGAAATGACTTGTTTGATTAATTCAAGAAGTTTGGGCGAATCAAGTTTCACATAAATCAATCAAGGAGGAATGCTCAAAGTAGGTTCAAGTGTTGCAAGCAAGCCCAAGTCAAAGCCAAGTGGAACAAAGAAAAACATTTTCAGTTTTCAAAGCTGCGCCTGACACACAAAATTGTGAAGGATTGTTGCGCCTTGGTGCATATCAGCAGAGAGGTTGGCACCCCAGCGAACAAAAGTTACGCCCCGACAGATTTTAACAGAGGGATTTGCGCCCCGACGCAGGATTTGGCTTAGAAAGATATGCCCCAACGCATGGTCGCGAATTCAGAAAAATATTTTAGACGCATTTTGAATTTTGTTCCAATTTTACTTAGGATTTGTTACTATTTTAGATTAGATTTCTTTTGTAATGATACTTCTTATTGATTGAAGGATTAGGATTTCATAGAATACTCTAAATATAGATCTAAAGCTTTGTAATCAAACACAACACTATTCAATATATTTTATTAAGAGGATTATTCTTCATCTTTTGGTTTTTTAAGAATTTTTAAGCGTTTTCTTAGTTTTTATTGAGATTCAATATCGACTTATCATACGACAATTCATAGTTGTGTGTGGCATCTTCTATGATACATCAAACATCGATTGTACCAAGGTTCTTGTCTCTTTATAGACAACAGGTTGAAGTGTCGTTGGTGATCCATTCAATGCAAATTTCCTAACACAAGCAATTGTACCAAGGATCTCGCTTCCATATAAGCGACGGTTTGACATTGTGCATGTTCCACCATACAACTTGGCTAGAAAACGATCCGAACAGCGTTCCCTTTATACAAGCGTACCGTGGACCTTATCAGTTGGTATCAGAGCAACGTTCATCTAGCGGGTTATTTATCTTTATTTTTCTTGTTCTAGTTTGATTATTTGTTAGCAAAATAAAATAGGATTAAAAAATGGTATACATTTAGATAAATTTCGTTATTATCAATTTCTTGCCATTTATGAATTTTGAGGCTTCAATCAAGTGTAATTTATGAAGATCTAGTGATTTTAAGGAATTTAAGGTGCATTCGAAGTCAAACAACCCTTGAACTTTGTTGGTAACACAATTATCATATTTTACTATTTATTATTCGTGATAGTTCTTATTGGATTGATAGATACTTTGATTGTATTTGGTAAATTCAAAAAGAACCTATAAGAGAGAATATTGAGTGGTAAAATGCAAGAGTTGTGAGACTAATAGAGGGTAAAAGTCTATTGAGTGATACACGAGTGTTGTGTGATTCGTTGTACCGAGCGAAACATGTAAGAGAGTGGTGAGAAAAATCTTTTTATTACTAACCTTTGTTTTGTAGCTCATCATGTCTAGTATGAAAGATAGAGGTATATTTGGGGATGACTCGTCAACAAAGGAACAAAAGATGGATATGTTCGAATTGAAGGAAGTGTTACAAACTATACTGCGAAGAGTAGAGCATATAGAAAGCACACAAAAAGAGCAGTCACAACTTATCGCAGGCTTTTAAAAGAAGGAGAAAGCTTGACAAAAGGATACCAAAAAGGATGATAAGGAGTCTGTTGGTGGTAGGTTTAGTGAAGAGGAAAAGTATGATTCGGATCTTCAAAGGGTAACCGGGAATAGAGATCAAAAGGGTTAATAGGAATAGAAGAGATAGAGAAGATGGAGGGAATAGAGGAGATATGAATCAGGAAGATGATAACTTGGTTAGTATTAAGTTGAAGATTCCACATTTTCAAGGAAGAAATGATCCCGAAGAATACTGGTGTTACAATGACCGAGAATTCTACGTGTCGTTAAAAACCTAGAATTTTTTTTATTTGAAGAAACATTATGTGTGGTAATGTATATATGTAAATATATGTTATCTGATGAGAGTTGTGTAAGCTAGTTAGTTAATTTAAATAATTTAAATTAATTAAAGAATGAAAAAGAAAGCCAAGAGGAAGAATAAACTAAAGTTGATTAATGAAACACAAGAGAATCCTATTTGACAAAGTCGTAAAGCTTGAATGTTGGCCTTGAAGAGCTAATAAGAAGATGAATAATCATGAATTGATTAACTTGTCTGGTTAAAGAAAAGGAGTGCAATTCATGAACTAGTTAAGTTAGCCAATATGGGAATACATGTGTGTTGTAAGGATAATTAATTAATAAAGCCCAAGAGTTATGTGAGTTGATAAGGGTTTAAATTATTAAGCCCAACATGATTGAAATGGAAAGTGACAAGTGTTTTATAGTGAAATCAAACTAGTAGTTCAAATTACTTTTAAAATAGCAGGTCTAATTGGATTATTTATTTAAACTAACATGTTTATTAAATTAGCTCAAGATGGAAAGTCTTATGTGATTTAAATGTAGCCCAAATGTTAATCCATGTAACTAGGTAATTTCCATGGACTAACTAAACGATGTACGCCCAAATTGGAATATATTGAGAGCCCTAATCAAAGTAAAGATGATGCCTAAATGAAAGTTATATTAAAGTCGAAGATGAAGCCTATATGTGAGAATGTATGGGTGAAATGTATTTATACATTGGTGTATATGTATATAAGTGTATATATGACTGTATAGGATATAAAAATAAAATGAAAATTAAAGGGAAAATGGGCCATATGGCCGGATCTTTGAGGGGCCCAAGGAGGGGTGTAAAGCTCTAGGAAATCCCTAAATTACTCCATGAAAGATCAAATCCCTTAAAATTCTCCCCAATGCAAGTCTTATCCCCTAATTTGTGGATCTATATTTTGTAGAGATTTGCAAGAGATTAGTGAATAGTATACCTAGATGATGAGAGTTAACTAAGGTAGAGTTAGTAAATTCAAAATGGTTAGGTGTAGTAGTGAGTTAATCCTACTTCGATTAATTGGTGGGAGAAGTTTAAATAAGTATATTAAATTATATGATGAGATTGGACCATGGTTAGTGGTTTGAGTTAACCCTAAGTCACAAAAAGGGTAAAGAGTTAACCACATGATGGTTAATTGGTGGAAGAGCTAGGAAGTTAGCATATCACATTCCCTAAAACCTTCTCCAATGCAAGTCATTTCCCCTAAATTATGGATCTAGGTTTGAATTTTTGCAAGTTGTTGGGGATTGTGTAGAAGTGATGGAATGCTATAAATAAATGTTCATTAGTTCTTTTTGTAAAAGTTTGACAATGTTAGCCCTAGAGAAAATTGGGAATGACCATTAGGTCCTAGTAGGAAATTTATAGGAAATTTCATAAGAATGTTTTAATGACTATATTACCTTTAGGTTTGGAAGTCTATAAATAGAGAACCTTACTACTCTTGCAAGAGTCGGAGCATGTGGTTTATTGTCTACACCATATATTATAAAGAGAGAATAAGCTAGAGCATTTGAGAGTTAGAGAGGTTGAAGAGCTTACTAGCTCTAAAGAGAATAGAGAGAGGTTACGGGTCGATCAAAGAAAGAAGAAACAAGGAGTCTAGCCATTTCATAGTTAAGCCTAGCAAGAAGAAGTTCAACCACACTAAGGTTTAAAAGTTTGCTAAACCCTAGTCTTGTTATTTTAAGTTTTATTTGTGCCTTGGTATGATTTTGTGGGAGATTTTGTTGTGCAAGGAAACCGTGTTGGTTTTCGAAGGAATAAGGTTGGAGATGTGATGAAGTTTATGTGTTTGTATGTTATCTATGTGTGTGTATAGCATGCTAGATCAAAGGATGTTTGTTAGAGTCTTTGATTTTGAAAACTATTTTCTAAACTATATTATCTATATGTGAAGGTCTATAAGTGATGAGATTATATGTGCTTAGATGTGAAGTCAAGAGATGCATGTATAAGTTATTAGTTTTAAAAACTATGTATATAAACATACTTTATAAAGCTATGAAGGTCTTTATGTGAAAACTATTTTTTGAAAGGTTAAAGTGGTATTGCATATGTTAATGAGTTAAGATATTAACCTAAGAAGAATGAAATAAGAATATGATGAAAAGTATTTATAAAGATTTTTCAAGCAAAGTATGTTAAGTTGGAAAATCTAAGGATTTGTGTGACGCCCCCAAATCTGGGCCCACACAGCCCAAACTTGAGTCGTCAAAAGACTACAACAAAATTATTACAACAAAGCACAACGTACAACAATACAGTGTATAATAATACACAACTAAGTCTTCACTATTATTGCCACACTATTTTACAAAACGTGAAGACTATGATAACTATTCCTCGGACCCTCACTCCATTCCCCGGCTAGACCCTGTTATGTTTTCATCTCCTGTTGAAAAACGATGGAACAAAAGAAAGGGTGAGCTCAAATAGCCCAGTAAGAAATATCATGACTAAGATAATGACGAATAAATTATCATTAGCCTTCAACAGTTGAGTTCTTGATAGAATACAATAGACTACAAGGTTTATATCAAAAACTGTAGTTAAATTCTTAAACAACGTTCAGATCACTAATAGCAGCGGAATGAGTAATCTATTAGAAGAATAATGCAGACTATAATGTCCACTCGGTTCTCTTTTTAGGAAAAACATCATCAACTTTTATCATCTGAAATATCATTAGTCAAGATAATACAAATTCACAGTTCCTGATCATAATCATGCAGATCAACAGTTCATCTTTGCACTACGGGCCAAAGATATTCAATATAGCACCAACGGTCATGATTATACCAGATTCAGCCTTTGGTCATAATCATACCAAACAACAGTTCATCTTTGCACTACGGGCCAAAGAGAACATTCACCACGTGCCATAAAAGACACCGAACAGATGTATCGCCTTTAACCTATTATATCGCCTTTAACCTATCATCTGTTCAACAAATATATCACATCTGTGCCCCCGGCCACAGATATTCACAACAGCTTGATTTTTGGATGATTAGAATGATATAAATGATGAACAGAAGAAATAGGATAACAATAAGTATCGGAAGTTTACTTTGTACAGATTCAAATAATGTCCAAATTGTCAACATGATGTGGAGTGAAATTTAAAAATGATATTCAAGATCCACAGTTCAGAATAACGGTTACAATTCAATAGAAAGGTTCACGTAAATAGGAAGGTTCAGTTGAAATAATGAAGTTCAACTATTATGGAACATATAATATTTTCAGGAATTATAGAAGCAATTGTTCCATAATAAATTTCGATTTAGGAGTATGAAAGAAAATAATATCTCTTACCGTAGCAGGTTTGATTAACAAAAGGTGAAGGAAATTAATACAAAGGGTTATTCACCAACAGGCGGCAATCCGCTCCGTAAGGTTATTCCCACAATTTAATAGAATTTGAGTACAAAGAGTTATTCACCAAACAGGCGGCAATCCGCTCCGTAAGGTTATTCTCAGAGATTAATAATGAATGAATACGAAAGGTTATTCACCAACAGGCGGCAATCCGCTCCGTAAGGTTATTCCCACAATTTAATACATGGAAATAAAAGGCACGTCTTATGAGTAAGGAAGAAACAATATTATTATCGAGAATCAAATAATGATAATCCCTTACCATAGTATGTTTGAATAATGGAAGATGAAAAAGATGGTATCCCTTACCTCAACACGTGACTGGATATTGATTTAAATGAGGTTGATTAACTTGAACAGTACACGTATACTTATAGATCTTCACAAATACTCAAGATGACTTAAGTACACTTAGAGAGAACTTTCACAAGAAGTATATAGAGAGAGAAAGAAAGAACAAGTAAGGAAGTTTATGAAAAATCCTTAAGTTAAGGCTTCTATTTATAGCCAAAAATCTTATCATTCATTTAATCTAAACCATTCATTTAAAGATCATTTTTTAATCTACACCATCCATTTCAAATATTATATTATCTTTAATCTACACCATTCATTTCATATCACCTAATAATCACCTAACTTTATATTATAAACAAATCAATTTAATTATTCAACAATAATTCACACTTTAATCTACACCATTCATTTCATATCACCTAATAATCACCTAACTTTATATTATAAACAAATCAATTCAATTATTCAACAATAATTCACACTTTAATCTACACCATTCATTTCATATCACCTAATAATCACCTAACTTTATATTATAAACAAATAACTTTATCAATTCAATTATTATGACTAATTGTTATAAATACAGTATAGTTAGCTCTTAGATATCAAGTCAATAAATTAATGAAATACAACTGTTTAAATAACATCATAATAGAGATAACAATAATGTAAAATAAAGCATACGTTACTGTGTAATGATAATTATTGATTCAATAATGTGAATTACTGTGCATATGTTACTGTGACAATTATTAGGTTCAATAATTTTAAAAACAGTGCAACAACAATTATTGACTCAATGATATAAAATACAGTGTAATGACAATTATTAAATCAATAATACAAAATACTGTGTAACAACAATTATTGAATTGATAATATAAAATATTATGCAGTGACAATTATCGATGAAATGATGCGTAACAGTTACGGTGTCAATTATCAGACCAAAAATATGAGACACTATGCAATACCGTGTGTTACTGTAGAGTACCGAGTGCTACAGAAAATATCAATAACTATCGTATGCTACTATTCTTTTATCACCGGTATTTTAACAGTTCCGTTGACTATTTTTATTTAAAAAGGTTATTTCTGTCGTTTTCTATATCCGACAAATATTCCGATGTGGGGTCCACCAATAATTTGTTATTTCGGCGCCGTCGGACCAAACGAATATTCCCCGACCAAACGAATATTCCCCGACAAAGCGAATATTGTTCGACAAAATAAAATTTGCACATAACATCCTTAACTTTTAACTTTATCGATTTAACCACTTACTGTTTCAAAAAAATATATATATGAAGAAAAATTAAATTTTGTATTTCATAAAATTCGGGGTCTTACAATTTGAGTCACTTTTGATCATGGTTTTGAGTTTTAAAACGTATTTGAAAACTTGTGGATTTTTAGGTTTTGTAAAATGATGAGTTAACTAAGTCATGATTCGATTTTGAACTTGACTCGATATGTTTTGAATAAGTTATGAACTTTTTAATCAAAGTTGGAAAAAGAAAAAATTAGGGTTTCGGGCCAGCGTCGTAACACTGGATGTTACCGTCACAGTGCTAGAAGCCACTACTTGGCAGCGCTGCAACGGTGGGCCTTAGCGCCGCAACGGTGGACCTTGGCGCCGCATCTAAACCTTTCAATAATGAACCGACGTCATAGTAATCTCCCTCCCATCCGCAATATTAAACTATAGACGCTAGACCCTTCGTCCGTAGTTTAATATTGCGGATGCTATTTTGCTAAAATACTACACTTTCCTGGACTCTAACTGAACTTTCCAAAATGATACAGTCAACTTGAAAAAGCCTTCCTCACAGCATACGATTGAGAGAGCATAACCTACTAGCAAGCATACCAGGCTGCTACACGAGCAAAAATTAGTAATTTATAATTTCTTTTTTATAACTTATTTATTTGTTTTGTCATGGATTTGTTTGCTAAAGAATTATTTCATTCAATTTCAAGTTCTGAGGAAGAATTACATGATAATAGTGATGTAACATCTGTCACTCAAATTTTTGATGATACCATTCCTTATGTTGGTCAATTTTTTGATACGTTGGAAGATGCTAAATTTTTTTTATAGAAAATATTCAAAACGTGTTGGATTTGAAGTAAGAATAAAAACTAGCAGAAAACATATCAACACTAATTATTTTGTTCTAGAATGTATCAGTGTCATAAAGCTGGATATATGGTTGTTAAGAAAAATGGGCTTGTCACTGATGATGAAGAAAATAATATCAAGGAAAAGGGACTATATTGATAGAACATAATGTAAAGCAAAATTTTATGCTATGCATGATAAAAGGAAAGATAAGTAGTTTGTGTCTACACTTCAACTTAATCACAATCATTAATTTGTGTCCTCAAGTAAGGATTCACAAATTCAAACGCACAAAAATATTTCAGGAGTTACTAAGGATTTAATTAAAACCCTTAATAATGTTGGGATTGGTCCAAGTAGGATGATGAATGTTTTGAGCTAATTGGGAGGATGTATGAGTAATGTTGGGTTTTCTGAAACAGATGTGAGAAATATAGTTAGAGATATTAGACGTGATAATATCGATTTAAATGATGCATAGGTTGAAATAGATTACTTAAGAAAGTTGCAGCGTGAGAGCCCGAGCAGATTTTATTTTAGTGTGAAGCTAGGCATGGCGTATAGGAAGTATTATGTAGGTAGATTATAGGTCAATACTAGTTTATCAAAATTTTGGTGATGTTACTTTTGATACCACATACCAAATAAAAAAATATTTCATGCCATTTGCTCCTTTCACAGGTGTAAATCATCATTACCATTATGTATTATTTAGGTGTGCACTATTGAGCGATGAGACTAATCATACATTTGTGTGGTTGTTTGAGCAGTGGCTTAAAGCAACGAATTTCAAACATCCTATAACCATTGTCACTGATCAAGATCATGTTATGTCAAATGCAATTGCTAGGGTTCTCCCTAATATACATCATGCATTGTGTATGTGGCACATTACCAAAAAATATCCTGAAAAACTTGGTCATATCTATTCAGTACATCCGACTTTTAAGTTTGATTTTAATTACTGAGTCTTTAAGTCGAGTATTCAAGAATTTGAGGACAGATGGAATTTGTTGATGGAAAACTATGGTCTGCATAATGATGAATGGTTGAAATCTCTGTATGACTTAAAAGAAAAAAGGGTTGGGGTGTATTCAAAAATTTATTTTGCAGAAGTTATGACTACCGGCCACCTCCAGGAGTGAAAGTATGAACAATTTTTTTAACAATATGTAAATAGTAGTACGGGAATTAAAGATTTTATTTTAAAGTCCTAACAAACAATTGAGAAACAATATGTCATAGAGAAACAAGATGATTACATTACAGTCAATCGTACAAGAAAAATTATTCTTAGAGATCCCTTAGAGATGCATGCAGCTAATATATATACCAAAGAAATGTTTCGACGTTTTCAAATTGAATTAACAAAATCGCACAAATTAACTAGAAAAAAAGTTCATGAGATGTCGGCTCCTGATTCGAGAAGCTACTTGATGTTCAAAGCCATGGTTCCTGAATCTTGTTATAGAAATTACACCGTTATACATCATATAGATATTGAGATGACAAAATGTAATTGCAAAATGTTTGAACATGTTGGTACTATATGCCGTGACATTCTGAAGTTACTAACTTCAAAGAATTATGTTCAAATTCCTAAAACATTGATACATAAGTGATTGATCCAAGATGCTAATCAAACCAACAGTGTCGCTCCGTATGTGTTGAGCTCGTGACAGATTATTCTGAGACACAAATCGGTCGGTTCAATCATTTATGCAAAAGATTTTTGGGTTTGGCGTTTGACGCTTCATGTTCTAAAGAAACCATTATTTATGTTGATGAAATGTTTGATCGTGAGGAACAAATTATGGCCAAAATCCCTGCCAAAGGGGTAAATATAATACAGGACGACAATGTGCAATATATGACGCAGGTGGAGGAAGCGATGGTATTCCGCGATGATGATGATGTTGACCTCAATGATCCTGTTTTTGATCCACTTTGTTCATAGATAAAAGGTCGGAAAAAAACGACACGATTGAAAAGTGTTGTCGAACAAATCGTAGGAGAAAAGTCACTTCGAAAGTGTGCAATATGTGGAATATTAACAACCATGATAAGCATTATTGTTGACGCCTGATTCTGTCTGGCTGTCTTGTTAGTCGTCCGGGTAGGATACCTGCACAAAAGTCCTAACGGCTTGGGCCGTTGGTGGACTCCTCCAGTGTGAGAGTTAGTAAAGGTTTTAAGAAAGGTCAACAATGGAGGTTTGTGTATTTAGTATAGTAGTACTGTGCATGTGTGCGTAAGCTTTTCCTCCATCATTGATTGGGTATTTATAGTGTATACCTGACTCTTATCGATTCCCTTTGGGATTGTCCATCAACGTGGTATAGTTTGAATAGGAAGGTAATCTCCTAAACCATCTAGGAACCTGACTCCTATTCTAATTCGGATTAGATATAGTAAATAGCTACAGTCCAAATAGGTTAGGGACCTATCCCAAGCCTATTGGACTTAGAAGTCTTCATAAGAATTTGCCAAGCTGATGGTCCGTTGGGCCTAGCCCAACATAGATTTACCAGATCAGGCTTAGCGAAATATGCATCCTAACATTGCCCCCCACTCCCTTACTGCATAAATGTGCTGGGGGAGTAGAATAAATCACTCCAAAAGTATATGTAAGCGGTCAGATCCGGAAGGAAATTAACTCTTCAGGAATCCAAATGTAGGAACACAAGAAATACCAGATCGAAGGCAAACCCTCCTTGAACTTTTATAGGAATTATGGGGCAACGTAATAGAGGAGGAAAGCTCCATCGGGAGCCCAGAGACATCAGACCGATGGGAAAGCTCCATCGGGAGCCCGGAGGCATCAGACCGATGGGATAAGTTCTGGCAAAGCGACCCTGGGCCCCTATAAATGAGATTTCAAACATTGGGTCAAACGTAATAACCAGACCCAAGTCTTCGTTAAACCCACTGTGTTTAGCCCAATAATCTTCCCTACCATTTCAGTTTCCGTCCGTTTGAATTTCAAAATAGTGTAAGACAGCTGGACTCGTGCACGCGGGAATGGTCATTTATTACACCGCTGTAAAACCCTGATAACACACCCCATCCGTTAAATCAGTTACATCCAGACCGTTGAACGCGGTATATAAGATAAGGAAAGTCGAACAATCGCCGTTTTTACTGGAAGCAGTTATCTCTAAAGAAAAGACGTCTGAGAGAAAGAGACTCCCATCCATCATTTCGATTGCTTTGTTCCAGTTCTGCTCCCACCTGATCGGCATTCCATCAATCTCATTTCTGCATCAAGTAAGTTCTTCACAATCTATTCCAATATTTTCACAATGGTTAGGAGTACACAAGACACAAGAGCACAGACTTCGTCTTCCCGAGTTGAAGACGAGGTCACGGTCGTCGAAACAGGGATCCCAGAGGGTCAACCGTGGAAGCCAGTAGTTATTAAGAGGATGAGGGATGTAGAGGAATACAATAGGATCAAATTCTTCACTCTCCTATACAGAGTGGCAAACACCCTTTCTTCCATCCGAAACCACCACTTCGATTTAGCCCATACAGAATTTTATATTCCAGAAACGTATGAAATTAAGAGACCCGGGGCTAGTGAGAGGATGTATTATCAGCTAGAGGGGGGATGGATTCCGATCCATCGCCAGATTATGATATACAGGGTCCGATTCCCACTTCGCCCATTCGTTCTTGAGTTGTTACACACAACAGGATTCAGTTTGAACCAATTATCCCCCAATTCTTTCATTCATATAAATAGCTTTATTGCCTTCTATGCCTACGAGTCGACCCCCCCCCCCCCCCCCCCCGGAGCCCTAGACTTCTTCTTTTAGTTCTTTTCCATCACCAATAATAAGGAAAAGGGCTTCTACCAAGTAATAAAGAACCCCGGAAGAGATACCCTAATGCACACCCCCTCTAGTAATAAGGGATAGCACGGGGACTGGTTCTTCATTAAGGGACCGAACACTGAGATGGTCGGACCTTGGGCTGACCCGAACAAAGACTAGCTGAATCCGAAGAGGATCACCCGAAAATGGTTGGAGGAGTTCGAGGTCTTGTATTCCAAGAGACCATCCATGAAGTGGAACCGGGATCTCCTCAATGATCAAGATTGGTTGTATTCATTCGGTCGTAAGTCCTCTGTCGAACTTGTTTCTTTATTCTGACTATGTTTAAGATACTCATTTCTCTGTTCTGACTATGTTGCAGTGGCCGATCAAGGAAGCGGCCGGGGCTCCGAGAGGTAAACTGAGTGCCGCTGAAAAGTTGAAGGCGAGCCGCAGTTTGAGGGTCGCAAAACCAAAGGACCCGACCCAGGTTACTGTCACTCCTGAAGTTGCCTCGGGACCTCCCGGAAAGGATGATATTGCCAAGCCAACGGGAGGGGAAGCGTTTGCTGCCGAGGATTCAGGATCTAGCAGACCAAAGATTAAGAAGAGAAGGCTAGTACTGAAATCCTCCCTGGAGGCAAGAACCGAACAAGTTTCACTTCCTCCCAGGGCCCCAACCGATCTTTCCGACGAGCTGGATGTCTTCAAACAGCCTGAGGAATCAACCATTCCTCCTCCCCGAGCTGAGGAAAAAGAAACTGCCAAAGGCCCAGAGCCTTCGAATAAAAGAGACGGTCCTATTAACCCCCCTGTAAGTACCGAAGGTACAAGGACTAAGAAGGGACCGAACACGGATGCCTTGGGATCCTCGATGATTCCATTCGTTGCCGCTGATACCGAGGGAGCCGATCTGAATACACTTATGGAGATGTTGTTCTCCTTTCATGCAAAGGTAAAGATCTGCTTGTGATTTCACTTGCTGAATATTGACTAAACTTCTGACTTATTCATCATTGGTTAACCACCACTTGGTTAGGGAAACGCAATTCTCCTGAAGGTGTCTGATGAGCAGAAAGTGCTCGAGAGGGAGCGTGCTGAAGCGGTGAAGAATCACCAAAAGATTCGAGAGCAACTGATTCACCAACACGACGCCTTCCGCATTATGAAGAATGATTATGAGGAAGCTCGGAAGACCAGGGTCAAAAAAGAAAAGGAAATCAGTTGACTTGAATCTCAAATATTAGATGCTGAGAAGCATAGGAGGCAAGTCCTCGAGCAGGCCGACGCAGACAAGACCCAATTTGAGAAGATCCGACAAGAGCTCGAGTTCCAGGTCTGATCCCAACAAGAGCAACTTGATCAATCAAGAGACCTCCTCAACCTTCAAACAGATCGGATGAAAAATCTGAAGGACAATATTGAGCAGATCGTTGAAGGTTGGGCATCAAAAGAGGTTGACTGGTTGAAAGGACCGATAGCTGCTGCTTCTCCGAGTGTCTTAACTCCAGAGCTTCGACAAAAAGTAATAGAGGAGTATAAAGCTTCGGATGAATTCCAAACGGACATCTATGCCTCCATCGTGAACGAGTTCAGCGATGGATTTGAGTATGCTCGGGAGCTTGCCAGGGGAAAGGGTCATGATCCCGATCAGTTGGTGATTGTATTTCCCGAAGACTGATTGTTGTTGTGAAAGACTTGTCATCATATTTTTTTTATTTTTTTTTTGAAGACTTTGTTAGTTCCAACTTTTGCTTTTGGGACTTTACTTGTAATTGAATGATTTTACCTTCATCGTTTACTTTATTACCTTTTTCTCATGAGTTATATTTTATCATCTGCATGTATAACTGTTTACTTATACTGCTTCACCCCCCTCTAGCCTGATCAGGTAAGACCCGATGAGGCTAGGAGATAAATTCGAAAGTGCGTATCAAAACAGCAATACAAAAATAAGATGTAAAAAATATTCTCATTAATATCGAAAAAGATAATCCTATCAGCTGAAATGTAGCCTCAAAAGTTGACTAAGTACAAATCCAACGTATCCCAACTATTGATAATACCTACGAAGCCGAACAGCATGCCAAGTATTTGGAACATTCTTTCCATCCATGCCCTGAAGCTTGTAAGTCCCTGCCCGTAAAACTTCAATCACCAGGTACGGACCTTCCCATGTAGGCATTAGTTTCCCAGTTTCTCGAGGTGTAGATGCCTCGGCTTGTCGAAGGACCAGGTTACAAACTTGGAATGTTCTGTTCTTGACATTTTTATTGAAGTGCCGAGCAGTTCGCTGTTGATATGTAGCAAGTCTGAGGACCACTGAATCACGTTCTTCTTCCAATAAGTCGAGATTCTGTCAAAGTCCCTCGCTATTGAGAATCTCGTCGAAACTAAGGACTCTGGATGAGGGTATCCCGATCTCAATAGGTATCACGGCTTCGGAGTCATAAGCTAGTTTAAAGGGTGTTTCCCCCGTGGTAGTCCGAGGAGTGGTTCGGTAGGCCCAGAGAACATGTAGAAGTTCTTCGGGCCATGCTCATTTCGCATCATTCAATCGTCTCTTTATGCCGTGGAGAAGTGTCCTGTTGGTGACTTATACCTGGCCATTTGCCTGTGGATGGGCTACCGAAGTCCGACGATGTTGGATATTAAATTCGGCTAAGAATCCTTCGAATATCTTACCAACGAACTGAAGGCCGTTATCCGAGACCAGAATCATTGGAATGCCGAACCGGTAGACTACCTGTTCTTTGAAGAATTGGAGACATGTGTGTTCGGTGATTTTGGCGAGTGGCTTACCTTCTACCCGTTTAGTGAAGTAGTTAATGGCGACGACCACAAACTTGACCTGTCCTTTACCCTGGGGAAATAGGCCCAAAATGTCAATTCCCCATACCGCAAAAGGTATTGGAGAAAGTATCGGAGAAAGCTCTTCGGGAGGTTGATGTGGAACAGATGCAAAGATTTGGCACTTGTGACATTTTTTGACGAAGTCTTTGGCATCCTCGAGCATGGTCGGCCAAAAATATCCTTGCCGTAAAATTTTATGGGCAAGTGCCTTTGCTCCCACATGGTCCCCGCATATTCCTTCATGGACTTCTCGGAGAGTGTAATTAGATTCCCTTAGGTCGAGACATCGAAGCAATGGGGATGAATAAAATCTTCAGTATAGTTGATCATTCATGATACAATATTTGGTGGACTTGTACTTTATTCTCCGGGTCATAGACTTGTCTTCAGGCAATTTACCGGTCAGAAGGAATTGTAAGATCGGGGTCATCCAAGAATCCGCCTGTTTAATATCCATTACTGTCTGAACCAGGGTACTCGGATGCTGAAGATTTTCTGAATATCCTGCTCCGTCTAATTCCCCTTGATCGGTGGTTGGCAATTTGGAAAGGGCATCGGCCATTGTATTTTCCGATCTGACTACTCCTATAATCTGATATTTCGGGAAGAATGTCAATAATGACCGAACCAGTTGGAGATAGGCTTGTAAATGAACTTCTTTTGCCTCATATTCCCCCAACACTTGTTTCACTACCAGTTGGGAGTCGTTATATACTGCTAAGTTCTTCACCTCCAGGCTACGGGCCAATTTTAGCCTTGCCACCAGTGCTTAATATTCGGCCATGTTATTAGTGGCTATGAACCCAAATCGTATAGATTGTTGTATTTTAAAACCTTCGGGAGAAGTGAGGATGATGCCAGCCCCGCTTTTCATCCCGGTGGCAGACCCATCTACAAACAGAGTCCATACAGTTTCTTCGGGGGTTGCTGTCAATTTATCAGAGTCGGGTTCTTTGTCCTCTGGACCATCAGGAAATGAACACTCGATGATAAAGTCGATGAGGGCTTGTGCTTTGATGGTTGTCCAAGGACGAAACTCTATGTTAAACTGGCTCAACTCGATGGCCCATGCTGCCAGCCTTCTCGACAACTCTGGTCTGTAAAGGATTTTCCGAAGCGGCTGATCTGTGAAGACGAGGATAGTCCGACCTTGGAAGTAATGTCGGAGTTTTTGACTAGAGATAACCAACGCGTAAGCCAACTTTTCTAGATTTAGGTACCTTGTTTCTGCATCTCGAAGAGCGTGGCTTACGTAGTAGACAGGTTTTTGTCCCTGTAAATCTTCTCTTATCAGAGCGGAGTCGATCACCAAAGAAGTGGCAGATAAGTACAATTGTAGATTTTTCTCGGGGAGTGTTTTACTCAGTATCAGAGGAGACGAGATATACCTTTTAATTTGATCAAAGGCCTATTGGCAGTCTTCGGTCCATAGAAATGTCTTCTGATTCTGGGCCCACTTCAGAGTACCGAAGAAAGGGAGACATTTTTCAACTAAGCGTGCCACAAACCGACGAAGGGCTGCCAACCTCCCCGTTAACCGTTGAACCTCTTTAAAGTTCTTTGGCGATTGCATTTCAAGGATAGCCGATATCTTTTCGGGATTTGCCTCTATCCCTTTACGACTAACCATATATCCTAAAAATTTGTCTGACCCGAGGCCAAATGTGCATTTAGTTGGGTTTAGTCTCATGTTGTTCGATCTAATGTTCTCGAAGCATTCCTTCAGGTCAGCAAAATGGTCTTCTTCCCTCATGCTTGGGACAATCATGTCGTCGACATAGACTTCCATATTCCTCCCAATCTGACTGCTGAACACTTTGTTCATCATTCTCTGATAAGTAGCTCCGGCATTGATTAATCCAAAGGACATCACCTTGTATGCGTAGATGGCTCGGTGTGTGATAAAGGACGTTTTCGGGATATCACTTTCATGCATAGCAATTTGATTGTATCCCGAGAAAGCATCCAGGAAGTTCATTACAATGTGACCCGATGTGGAATCAATCAGTTGATCGATACTCGGGAGAGGGTAATAATCTTTTGGGCACGCTTTATTCAGATTTGTATAATCCACGCACATCCTCCACTTCCCATTATGCTTTTTAACTAGCACCACATTCGCGAGCCATTCTGGGTAAGTGATTTCAAAAATGAAGTCAGCAGCCAAAAGTTTATCGATTTCATTATCAATTACCTGTTGTCTTTCGGGAGTTATGTTCCTTCGCTTTTGCTTAAAAGGTTTTGAATTCGGATTTACACTCAGCTGGTGCAATGCCACAGTCTTATCAATGCCTGGCATATCGGCTGGGACCCAAGCAAAGATATCCGAGTATTCTTGTAAAAAAGCCACCAATCGTGCTCTGGTTTCTTCCTGAAGGGCTGTTCCAATCTGTACTGTTTTCTCATCGTCCTCTTGAAATAACGGAACCTGGACCGTGTCTTCGGCAGGTGTTGCTATTGGTTCGGTGCATCCCTCAGTGAAAGGTTCGAGCTCGATCTTCATGGTGGCTTTCTGTTTGTTGTCGATGATAGAGGACATCTGAATGGTCTGCAGATAGCATCTTCGGGAAAGATCCTGATCACCGACTGATTCCTCGATCCCATTTTTGGTTGGAAATTTCATTTTTAAATGCGGAATAGAGGTAACAGTTTTTAATGCTGACAGAGTCGTTCTTCCCAAGATGGCGTTGTAGTTACTTTCCACTTGAACTACATAAAAACGGACCATAATGGAAGCTTGCTTTGGGGCAGTCCCGAAAATCACAAGCAATTCGATCGTCCCTGCTATACGGACCGGGTTATTCCCGAAGCCATATAAGGGGGACTCATTGCAGATCTCCGGCTTCCTTCTCCCCAAGTCTAGCCGATTGTATGCTCGGCTGTAGAGTACATCGACTGAACTCCCATTATCAATAAGCATCCTCTTCATATCCATAGTGCCGACCTGGGCTGTAATGACCAATGCATCCTGATGCGGAGTAACCATCCCCAACGGATAATCGTCATCGGAGAAGGTGATAGGGTCGATCTTGATATCATGTGGTTTACCAGATACTTGATGAACTTCTCGTTCGAAAGCTTTCCTCTTTCGGTTAGAGAAGACGGAGATCGATCCTCCGGAGATGACATCAACCACTCGTCTTGCCTCGGAAATGGGTGGAAGTGGTTCGAGGCGATCGAAGGCTGATTGCCGATAAGAATCAGCGACATAACAGTCGAGGTTACCCTTCCGTATCTGTTTTTCTAAGAAATCTTTGAGCTGGTAACACTCCTCGGTATCATGTCATTTTGCTTCATGATAGGTGCAATATCTATCCCCATTCTTCTGTCTTGCGAAAACCCGAATCTTCGGGGGCTTTTCGTAGAAGGGTTCGTTTTTTATCGCTTTCACGATATTACTTTTATTTGGATTCAGGGGTGTGTAATCCTTGTCGGCACCCCTTCTGTCCCTCGGGGGATCGTTCTTTTGCTGTCGATCTCGGCTGGAATCTCTTCGATCATTCCCCTTTTTGCCGTTGCCATTGGATTTCTTTTCGGCACTTTCTCCTTCGGGGTTTCTCTGGTGATAATCGCCTGTGTTTTTCGAAGAACCCCGAAGATTGGCAAGGGCCTCTTCCAATTCTACAAACTTGTCTACTTTCTCGTAAGTTTCTGATAGAATTTTCGGGGCCTTCGAGATGAGTTCCTCGATCAACCTGCTGGACTTGTCAACATTTAATCCCATAGTTAAAAACTGGATTACCTGTTTCGGATCGATTCCGTTGATTTCGGACATAGCCTCCCAGAATCTTTTGACATACTTCCGAAGAGTCTCATTCGGCTTCTGTTTTACTTGTAGTAGAGAGATCATCATTCTGGCCCGTCTTTTATTGCTCCCAAAGCGGGTATGAAATTGTTCCTGTAGCTCTTCCCATGACTTAATAGACCCAGTCGGAAGAGAGGTGACCCATTCTCTAGCCGTCTTCTTTAGAGTAGATAAAAACAGGTGACACATCACCACTGCATCATGACCATGGAAGTGCATGGCTTGCTCGAAGGAGTAGGTGTGATCATGCGGGTCTCCCGTTCCGTCGTACATCTCCAAAGTGGGTACCTTGCGACTTCGATCGATTTTGGCTTCTTCTAAATCCTTTGAGAACGAGGAGAACCGGGCCTTCTTGGGTGAGGATTCTCCAGTATGGCTCCCGTGGCTGTGTCTGTCCTCCCTATCCCTTTTGGAGGGTGATCTGACTCGCTTCCTCAAATCCGCCGTCCAAATCGACTTGGAGCGGGTCAGTTCCTTTTCTCGGGGTTGGGGGCCACTTCTACGGCGTTCCATGTGTCTATCATCTCGTCTACCACGGTGGTCTGAGCGAGAGGCCGAGCCTCTCTGGCTCGGGAGATCATTACCTGTCTCGGTTAATTCCTCGTACTGCTTGTCAAGCTCTTTCTGCTGGATATCTAGAGCCTTTTTCTTGTCGAGGATTATCTAGAGGCGACGTTCTTTGTCTGTCGCCGTCTTCCGGCGAGGCTGGGAGGGTGTTGGTCGTCGTGAATGACTCTGCGAGTGTGAAATTTCCATGTCAATGATGGTTGATGGAAATTTTACTTGGTACTAAAGGCCCTCCTTCTAGCGCCAATGTTGACGCCTGATTCTGTCCGGTTGTCCTCTTGGCCGTCCGGGTAGGATACCTGCACAAAAGTCCTAACGGTTTGGGCCGTTGGTGGACTCCTCCGGTGTGAGAGTTAGTGAAGGTTTTAAGAAAGGTCAACAATGGAGGTTTGTGTGTTTAGTATAGTAGTAATGTGCATGTGTGTGTAACCTTTTCCTCCATCATTGACTGGGTATTTATAGTGTATACCTGACTCTTACCGATTCCCTTTGGGATTGTCCATCAACGTGGTATAGTTTGAATAGGAAGGTAATCTCCTAAACCATCTAGGAACCTGACTCCTATTCTAATTCGGATTAGATATAGTAAATAGTCACAGTCCAGATAGGTTAAGGACCTATACCAAGCCTATTGGACTTAGAAGTCCTCATAAGAATTTGCCAAGCTGACGGTCCGTTGGGCCTAGCCCAACATAGATTTACCGGATCAGGCTTAACGAAATATTCATCCTAACAATTACCATTATAAAAACTTTAGGATTGAAAAATCCTTAACCTTCATAAAATCATTGATTGAAATAAAATGACTATATTTATTTAATTCTTTAAATAAAATGTATGTACTTTCATCTTTTGTCAGTATTTATTAAACCATTGCAAAAATATTTTATTTTTTTTTTAACTTAAACGCAATTTAATAAATTAATGTTGTCATCAAGTTGATCGCTGAATAAATTTTGTGCAATATTTTTTTACAAAAAACTTAGTTCTGTTGTCATAATTAATTCTGAAAATTGAATCATGCATCGTCCGCAATTTAATATTACGGACGGTATAAAAAAAATTTACCCTTCCACAGTTTAATACTGTGGATGATATAATTTTTTTTACCCATCCGCAATATTAAACTGCAGACGGTATAATTTTTTTTAAACCCATCTGCAGTATGAAACTACGGACGATGCACCATTTAGGTAGGGAGTTTCAAAAGTAATTCTTGTCCGCTGTATTAAACTACAGACGCAGCGGACGGTATAATTTTCATTTAGGCAGGGAGTTTTCAAAAGTAATGTATGTCCGCAGTATTAAACTGTGGATGGCAAAAAAAAAATTAAACTTTCTAATATGCATTTTGCTTGTTCTCCAATATCAACTTAAATTGTAAATGCCATATCACAAACAAGCAAAATCAAGTACAAGCCAAAGTAACAACTATAAGCCTTAATAAATTGAAACTGTAATGCCAATTCACAACCAAAATCAACCAGTACACAATCTATTGATCACAAAAATGTACAACCAATATTATATACAGCATATAATCCAATTTGTCTTAGTCATGAACAATTTAAGATACACTTGTAATTCTTGCATTCACAAGTGTAAAACTCACGGCTCTAGCCATATGCTTACACAATTCATGGGCAATTCTATACCTAAATAAGGACGCGTCTTCCTCGGACCAGTCAACATCTCTTAAAGAAATGTCTTGGACAGCGTAGTCAACGTACTTCATCACATAGACTCCGCAATCAAAACCATTCAAATTTTCGCACTCACCTGGTGGTATGGTCTCATATTTGTGTATTTTCTTTGTTCAAATTTATATAACATATTTTCCTAATTAAATTATTTAAATTAGCTTCTTGTATATTTTTAGATAAATATTATATTGTCCATACGAGTTACTCAAACACAAAGGGCTACATGACTCCTCGTATTTATTTACATTCCTCTAAAAGAAATATTATTGAATGTACATTTGGAGTGTGAAAGGCAAGATGGGTTATTTTGTGCGAAATGTCGTTTTTCTCAATCAAGACAATGAAATATTGTTATTGCGTCAATAGTCATCCACTACTACTTAAGAAAGAAATCTAGTTCAAACAATGCATTTCAAGTAGATGGGAGGAAGGATATTATCCAAAAGATGTTATTGGTGATGACATTGTACACTGTGGTGTATCTACTTAAGTTAATAATGGCTTAATGGTTTAATTATACAAGCACTAAGAGATAATATTTTCTTAAGAATCTTTCTCTAAATCGAAATAAAATTGTGGTTGACATGTTTAAAAAAATTGTTTAGTGTTTTATCTAGTGAAAAAAAAATAGAAATTATTATGATATAAATGTATCTTTTTATTAATGTCTTTTGTTGTAATCTTTACTTTTTATTTTAACTTATAAATCATTATCAACCGAACACTTTCCCAACTTATTTTTACTTAATTTCTAATTTATAAGACAAACTGCTGTCATACACTTATATTTATAAGTCGCAACTTAAAATAAGTTATAACACTACTTAAAATTTAACTTTTTAAATCATTTTAAAATCTAGTAAAACAGGAAGATGACAAGTTCTAATAAATCCAGTGTACAAGATCTTAGTGCTTTGACTGCTTTCATGAATCGAACAGACTGGGACTCGGATTGATCTTCAGTATCAGATCATAGTTCTTGCTCTAATTCAAATTTACGGCCAAAACATATCATCGCAATGATTTGGAGAGGCTTGGATCATGGCTGCTACCCTGTCATCTTCGGTAGGTTTGTATACTAAACGAACAAAACAAGACCGTACAGATTGAAACTTCTCCCCTAAAAACCCAGTGTCTAAATGGGCACCAACGTTCATTGGAAAAGAAATCATAATTCTATCTCTGCTTTCAATTGTGAATGTTTTTGGTATAAAGATCAAGAACGAGAATTCTTTCAAGGCTGGTGGTGATAACTGACGCGTCCATTCAGAATCCTTTGTTATATTCTTAATAGCAACTGTTATCTTCCGGGGAGATTCACCATCACAATCAGCCCCAATGATCATCCCCAGAATATCTTCCGAGTTATTTGGCACAAGAAAACGGATTGAACTTCCTTTATCCATGAAGAGAACCTTCCCGCGTGGAAGAACTATGGTAATTTCACCGAATTCAGAGTTTCGCTGTTATATCGGACAAGTAAATAATAAAAGATGATCAATGATATAATTTGTATGAGAGAGAGAAACAGAGCTAGGGAGAGAGGGAGAGAGGAAATAAGGGAGAGAGAAATACTAACCTTATAGAAACTCTCTTCAAAGGTTTGCAGACTAGTGCAACCTTCCAAGTGAACGTATTGTACAAAATTGAGGTCCTCCAAGCCCAGAATATCAACCAAAGTAATGCAATTTCTTAGATCTAAATACTTCAAGTCTTTCAACTTGGATACACTTGTTAACCTGTACATTTCTTCACAACCACTCGCATCGAACCACTCTAAATTAGGAGGAAGTTCTGAGAGTGATTTGAGTTCTTTGCAGTAACGCAACTTGAGGGTTTTTAGGTTCACCAATTGACTAAAGCCAGATGGTAGGCTTTGAAAATGGTTATGGGATAATGACAACATTTCCAGAGAAGATAAGCTTCCAATACCATCTGGAATCTTAAGCAGCCCGCAGAAATCAAGATTTAACTCTTTTAAAGAGCACAAACCAGAAATAGAAGATGGCACAAAAGTAATTTGGGTATAAATTACTTTTAAGCTGCATTCTAAGCTGCGTAAGCTCTTCAGAAGTCCAATGGAATAGGGTAATTTTTTAAGAGATGTAAACCTTATATTAAGTACCCTTAAGCTTTCCATATTACCCAATTCCTCAGGCAATCCTTCTAGATTTGAACAACAATGAAGATTTAGAGTTTCTAGTGCTCTCAAGCTACATATGTTGTTTGGAAGATTTATAAGATTCTTGCAGTGATTTAAATCCAAATCAAGCAACCGACTCAGATTCCCAATGGAATCTGGTATTTTTGAAATTGCAGTTTCAGATGCAAAAAGTCTTCTTAAGCATACCATGTTCCCCAATTGCTCTGGCAAATGTTCTAGCTTATAACAGCAATGGAGATTGAGTTCTTCAAGTGATCTCATATGGCAGACATTGTTTGGAAGAAAATTTTGAAGTTTATAGCAGTTTTTTAAATTCAAATAGACCAATCTACTCAGACGTCCGATAGATGGGTGAACATTGGTTAAGCTTTCACAATTTTGAAGCAGTAATCTCTCAAGCATTGGTACTCTTGTGAAGTCTGGGGTGGTTGTCAAAAATAAAGAGTAACTGAGATTCAAGGTCTTCAAGTTTTGTAGAAACTGTTGATAAAAAATAAAAAAAGAATTGTCAAATTAGATTCGCCCGGCAGTTTTTGTCGGAATTCTAATTAAACTAATGAAAATATTAGTGCACATCCAAAAGGAAAAATGATATTGTGTACAATGCCATACCTTGATACCCTCCCAGTGCTCCCACAATGTTGTAACTTTGCTATGTTGCATGTCAAGGATAACTAGTTTTTCAGGATGAAAATCACATGGTAAACACTTTAAAGGGCACTCATTCCAACAAAGCCACCTTAAGTCTTGAAATATATGTTCAAAGCTTCCACTGAGATGTACGTAATTGATCTGAAGCAATCTTAATTTGTTCATCCTTTCAAATGTGTGGGTACTCAAGGTTCGTGTCCATGAGTTAAAGTCCTTTGGGATGATACCTTCAATTGAACTTGCCCCCTGTATAAATTAGGAGCATATTTACTTAGTAATTTGACACTTAACAATTTAGCTAAAAGCTCCTAGAAGAAGTAAAAAATTTAGTTCGCCATTCAAATACCTTTGTTGATTTCATCACGGCAGATATATCTCCAGAAGACCACAATCGACTAGGCATTCCCCCCTCAACGGACAATTCCCCTTCCCATATCCTGAAGAAGATCATGCATCCTTAGCTTATTATTCCCATCAATTGTTAGTAGACATCTTTTTTCTAGAATGGCAATGTCATTTTCTGCGCAAGAATCACAAGCATTCAATATACTAATTGCCTCGTTTTTGTCCACTCCAATGAAAAAACATGCAATGTCGAGGAAGATATCCTGTAGGTTATCATCTTTAAGTGCATCAAAGCTAATTATAAGCTTTTCTTGAATTTCGTGGTGAGGAGATTGCTGCAATTTCTTTATGAAACTTCTCCATTCTACCATGGTTCGATTGACCAAATTTGAGCCAAAAATCTCAAGAGCTAATGGAACTCCTCCCGCAAAACGTAACACGTCTTTTGAAAGTTCCATAAAATCCTCATCTGGGATAGATTTTCCAAAGGCATGTCGGCTTAAGAGCTCCAAAGCTTCATCTTTATTCATTTGCCGTACCTGGTATCTGTCATCTACTTGAATTTGATCTAGTAGACGTCCATCCCTTGTTGTTATGATAATTCTACTTCCTGGAGCAAACCTGTTCCATTGTCCTGCTAGCGAGTCTAATTGTCGTATGTGGTACAAATCATCAAGAATAATGAGAACTTTTTTGTGACGAAGCCTTTCTTCTATTAAACTGATTCCTCTGTCAACAGTGCTAACTGGTATATCCTTTATTTTTAGAACTTCATAAAGAAGTTCCTTCTGCAGACCAACTAGACCATTGGGATACCCAGAAACTTCGCGGACATTCATAAGAAAACAACTGCCTTCAAAGTCGACATAAATTTTATTATACACAGCTTTGGCAATAGTTGTTTTGCCAACTCCGCCCATGCCATAAATCCCAATCATACGAACGTCATTGTTACCAAGGATTAACAATTGTGTTATTTTTTCAACACGAGATTCTATTCCAACGGGTTCCTTGGCAACATACAAGCCCATGGGGTTTACTTTATGTAGAACCTCGTCAACAATTTCTTGGATGAGATTTGCTTCAAGGCTGCCAAATAATATTATATAAACAGAATATTACAACATGCAAGTCAAAGAAAAATGGTTACAACAAAACACAATTATCTGGAGGATTAATTAAAACTTATTTTTTTGTAAAGATACTTCCAAATTGTAAGAAGTAGAATATATTTTAGCTCATAATTGAATTTAAGATAGGTGCATATATTATCCGAGAGTGACTCGTGCATCTTTTCATAGACAAGTCTAGTAGTAGGCAAGGGAATATTTATAGCAAGAGCATGAGCAGGAATGGAACGAGACTTCTCACTTATCAGTATATCTATGGGAAAGGCAAACCTAGCATGTAATATAAGTTTACCTACTATATTTATGATGGTATCAGTGCTATAGGTTAGATCGTGGTAGATAAACTTTTGTCGTTGCCGGTGATTGGGTAGGACCCGAAGGCTCAAATCCTAACGGAGAGACTTGGTCCAAAGGCCCGAGATTAGGAACCTGTGGTTGAGGGCCCAGGGTAGGACCCGAAGGCTCAGATAATAACGAAGAGGCACGGCCCAAAGGCTTGGGAGCCCGTGGGATCCAATCCATTCCTTAATCCTTTGGTTCTAAGGGCTGGGATGTAGCGGAATTGAACGATCCATCTCATATCAATTTATCACCAATGCAACACACCTATATAAACTGACCCAATAAACATGTTGGATCACCTACTTACCTAAAAGGTTAACCTATTAGGTTGAGGCTCGTCATACTTACTCATCTACATTATTGAATTTATCCGATATGAGATTCATGTAAAATATCCCAACAATCTCCACATTTTACTTAAATACCCATCACAAGTATCACACACCAGAGTAATCACCATTAGGCACACCTTTGAGTCCCTTAAAGAGCCATTCTCGACTCTAATACTACTCCATCACGTCAGAGGCAAATGTGGGAGTACAACCTTACTCCTTGTGAAACCTTCACCCTGAGCAGCTTCCCAGAGTCATCCTAAACCCGCTCTATTCAATTCAAATCATATTTCACTGCGTAGTGACAAACGCGGGAGTGATCCCTTGTGCTCCACCTGACTCAACTCTATTTTTCTCCACCGTACGGAGAGGGTAACACACGGCCTACAAATGCTCTACCATAGAGTGTCAACCTGATACTTGAGCTTATCGAACCATGAGCTCTGATACCACTTGTAGCATAATTAAACGATCCATCTCACATCAATGCATCACCAATGTACACACTTGTGTAGACTAGCCCAAAAAACATGTTAGATCACCACCTTACCTAAAAGGTTAGCCTATTAGGTTAAGACTCTACCATACTTATTAACTAAATTATACGATGTGGGATTTAAATGAAATATCCTAATACGAGATTAATATTATAGGCCCAAAGGGATAAAGTCTAGGCAGCCATTCTTCCAGGCAGCTCCAACTGAGCGATGGGATGTATTATTGCCCCAGTCACGAGGGCCTGTTCCCTAACTATAGTTGTATGATGGGACATGATGAATGGACACACATGCCACTAGCTAGTTAGTATGGGAGACTAGACCACGAAGAAAGGATTCAACACTGACACTTAACATACACATTTTTTCATTCTAACGGATACTCATTCCTTCTTCAAGTCTCTAATATTTACACCGGAGTCTCCACCACGAGTCACCCCCATAATCTACCACAACAGCATGTGTTGTAAGGTCGGATGGATAGTTAGAGCACAAGGAGACCCTCAAGAAGGATTGAGCATCATCATTTAGAAGGAGAGCTCGACATCTATGTAAACATTCACTAGGTCTGGCCAATTGGTTTTCTAACCCCATGGATAAACCTAATGAGTTCCACTTTGTTCCATCACTAAAATAGTTTGGGAATCGAGTTTTTACTTACATTGGTCCAATTACAATTATGAACAAACCTAGTTTCACTGTGTACATTCCCAGTGGATAATAGTAAGAACAAGGAACTATGGGGCACAAAGTGGGGGCTTACGGATACCAACTGTGAACATAACCATCGAGAACTCACTCTGCAGTGCCCCGACAGTCATAGAGGGGGGAATCCACCTAAGGTGAGATCCGAACAATAGGTTCACTCGTGAGTTACCTTCGACATCATCTTTCGAGGAGCCACACCCACATACCAATTCCTTTGGGCCACCAGGAAGGAACGCAAATGGCCCGGACGCTATAGACGCGTTCCGGCAAGCCACATTCATGAACTTGCCATGCTATGCATTCAGCATGAGGAAACATTAAGACGAATAACTCTGATGGAGGCAGAGATTCGAGCTAGTCGGGTTCCACCTCCTCCAGACAGCCGCGAAGGATCTCAGAGAGGCAATTCCCACCACAATGATTCTCCCTCTCGACCACGAAGAGGAGAAGACCGAGGGAGTTGGGAGACCCGCCAAAGGTCTCCCCAAGAAGCAGGGGAAAGAAGTAGGCATGCCCCGATAACAAACTCCCTCGTCGCCCAGAAAGGCTTCAAAGAGGTCTCTAGGAGTTCAACCTTTGGTGTTCACCCGACTAAAGTATGAGAGAGAAAGGTCCCCCCTTAAAGAAAGAAACGAAAGTGCAAGGTGTCATACTAACCACCCTATCGCCAAAATGATGTGGCAAATCCACCCAACCCCCCGCACTGATTCCTGGGCATAACAATTCAAAGAGCTAAAACAAGAGGTGAGAGGCCGAAGCACTTCAACATGAATATCCCCATTTACTGAGTAAATGATGGGACCACGGATCCGAGGGATCATAAAGGCTATTACAAAAGTCTGATGTGTCTTAAATTACATTGAAAAGAATAAATACAAGTTGTTTGTGTCAACACTGAAACTCCATGCTCGAGCATGGTTTTCATCTCTACCTCCTCGAAGCATCGGGTCCTGGGATGACCTTAGGGATGCATTTGTTGATAGATTCGCAGGAAATTGCCCAAGTGAGGTCCACACGGTCAGCTTGATGAACATTAAGCAAGGAGATGACGAGTCTTTCAGGGACTACATTAAGAGATTTAAAAAAAGAGTGGCACCCATTAAAGATCTCAGAATGCAGAAGGCTATCACCTATTTCACTCGAAACTTGAATTTCCAGTTCAACTGGGACTTTGCAAATATATCGAGTAAAGCCCCCAAACTTTGGGGGAAGTATACAAAATTGCCCAATGACACATTTCAGTGGACAAGGCTCTCGAGCATTATACCCTTAGACGGACAAGAAACAGAACAATGGAAAGAATGGTGATGGGACAGTCGGCCGAAGGACTTATGATCCGAAAAGAAAAAGGGATAGATCGTCAGGAAACGGGAAGGTCTCGGAAAGGAGTGAGGAAGAAAAGGAGTATACCCCCCTAAATAGGCCAATCATGGCCATTCAAAAAGATATAAAAGACAGGTCCTTCGTTCCACCTGAGAAATTAAAGGCCCTACCCGAGAAGAGGCCTCGTAGCAAACGCTGCAGTTATCATGATGAGATCACAACCATGAAACTGATGATTATTAGGTTTTGAAGGACTTTTTAGAACATTAGGTCAAGAAAGCAAAACCTGAATCCAGTATGTGAAACGACAATCCGCCCAGGTGGTTAACGAAGGATCGTCTAAAACCTTACAAGGAAAACACGTCGTAAATATAGTCATCGGGGGACGACCTACATCGAACTACCCAGAGGAAGAATATGTCAAGAAAGTTTTCCTCATTAAAGGATATCAATCAAAGAAGGCAAAGCCTAACCCTAACAATGTGATCACCTTCTTGGATGAGGATTATGGCTGGGTTAACCCAAGGCATGCTGACGCACTTGTTGTAAAGCTAGACATTGCTGATCAGGATGTCATGAAAATTTTGGTGGATAATGGTACCACCATCAGCACCATGCATACAATAGAATGCTCCTAGACAGGTATGAGATTGAGCCTTGCTGAGAGTTGCCCCTGTACGATTTTGGGAATAATCCAATACCCATCCGAGGAACTAAAAATTTGTTGGTCGTTCTTTGGGACAGAGCTGTGTCAAGTAGGAATGATGGATTGATGGTGAAATTTTATGTTGTCGATGAGGCTTCCTCTTACAATGCAATCCATATGAAAATGAAATTCCTAACTCCATATGGAGTGGGAGAGGTCAATTTCGATCAAGAAAGAGCAAGGAAAGGGCATCGTGGCCATTTCACAGATAATAGTTGAGGGCGAGGGGCCTTTTGAACTGGAGCCCTTCGAGGAAAAGCACTCAGAGCCTAAAGTCGGGCCCACCGAGGAGATTGAACAATTTGAGTTGATACCTAGAGACACCGAAAAGAAACTTAGCATAGGGGCCGCTATGGCGAACAATCTCAAATAGCAAATCATCCCGTGGTTGATAGGGTAAGACCCGAAAGCTCAAATCCTAACGGAGAGGCGTGCTCCAAAGGCCCGATATTGGAAACCCATGGTTAAGGGCTCAGGTAGGACCCAAAGGCTAAGATACTAATGGAGAGGCATGGTCCAAAAGCCCGAGATTGGGAGCTCGTGGTTGAAGGCCCAGTCCATTCCTTGATCCTTTGGTTCAAAGGGCCGGGATTAGTACTATAGGCCCAAAGGGATAAAACCTGGGATCGTGATTAAAAGTCATTCTGCTAGGTGGCTCCAACTGGGCGATGGGATGTATTGCCGCTCAAACCACGTGAACCTGTTCCCTAGCTACAACTGCAAGATGGGACAGGAGGAATGAACACATACACAACCAGCTAGTTAATATTAAAGGGAAACTGGACCGCGAAGAAAGGATTGGACACTAATACTCAACATACACGTTTTCTCATTCTAGTGGATACTCATTCCTTCTTCAAGTCTCTAATATTTACACCGGAGGCGCTCCACGGCGGGTCACCCCCATGTGTTGCAGGGTTAGAAAGATAGTTGGAGCACAAAGAGGCCCTCGGGAAGGATTGAACATCATTAGCCGGCGTATAGCCTTCGACAGGATATGATATTTTTAGTTCCGCGACAGGATATTATATTTTTAGTTCCACTGCATTCGTCTTTAGCTTTTGTGTCCATTTTGCCTTTCGGTTTTGGTTTTGGTTTTGGTTTTGGTTTCGGCTTCAATTCTTTTGTTATTTCAGTTCCAGATCCTACTTTAGTTTCAAATTTAGTTTTGGTTTGTGAATAAGTTTGCTTAGTGACTGACATTTCACTAAGTGTGTGTGTCGATTTATTTTTTCTGGTTCTTTCTTTACATAGGGATTAAAAATAAATATAGCTGTTGGGATCATAATATTTGGACTGGGGTTTGGGCTGGTCTGTGTTATTTTGTTGGACTGGGCCTTTATTTTGGTACTTGGGTTCTTGTGTGGGCCGGGTAAGGGAGCCTAATGGGAGTTGGACTTATTAATTGATTGGGCCATACGCGGATAGGGGCTCTTAGTTCTACACATTTTTCGATATTTGTATATTTATATAAATAGGGACTTGCATGGAAGTGGAGGGAGATATTATCATTATCAATCCGACCTTACTATTTTTTAGATTCAGAACCATCATTTTCCAGCATATAAGCTCTCTATTGTTCTTGAGAAAGATTGTAAGCACAACGATCGAATTAGTGAAATCGTCCTTTTTCCCGTGGTTTTCTCCTAGTTGGGTTTCCACGTAAATTTCTGTGTTCTTGTAATACTTTCTCCTGTTTTATTGGTGTTTGGCGTTTGATTTTTCTTGTTGTTTCGTGATTTTCAACGAGTGATAAAATTTGGCATTAACATTGGCGCTAGAAGGAGGGCTTTTTTTTATTTGGTTCTGTTTTAAAATCACCGCGTTAGTAAAGTGCAGCAGCAGATTGGTTATGGAGCATCAGGCTGATCGGGTGGAGAAGATTAGTTCTTCGGCACCTTCTACAACGAGGGGTTCGGTTAAGGATAGGTTGGGTCCATCTGCTCACAAAGAAGGTTCGACAGCGTCACACTCTAACTCGGTCCAACGACGGTTGTTCCCCTCTATTTCTCCAAGCTTGGTTCATGATAGGGAGACAAATCGTCAATCTTCTGTCCAAGAAAGTGCGGCCGGCGAGAGGGAATCCTACAATCAAAGAGAGTCTATTAAGAGACAGAGAATCGGTAGAAGGGGCTATGCGATCTCTCCGACATCAGCAGGAGGAGTGGGATGTTCTACTGGCAGAGCTGAAGGAGGATGAGAAGCCTCAGGACACGGTCCAAGGATATGGGATACGGACGCCTCGGAGTAGGGAAGGTCGGAGACGGGTGAATAACCCACCCACATCACCATTGGTAAACAGAGTCGGGGGTAGCTACGGCCCTCCGAAACCATATTCGGAGCGAGCAGATATGGGGCCAACCACCTTTTAGGATAGGAGGTCGACTTATTCAGACCGATGGACGCGCGCTCCCTATCCCCACGCTGGAGACGTAACCAAAAGGACGATCGGGTAGCACGGAGTCCGAGGAGGGGGTCAAGGTATCAGCCTGACGATCGTGTAGCTCGGAGTCCGAGGAGGGGGTCAGGGTATCAGCCTGACGATCGGGTAGTACGAAGTCCTAGAAAAGACTCAGGGGCTGAACTTGACTCTCGGAAAGCCAGTGATGACGATGATTTACTTAGAAAAAGGATGGCAGACCTGGAACAACAGTTAGCTGAAGTTAAGGCAGGAGCTAAGCCCGTAGACACCAAGTCTCCATTCTCAGCTACGATTAACATAGAAAAGGCTGACCCGAAGATGAAGTTGCCGCGGTTGGAATCTTTTGATGGTACCGGTGATCCCTACGACCGTACGAATTCCTATGAAATTATAATGGGGTATTACAACCACTCTGATGTGGGGATGTGCAAGATTTTCCTAACCACTTTAAAAAAGGCAGCGAAGCAGTGAATCGTATCTTTGCCATCGGGAAATATTAATTCGTGGAAAGAGTTATGCGACAAGTTTCATGACTGGTTCGGGAGTAACAAGAAGAGGGGAAAATTAACAGCATCGCTGATGCAAATTAAACAAAGAGGAGATGAAACCCTAAACCAATATGTACAGCGGTACAGGGAGGCAGCAGGGGCAGTGGTTAACCTGAATATGACTCAGGCATTGGGATTCTTTACTACGGGGTTGGACGTTGGCAAATCAAAGAAGCTGATGAAGGACATCATGTTCAAACCGCCGAATGATCTGGCTGATGCTTATGAGCAAGCAGAAAATTTTATTGCAATTGAAGAAGCAATGACAACTTTGACAAAGAACCAGAAGGGGTTTGATCAGTACAAGCCAAAGGAAGGGAAATCAGACGTGCTGGATAGGCTTGGCCCGAAGGGAAATAATCAGGCAAACAGGCCACCCACCCAGCCTAAATTTGAACAGAAGACATACACTCCTCTGAATGTTGATCGGGTGCAGATATTGAATGAAATCAGAGGTACAGAGCTTTTTGAACCACCCCAAACGAGGAGGGGTTATCGGGGATTCTCGAATCAATTTTGCGAGTATCATCAGTCGAGAGGACATGATGCGGAAAGATGTCACGACTTGAAGGAGCTGATTGAGAAGAATGTGCAGAGTGGGCGATTATTACACTTTATCGCTGGGCGGACAGTCCCTCAAAGAGGACGACCACAAAGGGACGATTAGAATGAGGCTGGTGCGAATCAGCCAAGGCCAGTTATTGATGTCATCAGTGGAGGGGTACCTAAAAAACAGGCGGGAAAGCGCCGGAGATCCACTTCGGAGATTGGAATGGCTTTAGCAGAACAGTCGGCCAAACCAAGTGTGTTGAAAGGTCCAACTGTTGGTTAACACCGTACTTGGATTATTTGGCTGATGGAAAGTTGCCAACTAATAAGATCTTGGCAAAGAAGATAAGGTATAGAAGTGCCTATTTCTGCCTGATTGATGGAGATCTGTTCTGACGAACTTATTCGGGTCCTATGGCAAAGTGTCTAATTTTCTCGGAGGCCTCATACGCTCTTCAGGAAGTCCACGAGGGTATTTGTGGGGACTATATAGGGGCAAAGTCCTTAGCATATAAGTTGATTCGACAAGGATATTTCTGGGCCTTTTTCTTTTGGGGCCTCCGAGGAGGGATCGATCGTGACTGTTGAACAACCTATCCCCGTTTGAGTGTCTAAAGGGTTAATTGAAGAGGATGGGTTGATATTCGTGGCCTGGGGGGCGGACTTTGTGAGGTGTAGGGCTTGTTTGGCTCCCTGAGCCAAGAGATTTTCTCCCGAAGTTGCCGAGGAAGAAGAGGTTATCGGTCTTCGGTCTTCGGTCTTCGGATCAAGTGTTCAGCTGGAGGATCGGATTCTTCTGAAGGGGTTGGAGAGGATATGAAGATGGGTCCCTCCTGGGATTGTCCTTGGGAGATCGGAGGTTGACCCGCGATGTTCTCTTCTGAGCTACGAAAGAGCACTACTACGCAGAAAATGGATAAAGATTAAGACAGGTAAGTTAAAGTGAAGTTAACATCTTCGGATGGTTCGAGTACTTACTTCCGTGGTCGAAGAACCAGTCGGGATCGTTGAGAAGATTGGTAGGCCAAAGGGTGGTCGACATTGTGGACAGAAGCTTCTCGAGGTCGGCCTCGCGGACGTCCTCGATATAGTCAAAGCCTAGAGACGATTTGCTCGGCTCCCCCATGGTTGAAGTAGTACAGTGTCAGTTCCTCGGAGGAAGAACCAGGACGAATGTCATCCTTTGTTGCTGGATGGAGTTGTCATCCAAACCTTTCGGTTGGAGTATCGGGTCAAAACCTTGAAACCCTTTTCTTTCGAATTGATGAGTTTGAAGTAGCTTAGAAATAAATCTAAGGCTGGTACTATATTCTGTTCTTTGCAGTGGCCAATAAAACAAATTAAGTGGATATAAGAGTTGTGGACTAATTGGGAGAACCCGATTCCCATCAACCTTGAGAATTCAGTAATGAAGGGATGAAGGGGGAATCGGACGCCATGTTTAAGGGTCCAAGTAGGGACCCCTATCCAGCCTCCCTCGAACTGCCAATACATTTTTTCATGAGATTTGGGGACTCGGAGTTCATATTAGAGAGGAATTTGGTAGTCGCAACGAATTGAATCAAGTTGAGTCGAGGTTATGGAGGAGGGAGTGTTTGCTGTCGGAGCATCCTTGTAGTTTTTACGGATAGTGTTTTCTTTCTCTCTATCGAACGAAGACGGCTGATTGTTTGGGGCTTAGGAAGAAGAAGCATGACCTTGGGCTGCCATGGATTCTGAAGGAGAGTAGTTATGGGAATTTTTGTTTTCTGAGACGAAGAAGACGAAAAAGTCGAAGATTGCAGAAAGGAAGTTGTGCGTCAAAAAGGAGATTTCTGGGGTTTTTATTAATGAGGAAGGGACACGCGAAGTTCAACAGGCGGCGATTTTTGGGGAACGTAATGGGGTAATGATGGTTGTGTGTCAGACGAAGAGGTTAAGGGTTGTTTGGGTGCGGCCAGTAACGAGGGAAATTAGGACGTTTGAATTACTCTCCCATTTAAAGCTTTTAAAAGTAGGAGAGTGGGGGACAATGTTGGGATCAGAATATTTGGACTGGGGTTTGGGCTGGTCTGTGTTATTTTGTTGGACTGGGCCTTTATTTTGGTACTTAGGTTCTTGTGTGGGCCGGGTAAAGGAGCCTAATGAGAGTTGGACTTATTAATTGATTGGGTCATACGCGGATAGGGGCTCTTAGTTCTACACATTTTTCGATATTTGTACATTTATATAAAAAGAGACTTGCATGAAAGTGGAGGGAGATATTATCATTATCAAACCGACCTTACTATTTTTTAGATTCAGAACTATCATTTTCCAGCATATAAGCTCTCTATTGTTCTTGAGAAAGATTGTAAGCACAACGATTGAATTAGTGAAATCGTCCTTTTTTCCGTGGTTTTCTCCCAGTTGGGTTTACACGTAAATTCCTGTGTTCTTGTAATACTTTCTTCTGTTTTATTGACGTTTGGCGTTTGATTTTTCTTGTTGTTTCGTGATTTTCAACGAGTGATAAAATTTGACGTTAACAATAGATTATAATCGAATAAGCAACTAATCAGAGGCTTACCCATCTCCACTTGCACTAAGATGATGTCCTTTTAAATTTGCAGCTTCAGTTAATGCAGCTCGCCACATGTCCAGCTTGTCAGCCGCAAAATATTTCTCATGATTCTTAAAAGCTTGAGTAAAACTCTCCTTTTGGTGTCGTACATCGGGCGGATTAACATTATAAAATACAGGAACAACCAGTTGTCCATTTCTCCTGCATTCAAGGATCTTCACAAGCTCCTCAAGGCACCATGACGACGAAGCATAGTTCCTCGAGAAAACAACAATTGAAACCTTTGATTCTCGGATCGCTTTTAAAAGTTCTGGTGATAGTTCTCCTCCTATTGGTAGCTCACGATCGTCGAGAAAGGTTCGGATTCCAGCCCGATCCAGAGCTGTATATAGATGACTGATAAAACCTTTACGTGTATCAGGACCTCTAAAATTCAAGAAGGCATCCCAAACAGTTGAGTCACTTTTGTAACTTGTAGAAGCCATGGACACAAATTAAGATCAAGAGTTGAAGATGAGTTAGAAAAGGAAGAGGAGGTGATGGTAAACGCAAGAACTGTCGTTGTACGCGGAAAGAGAGAGAGGTCTATACGTAAAACAGGGGGAAAAAGAGGTATGAAAAGAGAAACAGCTAGTGGCGCAGTGGGTGGAGTAGGGCTTACATTAATTTAATGGGAACAAATCATAAATTATCAACAACGCCAAGGCCCACGCGTTGAAGTTAAATTTCAGTTCCATTTTTACTGTTCAGTTCCACAAAAAAAATATTTTAAGTGTATATTTCCATTTATGTGAGACTTTAAAATAATATATCAAAAAGAAAAAAAAAATAACTACCCATGTTTTAAAATTTTAATTTTTGTGAAGTTGACTTTTAAAAAGATTTTAAACTGTCTTTATTTGATTTTACTACAAATAATTGTAACTATTGTTATTTTTTTTGTTAAAAGAGTATCTCAAATTATGTATTATTATTACTTTGATTGAATACGTTTTTTCTTGATTGACTATATTATAAAATATATGACAACATGAATTCAAAACTAAAAGAAATTCTATAATTTTAATATATACAATAATAAATATTATAAACTATTCAAAAAATATTACAAAAAAAATCAATAGTATATACATATACAAATATGAAGAATATACAAAGTTTTTAGAGATAATTTTTCTGCATAAAACTTTCATAGTAGTAAAATTCTACTATTTAAAGTTCAATTTTAAAAATGGGGATTTAACATCTAATGTGTAACAATGAATAATTCAAAAAAAAAAGGTCTCATACAACTATTTGTGGAATCTTAAAAAAAATAAAATATATATATATAAGAAAGTAAAATCTACAACTGCCTTTCCCACCAAAGGTGAAAAAAAGTAAGTCAAACCTCTAATGAAGACTATAAATATAACTACTTTTCAGATTTTCGTTCAATGAAATTATAACACGTGGCTATTTTTCAGTAAAAAATAAGATCGTAAATTTGAAAAAGGGTCCATAATAGTTACTTAATAATACTTTGGATAACGGGATGAAACCTTTCAAACCTGAGGGTACAAAGTGTAAAACGGTGTATATTTCGAGGTTTGATATGTAATTAACCCTAAAAAAAATAATTTCAAATTAATATACCACATAACAATTATGTGACATGTGAAAAAAAAAAATTAAGGAGTAACGCATAACAGTTGTACGGTACTCCCATAATATTTTTTTTGCATTTGAGGGGTATTATGAAATTTTTTTGTGTCAGTAATATACTACATAACAATTGTGCGATAATATTACTAATTGATATGCGGTATGTTCATATTTAAGTCATTGGATATGGCAACAAACAAACAAGATTGAATTTGATGAAAAATGACTCTTATCCCCCTTTGACTATGAATATATATATATATATATATATATATATATATATATATTCATATATATATATATATATTCATAGTACATTGAATTGATACCTTAATAATTAATTGAAGAAATTTCTTAACATATCATCAAAGGATATCTGTAAATCCTTAAGCAAGTTGTTGTTGTCAATGTTATATATACTTGCAAGTACACAAATCGAATATCTAGTATAGCTTAGACAAGTGTGAGGTCGAACCCTAGGGTGGAACGTATTACTTACTCATCTAACTTTTTCCTAATCTAACTTAAAATTTTGAGAATGAAGATTTATCAACTAAAGAAACACAAATAAATAATAAATAATAAATAATAAAATATTAGCACGAATGAACTAATCAATAATAAAATACTAGGGTGATAGAGTCATATATTTGATATCATATTCCTAATATTCATGTTCAAATAACTCTACTTTTTATCTCACACTAATTTGGTCTCTCGACTCTATTATATGCTAAAAATAAATTCAATTAAGTCTAATTAATTTGTAAAATCAAATTGTTAATTCTTTCATAGCCAAACATATGTATAAAATCAAAACACCCATTATTTCCATCAAAACACAGTTTATATCCGCTTTTAAAAAATCATAAACTGAATCCAACAATTAATAATGAGAATCCAACCTTACTTTTTATCAATAAAAATAAGCATCCAATAGAAATAATTATTTTTTACATGAAAGCACTAAAATTATTAGTCCTATAAAATCATTTAATAACTTAAAATGAGGGAGACTATTAATCCCAATTTTTTCATGGGATTGTATAATCTCACATAAATAGCCTTAAGAATGATTAAAAAAAATAAAACTCATAGGACTATTTAAAGGACTATTAATCCTCTATCATGGGATAAAATAGTTTGAAATAATGTTAAATTAATATAAATAGTTCAATCCCCTATCCTGTTGCGACTCTCCTCTCGGATCTGCTATCCTGCTTAGCTGCTCCTGATTTTTTTGATATGCTTTAGTATTTAAAACCTCTAAATTTTGCCGACTTATAAGTCAAAATAAATAAACAAGAATTTGTTACTTAAAAAAATGACTTATAAGTCATTTTTTTAAGTCGGTCAACCATTATAAAATGACATAAATACCATCTTTTATTTTTTTAATGTTCTTTTTACTAAAGAACATTTTAGTAAATTTTATATTTTACTTAACTTATAAAATATTATTAGCAGAACACATCTATAACTATTATTTATAATTCTCAATTTATAAATAAAAGTGAAGTAAAAAAAAAAATCATTCCCGAACGGGCATAGACTCTCACTTGACGCGTTATCAGTTTCCCATTCTGATTTGGACTTGTTATGCCGAGAGATATATGTCGCTTGCTACTATTACCGCATATTGGACTGACTTAATGGACCGACCTATGAGCTTTTCTTGCTGAGCATTTGGACCGCCTCTATAGAGCCAATGAGGCTGCTGACTCAATCTAATTGGTCAACGACTTTGGCCCACAACTTGCTTCAACTAATTTTGCAGGAAGATTATAAAGCATGTAGATGAGCCATGTGGCGATTACAAGGCATGACTTTGCCATCTCTATGGAAATTACTCTGTGATCAATACAAGTGGTCTGCTAATGATTTGAGAATCCGTTATATAAGCTGCCAAATCAATGAATGAAACAAATTAGTGAGACACTAAGTTTGTATGCATTAATTTTCCTATAGATTTATATGGACAATCATATATAATAAAGCTTTTATTATCTACATCACAGTTTGTGCATCCTGAAATGAGTACCGTCTTCATTTCATTATCCCCCAATATTCACTTTATAAAACAAGGCTCAAAAGTGAAAATGATGTTCAAAATCCAGCTTTAATGAAATATGAATTCGCCTTCACGATCTTGACATTTTCACTACCAATATTCCACAGAGCCATATATCAGTCAAGCCCAAGATATGGTCCTAAAGGAAGGGCAAGGAAAGAAGCACTAAAAACACAGCAATTGTGATAATATATACTCTCCAAAGTATAAATTAATAAGCTAGGATATATACCAATTTCTTAGCACATCAGCTGTCTATCCAAATTATTTCACAAGTTGTATCTGCTAAATCTCTGTACTCGCTTCTGCAGTACTTCTTGATGTACTTCTTGATGTAACAAATTGCTTCTTTGACTACCATGAATTAAGTGAAGGTCCAAGCATTAAGTAATACACCGACTAATTTCTTAGAATTAGGACAACTTCCCCAGTCACTGTTACGGTATGCTTTCAATACCAGATCAATACCAGATCATTTCGTGATGTAAATAAGATTCCTTGACCAGCTGGTCACTTCAAATACCTTAAAAACTGTGTGCAGCCATGAGATGTTTATGTAAAAATTGGCTTAACAAATGAACATAGCAACTGATCTCAGGTCTAGTGTATGTCAGATACAATATCTTGCCAACTAACCTTCTGTAAATGGAAGGCTCTTCAATTATTAGCTCACCAGATAAATAATCACTACTAGAAAATCGACCTATAGTGACAGTCGGCACCGTCGCCATAAGGAAAAAGACCGGTGTCGGTAAATCCTATAGTGACGATCCTACACATCTATACCGATATTCGAGCTGTAGCTACCAACTAGGCTAAATTATTACCTTTTTTTACCGACAGCATATCAATAGCGACGGTTAAGACCGTCGCTTAAGATGCCTATTTAAAAAGGCCTATAGCGACAGTCGGAGAGTCGCTATAGGCCTTCTAAATATTAAAAAATATATTTTTAATAAAATTATTATTCAACCCACAATACAATATCATGTAACGATCATAAATAAATTTATATAATTTAAAATCATTTACATCACAATTGTTAAATATATCAAATAATAGTTAACCAAAAATAAAATCTCTTTGGTCACAAGTTCATGATTACTGTCCTTCAGTATTTCTTTGAGTGGGACAAATACTGCAGTTGGTTTTATTGCACCATATATTGCAGGAATAGAATGGTTTTCTAAAACTTCACCTCCAAAGAGTAGTTTTGATCCTGTTATTTACGCAAGTGTTCCTGCATTGCTTCAGTTGTAAATTGCGAAAACATAGGAAAACTTAATTTCATTTGTAAATTCTGGAACCAGTAGCAGTGTTAATTGAAAAATCAATAGGTAAATAATGCAAACAAGTTGCCCGCAATATCTATCTGCCATATGATTTGTGAAAACAATTTCTAGCCATCACTAGCATGCTCTATTCATGCTAAACTCTCGTGCATTAACGCAAAAACATGAATTATTTGAACGCAAGTTAATGTCGCGGATCCAATCAAACATCTTTAGATAAACAAACTGACAATGTAGAAATAGAAAAACCAAAAAGAATGGAAGTGAAATTGCAATGTAAGTGACAATGTAAGAGAGAATTTATTAAGGAAGTCATTTTCCCTTACTCTGTTCGTTATGGAACTAAAGCAATTAAAAAACATGCACATGTAAAACATACTATTACCTTATGAAGATAGAAAATGGACCGAGACAACAGAGGTTTGTACCTTAATGTTTTCACAAGGGATTCCTCTAGATGGAGCAATAGGATCATTTGCAGCCTGTACTTGAAACATATTATGACACATTCATGAGAGTTTATTCATTTTATCCCTTAGAAATCCAATTAGAAGTGTAAATAAGAGCAGAAGCATGTGTACTTATCAAATTCTTCACTTTCTTCTTCTTCTAGTTTTTACTTTATCGCAAGATTGTATATGCTGGGTAGTATGTTCCCATCTTTTCTCAAACTAGTACAACAGTATGAGGGAAAAAACCATATTTCTCACTCCAATTCGACTCATAAGAAAATTCAAAATTTTCTAATACAAAAACACAATGTGTGTCAGGGTTATGAATTATCTTAATTCCTTCACAATTCATAGATAACAAAATGACAATTGAATGTTCATTTCTAACACAGACATGGGCATTGTACTAATAAAACAAGATTGAGAGGGGGGTGCGTGGTGGAGGGAGGGAGAGATCGCTAACCATCCCAAACTTCACAAGAGAAAAGCTTTAAAGAAAAACAATTCAGAGAAAAATCACAAACAGAAATTTGAATAGATTAAGAGATTCAAACCAGATTATAAATGTTAAGATAATTTAAATTACACAAGAAATTCTCAAGGATCTTTAATCTAGCATAAACTTTCATCCTTTCATATAAAAGTCATAATAAATTGTCATTGCCCCTAGGAATGTTTGTACAATTAGTTAACCACAAATGCTAATGCATTTAACTTTTAGCAAGCTTCAGAATTCTTTCTAAATAATAAAATAACCAACGAATAAATTTAACCTGGATGCAAAGCAAAGGTGCGCACACTTGTTTTATATAATTTGAACTGCTCGATTTAGAGTAGTAGTCATCCACCAACTTGAAACCAAACGAAACTACAAGATGTCCCAATAAATACTGTAAGTAGTGATAAAGGAACAATTTTGTTGTCAGTGGTTAAACATTTATACGTCGCATAAGTCCTTCATCAAATTCCCTTAAGGACTTCGCATTGGCAGCCAACGAAATATTATATTCACCTCCCATGTCTTCAAACAGAAGAGCATGCCTACCAAATTAAAGGTTTGAGTGAATTAGTGAATGAGAAGCAAACTGCAAAAAGAGATTCCCAGTAAAATGTTCAGATAAGTAGAAAAAAGAAATAAACCGCAATAGTATTACGTCTTGAAAATTCTGCAGAGAGACTTTGTAAAAGCTTTGTCATAGACAATATAAAAGCCCTTACGGAAAGCCTCATTTTGCAATGACCAAATTGAAAGGATTACACAAGGACACAACACCAGAAAGAGGGAGAATGAGATTCCTGCAACAACACATGGGATTGCGATAAAATTGAAGCAGTGATGTTATAACTTATATATATTCTTTTATGTTAATGATTTCTAACTATATACAAGAAAATGCTTTTTCATTTAGAATTTTTTCAGTAGTAATGGTATAACTAGCATAGTATCTGGTGCTTTGCTAGCTGAAGCTTTTCTTAAATTTACTACTGCTACAAAGATTCCTGCAACAACACATGGGATTGCGATAAAATTGAAGCAGTGATGTTATAACTTATATATATTCTTTTATGTTAATGATTTCTAACTATATACAAGAAAATGCTTTTTCATTTAGAATTTTTTCAGTAGTAATGGTATAACTAGCATAGTATCTGGTGCTTTGCTAGCTGAAGCTTTTCTTAAATTTACTACTGCTACAAAGATGCATTATAGAACTTACGTGACATGCATACAGATGTTACTTTGCCGAATGCGTCACTAATTTGTTATTTTCAGAAGTTATATAAAACATTTACAATAGCGACAAAAGTGGAAACGAAAATACACTCAAACAACCAGGATTATATAAACAACTGAAAAGAGTATTACTACAGTTTTATTCTTGAACTATTCCTTAGCTTTCTCACAGTCTGCCTTCTTCTTAGCAGCCTTAGCCACATAAGGAGCTTTATCCTAAACATAACACAAATTAGGATCAGTTGATGTGTTTCTGATAACGTAATTTTAATAAAAATTAAACCACTAATATAGATCCAATTTTGCAGGCTGCAACAAAAATTAATTTTTGTGTAAACAATTGTAAAATTATTTCACTTTAATTGCATGAGGATTGAGGAAGTAGGAGATCTCACAGAATCATACATTGATCTCCATCCTCACCAACAGCTTTTCCAACCTAAACTCACAGATCACAGAAAACAATTTAGAATACACAATCACTATGTTCAGTGTGGTTGCTAAGAAAATATACGTAACTAATTCCTAATGTTTAAAGCTAGCAATCACTATAAAACACCAAAATGTATCTCTAATTTTGGATTTTGAAACAGTAGAAATTAAGGCTCATAGCAATGAACAGTGTTCTAAAAATCTCCACCTAGGTCCGATTAATCCCCGCCTAGGCGCTAGGCCTCCCCTAACCCCACGTCTAGGCCGCCTAGCCTATGTCCAAGGAAGAAAAAAAAAATCCCTCCAAAAAATTATACAAGACTGGGCGGGCAAGACGGAGAAATTCGGCGAGGCCTAAGCTGAAAATTTAGGACTGCAATTATTTTTTTTTAATTTTAATAACTAAACTACAAAACGATGACGTAGGAATAGACGAAAAAGTTGAGGGTTGTTCAGGCCTTTCACCAACCGAAGCGGATAGCGTGCTATAGTCTAGGAGAAATAGTAGAAATGTTAGAGTAAGATAACTCCATAAATAAATTTTTTTGTTTGATGATGACACAGAAGAAGAAAGAGATGAAGAGTATGAATGTGAGCCCGATGGGGACATTATCTTGGAGGGATGTAGAGAAGAATAGTTAGAGAGAGATATAGAGGGATATGAAGATGAAGACAATTAATTTGTATTTTTTATTATTTGTTTGTGTTTGAACTTTAAACAATTACATGTTTCTGTTTGAACTTTGACATAAACAATATGAATATATGTTTGAATTTTAAGCAAATACATTTATTATCTTTATTATAGATTATTTTTCTTTATATTATTGTTTTGTTTGAATAAATATAAGATAAAATATTAAAATTGACTTAAAATAAAAAATCTCGCCCAGGCCCCCTAGGCGCTAGGCCCTCCCCGGCCGCCCGCCTAAGGCCTTTTAGAACCTTGCCATTGAGGTAAAGTTGAGGAGTTCATATTTATCAAACCAAAAAGAATGCAAGTGAAATTGCAGAAAATTTAATTGAAGAGTATCAAAAATGCTTAGAAAGGAAGCCTAAAACAACGTACAGCTGTAATTGATTTGTTTTCAGGAAAATACTGCTTGAATAAATTCTTGAACAGGTCCCTGTCAAATCATTAATATAAAAACAAAAAACAAAAATTACTGCAAAGAATTGCTATAGATCGAAACAAAGAATCGCTATATATGTAGAATTCAAAAGTAGATCTCACACCAAGATGAAGAAAGCACTTGGAGGACGCTTCGAAACACCTGAGTTCTTTCGTCAAACTTCACATCACACATATATATCGATAATTCAGGATTTTATGTTTCAATTAAGCCGGATCTGGAAAAAGAAAAGGAATTTACCTGTCACTGTTTTTGGACTCTGCCTTGGATCGACCTCCTTTCATGGCGATTCCTGCAACGATAACTTTGAATTAATAAAAACTACACGATAATCAAGAGAACGGGTTAAAAATAGGTAGAAGTCAATAGGAAATCGATCAAACTTACCGAATTAGTGACCAATAAGAGTTAGGGTTTGGGAAAACTTACAGGTTCGAGAGAGTGAAATGGGCAGAATAGAGAAAAAGGGATAGGGGTTTGGGAAGTTAAAGGGAGTATGGGGAGATGGGGAAAATTGAAATTTGAAGCTAAAGCGTAGGTGAGGAAAATATACAGGGTGTAAATGGATATAAGCAATCCGAATATACTATTATTCATGTTCAAAAAATTAATTCCACATTTGTATTTGAATTCGGTATTTGATAAATTTTAAAAATGTTATTTGTATTCGATATTCAAAATAATATTTAAATACGAATAATATCAATTTATATTTATTTTATTCAAATAAATAGATTATTCGAATATTTGGATATCAGAATTCGTTTATTAGTCACCTAATATAAAATTCATTTAAATTATTTACAAAAAATAAAGAAAAAAAATTGAATAATTACTTATAACCAATCATAATTTAAAGTTTTAAGCTATACATATTATTGAATGAATGTTAATTTATTTATTTTTAATAAATAAAATAATTAATACTCTAAATTATAATTCAAATAAGTTTTTATTATTTTTGAAATCCTAAATTCAAAATGAATACTCTATTTATTAATGTTTAGATATCCATTAATAAGTAGATGTCTATTAATAAGTAGATATCTATTTTATATGTTAATTTGGAGTAATATTGTAGTATATATGAATATTTATAATCTATAATTATAAAATTTAAATAATATTTATAATATTTGTTAAATAATATATTTTAGATATATTGTAACACTATATATAACTAGAATAAGGGAAAAATAATGAGTTTTAAAGTATGCTTCATTAATGAATGAATATTAATTAATTTATTTTTAATAAATACAATAATCAATGCTTTAAATTACAATTCAAATAAGTTTTCATTATTTTTGAAATCTTAAATTCAAAATGAATGCTCTACTTATTAATGTTTAGATGTCCATTAATAAGTTGATGTTCATTTTATGTGTTAACTAGATACAACCCCGCACGTTGCGGCGAAATTATTCGTTTTGTTAAAAAAAATTAAAAATTGTTTAAATTAATCACCAATCAATTTGATATAATATAAAAATAAAATTATAGAATATAATATCAATTTAGAATTGATGCAATTTTGGGATATAATATCAGTTTAGATTTGTATTTATGAGATAATATTAATTTTTTTTTGTCTGATTAAGGAATTTAAAAAATTTAAAAATTATGCATGAATTTTTTTTATAAATAAAGTTCTAAAGCCCAATGATGGGATAATATTACATATTTTTTTGCTTGAGAGTTATTAGCAAAAAATGAGATAATAAAACAATTCAAAAATCAAATTATTGGATAAAATAAATTTGAAATTGCGGCAAGTCAATATAGTTTGACTGGTATATGAATACAACATTAGAACAAAAAATTCATACGAATCTATTGTATAATTGTAATTTTGAACAATATGTATAGTTTACATGTTATCAATTAATTCAATATTAGCTCTCTTACATTGTTTTCCATTGTTTATGCTGAGTTGTAAATCTCCAATTGCAGTTAGTTGAGCAATAATATCTAAACACAAAACATTACAATTATACAGTTAAATAATAAAATTTGTATGAAAAAGATGGCTTCAAAATCATTGTGAAACATACCAACTAAGTAGGAATCATCAATCGCACTAGCTAATATTTGATCAAATAGACTGAATTCAGTCCATATGTATGAATTGAAGTATCACCTGACTCTTGCAATGAGGTGGAATATACGAAATTAATCTTCTATGGATGTTTGGTAACTTTAAAAGAACCACCGTTTTGACTAACAACAAAATTGGTGATAATAAAAACTTTGTTTTTCTTGACCAATGGTTGAAATTTATTTTAAAGTGTTCTTTTGATATTGGCTTGTATTCTGCCATCCTACAAAGGAATAACTTGTAGATGTTAAATTGTTATAATAAAGGTAAACAATTTTGTAGATGCATCAAGTTGTTATAGTAAAGGTAAAGTTTATCTATGAAGAAGAAAACTGTTATGAAACAAAATATATGAAGAAGAAACTGTTATGTGGTGTGATTTAGAATGAAATAAGTGGTATATATTTATAGGGTTATTATAAAAATTGTGTAGACCAACCATACATAAAATTGGATTATTATCTATTTGGTATTTCTTTAATTTTGCAATTTTATATGATTTGTGACAAAAAAAAATATTATTTTTTGTGCTATACTTATATATTTTAATGGGATAATATTGAATTTTCAATTTATTGGATAATATTCAATTGTGTTCTATTCAATTTGAGATTACTTGATATTACTTAAATTAATGGGATTTTAATTCGATAATATTCAAAACTGAATTAATTTGATAAGATCAAATTGAGATTGCTTAAATTATGCAACATTTTTAGGTGATAGATTTATTTGCAACAATTTAGAATTATTGAATGACAGTCATATTTATGGGTTACATTCTATTTTTTTTTATGATAGTAGTCTGATTTGTTAAGATTAAATTAATGGGATTTGAGGATTTGAGATTGCTAAAATTAATGGGATTTTAATTAGATAATATTCTAAACTGAATTAATTTGATAAGATCAAATTGAGATTGCTTAAATTATGCAATATTTTTTGTGGTAGAGTTATTTGCAACAACTTTGGGAGGTAAAAAACAATAATATTATATGTACAAATCCGAATGTATTGGATAAAGTAATTATGGATTTAGTTTTGAATTCTAATGCAATATTTACGGAGAAGTTTTATTTTTGGTTGGGAGAGTTGCCAGAAGTTGGGGATCTAATAATATTATCAGATAATTAATATTATACGTAAAAAAAATTAGAAATTGTTGCATGACAGTCATAACATGGTTTTGATGCAATTTTGTAATCGCAACATATTTATTAGTTATATTACAATTTTATTGTGTAATTATGGAATTAATATTATTTTTTTGTGAGATAAAATTAATTTTTAAAAGTTTAATACATAGGCGTGAATTGTATGAGTTAAAATAATTTTATTGTCTGTGAGAATAGTCTGAATGTAAAAATAATTATTTTTATGGTGAGTATGGTCTGATTTTTTAAAGCCGAAAAAATACAGAAATATCCAATTGTGAGATGTGATATGTATATCGAATTAAGATATGTTGAATTATTCTGTGTATGTGAAATAATTAAAAAAATGGGTGTATTAAGGTTTCACTGAAAGTGCAAGCTGCAAGTAACATTTCCAGTAATGTTTCATCATAGAGCGACACGTGGCATAAGTTTAGTTTTAACGTGAAATTGAGATAAATGGTATAATATTACGATGTAATATAATTAATGTTGTTATATAAGTGTAAATAAATAGTATAATATTATGCTATAATATAATTAAATTAGTAATGATAACATTTTTGCAGTTGAGATTAACAGAGCACTTGAGATTATCAAAACAGTTTAGATATGTACTGATTTTGTTTTTAGGATATAATAATTATGTTTGAACATAATTAAATTTAAATTTGTAGTGATCGTGTAGATTATACCATACATTATAAAAATAATTTTGTTATTATTTGTGTGTGGTATAATATTGTAAATGGTATCTAATAGTTAGTAAATTGTATTTTTTTACTTGTTTAAGATATAATGTGTAGTATAATATTATAAAATACGAAAAGTAGGAGTAATGGTTCAACTCAATTTTGTTATTATTTATTTAATAATAATATGTATGATATAATGTAAAATATAATATTATAAATGGTATATAATATTTTAAAATTCCAAAAGTCGGATTTAATGGGTAATTATGGTTAGTAATTTGGGAAGTAAGTTATATGTATGGTATAATTATATAAAATGTATAATATTAGAAAATTACAAAAAGTTGAGTAAATTCCCAAAATCGTAGTAAGGATTGAGCGTATTAAATACGTAAGACATGTGTTTTATTGTGAGAAAGCCACTTGTCAAACAACAGTGTTATGTACTGCATTTTAGTATATATAATAGATTTGAAGTAATACTGTAGTGTGTATGAATATTTATAATCTATAATTATAACATTTAAATGATATTTATAACACTTGTTAAATGAGGCATTTTAAATATATTTTAACACTATATATAACTAGAATAAGGGAAAAAATAATGAGTTTTAAAGTATAGTTCATTAATGAATATTAATTTATTTATTTTTAATAAATACAATAATCAATACTCTAAGTTACAATTCAACTAAAGTTTTCATTATTTTTGAAATCCTAAATTTCAAAATGAATGTTCTACTTATTAAAGTTTAGATGCCCATTAATAAGTTGATATCCATTAATAAGTTGGTGTCTATTTTATGTGTCATTTTGGAGTAATACTGTAGTGTGCATGAATATTTATAATCTATAATTGTAACATTTAAATTATATTTATAACACTTGTTAAATGATCTAAAAGTCATATTGTAACACTTGTTAAATGATACATTTTATATATTTTAACTTTATAATAGTAAAAATTCATTAACTATACTTAAATTTATTTATTTTAGTTTATTAAAATTATAATAAAAGTGTTATTTTCTACTTTTTAAAAGTGAAATGACATATTTTAAAAATATTTTTCGTATGATAGTGAAAAATAATTATTATATAAGGAATACCACTTAAAAAAAATTATTTTGCTTTTATATATATATATATATAAATATATATATATATATATAAGTTATTCGGATACGGATTCGAATTCGGATATCGAATTTCAGATATCCGTCGGATATATTTACGGTCGGATGTTAAACAAATACGAATACGCCTATATCCGTATTTGTTTTGGTTTATTTGCGGATACCTTTAAACCGAATACCGTATCTGTTTTTTTTTCGAATGCGAATAATATCCATGTTTTTTCGAATACGGATGCGAACGAATACGAATTTTTCGATTACTATTTACAGCTCTAAAAAATATATTAGCCTAAGCGGGATACCCAAATTTTCATGATCCGCCCTTGTTTTGTGTTTTTTTCGTACACCTACGGTCAATTAGGGACCCTAGCTAAATGGGAGTTATTCAGATGCAATGTAGATTATTTTTAGAGTGCTATAGTGATGGCCAGATCGTATCTGTTGGTATAGATTATTTTTAGAAAGATATAGCGATGGTCAGACCGAACTGTCAGTAGAGATTATTTTTAGAGCACTATAACAACGGCTAGACCGTGATTATCGCTTTAGATCTATATAGTTACGTTCCTGTCCCGACAGTCGCCTTAGCTTAATTTTCCAGTAGTGATTAGCATAAAGCTTAATGTGCTAATCCAAATGAATAATTAAAGGCTTTGCATCAACTAAACCTGTAGCTTTTAACAAATTTAGAACAAATTTTCTTTGAATAATAAAAATCCCAGCTGTTGATCTGGTTACTTCTAGTGCCAAATAATATTTCATCTCCTTTAAATCTTTAATGCTAAACTAATCATCCAACAGTTTCTTTAAAGATTTAAGAAAATTTTTAGACTTACCCACTTTTCTTACTCATTTTTCTTACCTGCATATAAGACAAATGAGTGTGGTCCACTCATTTGGGTTAAAGATGAAATGAGGCGAGACCATACTCATTTGTCTTATATGTGGGTAAGAAAATTAGGTAAAAAAAATGGATAAGTGTAGAAACACTCAAGATTTAATGATAGAAAGGTTGTTCCAATAATGACGATTTTATCAACATACACAACCATAACTGTAAAGGATTATGTGGTTTTGTATGTGAAGAGAGAATATCAACTAAGGAATATACATATCCAGCCTATAACAAGCTTTGTGTTAGTTTAGCAAACCAGTGTCTGGATGCCTACTTTAGACCATATATAGATTTCTACAATCTACAAACAAGCTTATTAGAATTTGATGATGGAATGTTCCTTTGTGGAAGATTCATGTATACTTGTTCATCCAGATCATCATGCAAAAAGGCACTATTCACATCTAATTGATGATTTTTCCAATTCTTAGTTGCAGTAAGAATACTTTTAACTGTAACCATCTTTGCAACTGGTGCAAATGTATTATGATAATCTTTACCCTTTGATTGCGTATATCCTTTGGCAAAAAGCCTTGCTTTGTAACTCTCTATATCTCCATTAGCATGATACTTGATCTTATATACCCATTTGCAACCCACTGTTATCTTTCCAACAAGTAATTCAACAAGATTTCATGTATTATTAGCTTCTAGTTCATCTAATTCTTTGTTCATTACATCAATCCATTTTGGATCATGAATGACTTGATGATAAAAAAAAATAGGTTCTTTGACAAGAGAGAGATTAACAACAAATTTCTTATGAGAAATATCAAATTTATCATAAGACAAATAATTAGTCATGTCATATTTGGAAAGAAAGGAATATGATACTTGATTAGAAAGGATTGTATGAGCCGAAGGAAGAGAATTGGATACCTGATCAGAAGACATATATAACTGTGTTGTCAGATGCCGTTGATGTCCTTGGAAGCTTATCATCTGAAGCATAATCCTTCCACTAAACAAATTTGGTTTTGATTCTAGTTGACTGCCTGGTTGGTAAAACAGATTGTTTGGTTTGTAAAACAGACTGTCTGGTTGTTGAAACAGGTTGTCTGATTGGTTGGTGTGACAGATTGTCTGGTTACTAAAAAAGATGGTAAATTAGGATCATCAAGATTCATGTAATTTTGACTAGGATGTTCTTACTCATTTGAAATTGGAATAACATTTATGGTTGGGGAATGTTGCAAATCAGAATTTGATGATGAGTGAACAGTCTCATTATCATTAGTAATCCAATGAAGCACATAATGAGTATCAGAAGAATTAAAACTAGTAAATGAACTTTTATTTTGCAAGAAAGGAAAAATGGACTAGTGAAATATAACATGCCTACTAACAAAAATATGTCTATTTTTTAGGTTCAATAGTTTATGTAATGATATGCAATCTTGGCAATGTTATAAGTATTATAATTAATTAATGAAATTAAAATTTTGAACTGTAACAAGTGATATGGGACAAACAAGTTATGTAATATTTGAACATGGAATAAAATTCAAGCCTAATGAAACAAATTTGGATAAAAAAAAAGGATTTGAAATGGGTTGAAAATAAGCAAATTATGATTTAAAAGGAATTAAATTATCTATAATTTTTGGCTAATGACCAAATTACCCTTGACAACTTAAGAAATGACATTTGTGTTCTAGGATGGTTCAATGTCCATTTTATCCTTGTTTGTAATGGGAAATAACATGAATAACCCTAACCATGCTTAGTTAAACTTAACTAAATGAGGGTTAGTTGCTAGAAAAATACATACAATGTATGTATGTATAGATTTTCAAGTATAAACAAAGTTTACTTCATTTCATATTCATTTCATGTTCAAGTTTGCTAGATAAGAGTTTTTAAAGAGATAAAAGAAAGAAGAGCTAAGGTTTTGCTTAAGTGGTTGAGAAATCTCAAGGAAAGTGTTCAAGAGAAGTGAACAAGCCATCAAAGTGGAGAATTCTTCTTTAGCAAGAAGAAAAAGAGCTCAAAGAAGGTATAACAATGTTCTAGCCATAAAACTTAGCATTTATGTGATTTAATCCAAGATTTAATGTAGCCATGCATGTATCTTTGGATATAAGTAAGATTTATGTGAGTCTATGTGCTATATGTGGGATTTATGAAGAAGCCCTAAGCATTAAAGTTATATTACAAAGGTGATGAACTATTCATACATGTATTTATGGCTAGAAAGCATGATTCATAGAGGATCATGTGTTATTTGTTGGAAGTTTTGGTGCAAACCTAGTTGAAAGTGTTGAACATGTTTGATACATGTGAAATTTCATAATAGATAGCATCATAAGTTCATTAATGGTCTAAAAGCAAGACTTGTATAGGAAAAATACAATATTAGGCTATATTTTACATGTAAACCAACTCATAATCTGTAACTTGTCTTAAAAGGTACATGGAGATGATACGTGGACATACAAAGTTGCTATTTATGTATGTGATAGTTTAGGTGGTGTATAGAGTTCAAGAACTCAAATAGAGTTTAAGGATGGATTTTGGTAAGTTGACAAAATTCCATCAAAAAGTGATATTTGGCCATTTTGGGTAATCAAAGGTTAAATGAAGCTAAATAACTAAGTTTCATGTAAATATACGTGTTAGTGTTGATTTGGAAGTCATTTGGTGTTTATGACGATAAATGTAAGTTTTTAACGTTTAAAAACGTTCGCCGACGCCTAAAATAGAATTTATGAAAAAATAGGGCCATTTAAAGACTTAATATTTTTGAAGGCCCGTACAAATCATATACATGTTATATGTGCTAAATCATGTGTTGGAGCAGAAAAAATATTGTGTATGGCCTAAAAATAACATCAAAATTGGAAAGAATTTTTTTCAAATTCTGCAGCATTGCGCCGGGCGGGATGTTTTGTATTGAAGATGGCACTGGGACGTAATGCTCCTGAGATGATCTCGGTGGGGACGAGTTCAGAGCGCGTCGGGGCGCGGTGTGGCCGAGAGCTTTTCACGGCCAGCGAGGTTCATAGAGTAAAACACTGATATGGGGCGTAGTGTTCTGAATTTTGAAAATTAATTATTTTAATCCAAAATAAAATATTTTAATATTAAATGATAGTGACACGTGTTATAAGCCATAAATTGATAAAAATGATCAATATGGTAGGTATTAAGGTATAAGTGATTAATGTGTTATGTGTTAAGGTTTATGTAAAGATAAATGGTAACTTGTATAGTAAGGTATTGCATGCACATGTATATAACTAATGTATGGACTAATATTATGGTTATGTAGGACATAATCGGGATAAGATATTATCGATAGAAGTAAACGAAGACAAAGGCAAGTGTTATTTTCGAACTCTCATTTGCAGTTCCTTGAACAATGTTAAATGTCATGCATTCTTATAAATATTTTAAAGTTCATTCATCATTGAACTGCTTTGAAAAAGGCCGATGTCAATCTTGATCCGGCTAAACATATGTGATGATTCATCTTAAAATCAGGTATTTATTGTTATGTCTTCCAATCCATGTTGTTATGGTCTCATCTATGAAAATGCTGTAACAGAACAACCCTAATACAAAGGGGAATAAAGTTAAAGATAAAGAGAAAATTTAAGTCCCATGGCGTGGTTGCGTTGTTGAATGTTTATGTTGTGTACAATATAAAAGTACGATACACTAATCACCAAAAGTACACATCTGAAATGAAATGCAGTCTTATGACTAAACTGGACAGTATCAATCTTTATGATTGGTATTGTTCTTAACGTGTTCTTGGTCTTGTGACCGTAGGACAACAAGCTAAATTTATGTTTCAAGTTAATCATGTAATGGTTTATGTTATGTTTTCCAAGTTCGTTCTCAGAACTGTTAATGCTTCAGCTTCATTGTAAATGATTCTTTTTCATTATTCAGAAATATCATGTCAATTATTTGTTTATGTACTTGCTGAGCTATTTTATGCCCACCCTTACTTTAACATGATATTTCAGCTAAACCTGAACAGGCCGAGGGGATCAGGAATACATAAGGGAAAAGGAAAGGCTAGCAAGCAGTAAATGTATAGTTAGAGGACTATTGTAAATGTAATAGTTTTTGTATTATGCCAGGCTTGTAATGTTTTGTAATATGTTTAAAGGTCTGTAAACTTGAGAATAGTTATGTATTAATGTAAATTAAGCTTAATATTCAGAAATGAATGGCTGGGATTGAATGGTAGTGTAGTATCGTGAGCACTGAATCTGTGGTTCGGGGGACCTGGATTTGGGGACGTCACAGTTTATAACCCTTTTTCCCATAAGGATAACCAATGCAAACACACTTGATTGCTCTAGGAGAAAATTTATTATTTGAATGGACAGAAGCATAAAACAAACACACAAAAATTCTAAGATTATCAGACCAGCTTTTCATGAAAGAGAATTTCATGTGGAGACTTAAAAGATAACACAAATGTTGGTAATTTGTTTATAAAAAAAATGGCAATTAACAAACATTCTCCCCAATATTTGATAGGAAAGCCTGAATTAAATCTTAGTGCTCTGGACATATTTAAAAGATGTACGTGTTTCTTTTTTACTTTAGCATTATGTTGTGGTATTTCAGCACATGAACTCTGATGAACAATTCCTTTTTTGAGGAGAAAAGGAATGATGTCCTTAATAAAGAACTCTGTTCCGTAGTCACTTCTCATTTGTTTCATTGACCTTCCAAACTGAGTTTGAACGTAAGAAAGAAATTCATTAAGAATCTAGAAGATATGTTGCTTTTTGGGCATGAGATAGGTTTAAGTTTCTCTTGAACAGTCATCAACTATGGTTAAAAAATATTTGCACCCATTGTGAGTTGATACATCACAAGGTCCCTAAATATTAATGTGGACAATATCAAAAGGCAACTTAACATGAGAAATGCTAGAAGTAAAAGGAAGTTTGCATCGCTTGGAAATAGGACAAATAGGACATTTATTATACTTATCAGATAAAATAGAAATTGTAGGTTGAACATGATGTAACACCTTATTTGAGGGATTTCCTAGTCTCATATACCATAGAATACTAGACTCAATCTTGTTAATAGAAAAAACAAGAGTATCAGATTTTTCAGTTTGATACGGCATATCATATTTAGGATAAGGAAAAGATGTTGGAGAAGTTTTCTTGGGATTAAGAAAAGAAGTTAGAGAAGTTTGCTTGGGATTAAACTTCAAATGATATAATCCCCATTGCATCTTACCAATGGAAAGTATTGTCTTCTTACTCAGATCCTAAAAAATGCATTCATAAGAATGAAATTTGACAAATTATTGAGTGTCATGTGTCAATTTACTAACTGAGAGCAAATTATGATGAAAATTAGGAACAAAAAGCACACTGTGCAAAGTTAAATGATTGCATAGCTTCACAAAACCTTTTTGTGATAATATAATGGTTTGACCTGTTGAAAATGATAGGATAAGAGATTGGGGCAAACTGCTAACATTATACATGAGACACAAGTAACAACACATGTGGGCAGATGCACCAGTGTCTATAATCCATGAAGAAGATTATTTAGGCACATAAGATAGAATGGAATATACGACACCTACAACATGTTCCTCGTGTGTGGAAATAAAATTCTTGTGTTGCAATATCATCATGTTCATCATATTAGACATTTGATTTATCTAAGACTGCATTTGTTCCAACTGATTATGTTCAGAAACTCTAGTTACAGACTCATTTGTATCTGTTCCAACATTTATGGCATTAGGACCTGCTGGTCTAAAATTAAAAACATGTTTCACCTTGTCTTTCTTCTTCTTCTTTCTATATGGATAACCATTAAGTTTGAAATAGTTTTCTTGAACATAATTAACACCATTGCAGTAAGGACATTTCAATGTTTGTTTGTAAGTGCCCTGTCCTTAACTTTGACTTAACAGGCCTTGTGTTCCAACATTATACTGAGTACTAGAACTACCAAATCCGGAAGTTGTTTTATTCAGCTCGTTATTGTCATAAATAACATGAGCATTAACAATCATGAAGCTTGTACTCTTTGTATTATGATGAATATAATATTGTCTCTGTGTTTCATCTTTATTGTCTATTGATGCTAGAGTGTACTTGATTCGGTCTAGATATAGAAGCATCAATGTTGTTCATCATAACATTAGCATAACTAGTGCTTAACATGAGAATCGTTGAAATAAGATCAGAAATTAGAGATGGAGATAAGAAATCCTAACGAGATGAAGAAATTCAACAAAGAATTAATAATTGCTGTTAGACAACAAAGAATAATGCGATCAAGAGAAATCAACTAATTGTTGTAACAAAACAATCAGAATTAGATTGAAAAATTGAAGAAGAATTGTAGAAGAGCATAGATCTGAGCTCTAATACCATATTAGAAATCCACAATGCATTAAAGAAAAAAATATAGAGATGCATTAGAGAGAGAAAGTCTCATTTTATTTCTAGATAACTTTCTTTACAATGGGAACTCTACTCTTCTTATATTGCCCAAGGCTAGTGTCTCCAATAAGTTAATCAACTACTAACTACCTAATTTCTTTAATAAGCTATCCATAACTAACTGATTGCTGACTAGACAATTATGACATCATCTAACCTATCATATATAAAAAATACACAACTTTCCTAATCTATCACATGTCTATATCAGTAGAGCTAAAACTTTCTTATCTTTAGCTCGCATGTGTTGTTGATACTGAGAGACACATGTTGCTGTATATGCTTTTGCTGCTATAATTGTTGCGTTATCCTTAATAAATGTAATGGAAGGGAGCCAAATCCCATAAATTCTAACAAGTATGTGTATATAGAAAGCTAGGGCTACATTTATTTACAAAATTAATATATGTGATAAGATTTGTTCTACTAATTTAACACTCGTAGGGATTATTTTATCTCATAATTAGTATGTTTTCAATCAAGACTTGAAAAATTGCATCCATCACAATACAATAATGTCCCATTAGCTCGTTTTGGATTTAAGACAGTTTTGTCTTAACACAAAAATCAATTTCTGAAAATACCCTACTTATTTGGCATGTTTGACATTTTCATTCATGGATTATTTATTATTATTTTAAAGATCATTTGACACATTAAAAAGAAAATTATATTATACCATATACTCACTTATAATAAATATATCATCAAATGACTTTAAAAATAACAAAACATAGTATATGTAATGAAATAACATACTAATTATAAAATAAAATAGCATACTAATAATAAATTATAACAAATAATCATATATCATCCCTTAACAAATGTAACTTAGAATTCCTATGCGGTTATCTAACTCAGCACTCCTTAGCTAAATTATGGGAATGATTTATACTACAAATAATGGTTGACTCACAAAGTCTTCCTTTTCCACTACAGGATTATGCCTCTATATATCAAACTCTTTTTCCAGTGAAGTAATTCCTCCATTGTGAATTATAAGATTATTATTAATTATTTAAAAGACATTTTATGATCTTTTCAAATTTAAAATTAACATGATTTATTTTAATTTTCAAAATAATTAATCTTATAATTAGTAGTATTATTTCTGTAGTTTATAATATTCATAATTATATTGACATAAACTAAATAAATTCATGTTAATTTTGAATTTAAAAATATGTGAAATTAATTTTTCAAAAGTCAATATTGATCTTATAGTTTAAAACGAAAAGATAATGTTACACATCATAAGTTAATTTGTAATTGCATTATAGCCTCTCATATTCAAGTTGTTCTACCTTTGATTCTCCAAGTGTCTTTTGTAGGACCAAGTTGAGTAATGATTCTACATTTTTAGTGGTAATAATACTCTTGGTACCAATTATTATTATCAAATGTGTTAAAAATATTTGGCCTATATATATATATATATATATATATATATATATATATATAACCTAGTAGGATTATGGTTCATTAGAGTATATATGTCCTCAATTTTTCGCCTTATGTTTCGATGTAGAACTTTACTACCACGCGATATCTTAACAATCTCCCCTTAATGCGTGATCTCTTCATCCACATCAACATTAATCTCCCTCTTGGACTTTAACCATACTCTTTTTGAGCAATAGCTCATCTCTTCTTCTAGTTGACGAGTCACCCTCTTCAATATCTTGTTTGATCCATCAAGAGCCTCTACTAAGCCCATCAAGTCACTCTATTTAATGAGGCATATATCTTAATATCTCTTGTTTGATCCACTAAGAGCCTATGCCAAGCCCATCAAGTCTCTGTGTCTGATGAGATTTATATCTCAATATCTCTTGTTTGATCCACCAAGAGTCTCTACCAAGCCCATCAAGTCTCTCTATCTGATGAGGCGTATCACTCAATATCTCTCTTGCCAAGAGCCTCTACCAAGGCCTATCAAGTCTCTTTAGCCAACCAAGAACCTCTGCGAGAAGAGTCCATAACATCACTTGCATGCCTAGTCCATATCATGGACCCAAGCTCATAGCCATAGCTCTGATACCGATTGTTAAAAATATTTGTCCCATATATATACTCATTTGAAATTACATCTTGACCCAAAATATTAACTTATTAGGCTTGTAGTTCATTAGAATATATATGTCCTAATTCACTTTTATCAATTAAATCTCTCAATTTGAAACCCTCTTCCATCCCCAGTCTCTATCCTCAACCCGCCCTATCCACAATATCACGTGAAATTGACACAGGGTGCAGGATAACGTTCATCTTGTAGGCTTGGTTAACAGACAAATTTACAGACCAAAGGAACAAGAGAAAAATCTCAAAGAAACACAGAGAAATCTCTAGTGCTCAATTTAATATTTTTTAAAAGCAAAAAAAAAGTCCGTTTTCTAACCCACAAGCCGGGTTATATAGCTAAACATAGCTATAGTACGTGAGTATTAACAACTCCTAAATTAATGCCATGTGATAACATAAAGGGATTTACAAAATTACTACTATGAACAGGATTTAGACCCATGTGCTAAAATAAAAGAAAAAAAACAAACCAAGAAAATAAATCAAGGAAAATAACTAAAAGCAATAACAACGCCCGAAGCCAAGAATGCTGAAACCATAATCAATTGGTCTCCTTAAACTGACTCCTGACAGTCTGACCCGAAGTAAGTAGACTCCAACCACTAACGCTTGTCAATTTTATGCCGATCCTTTATCTCCAGATAATTTAATGCCATTAATGCATTATTCGACAAGTCGGCATCATCGGACTCAGCTCCTCCTGCATCAGTCACCTTGGGCTGGAAAGAACTCATCCTCGAGTTCTCAGCATTGTCCTCGGACTCCCCAAAATAAGGGTTCAAGTGTTTAACATTAAAGACGTCTGAAGTCCTCAAGTGGCTAGGGATGCACAACCGATAAGAATTATCATTGATCTTCTGCAGTACTTCACAAGGTCCAATCTTTTGATCCTTGAGCTTATTATATTCCCCAATAGGAAATCGGTCACGAGTCAACACCACCCAAACAAAATCACCAACTTCAAAAAGTACCTAACGACGATTGTCCACTCGTTCCTTTTACTTGTCATTGTTCTCGAGAATAGATCGTTGAACCTGATCATGGATATTCCGAAGATGAGTTGCTATTTCATTTACCTTTGAATGCACACGTTTGATTATGGGAATAAGCGTCAAGTCCAGGACTCCTACTGGAGTCTGACCGTAAATAATCTCAAAAAGACTTAAGTCGATAGTTTTGTTCTTGGATTTGTTATATGTAAATTTAACTTAAGATAGAGCAACATGTCATTGCTTCGGCTTAGCCCCAACTAGACACCTTAAAAGATTTCCCAAACTCCTATTCACCACTTCGGTCTGACCATTGGTCTGAGGATGATGGGCGATGCTGAAATTCAGTCGTGTCCCGAGTTTTTCCCATAAACTATTATAAAAATTACTCATAAACTTAGTGTTCCTATCAGAAGTAATGGTCTTCGGAACATTATGTAAACGTACAATTTCCCAAAAATATAGATGGGCAATCCGATAAGCATCTATTGTCTTCCAACAAGCGATAAAATGAGCCATCTATGAAAATCGATCAACCATAACCAAGATAGAATCCATCGTTAGCTGGGTTCGAGATAGACCCAATACAAAATTTATACTCACATCAAACCAATGAGCTTCTGGACCATGTAAGGGGGTGTACAAACACGCGTTAGTAAGAACTCCCTTGGACCTCTGACTGACATAACATCGCCTGTGACAACCCCAAATCCGGGTTCCTTGAACCTCGGATCCGGTTCAACACGAGTACAACCTTTTCCTTATTGTTCATGAATTACAACAATATTATAATTGATAAATAACCATTTATTTACAATTTTACAACAGCTCTTTCTATTCCAGAATCGAAATCTTTATACATTCCTAGTATGTCTTAATATCATACATGATACGACATTCTATTACAATCAACTTGTGTATTTACCATTCATATAACATACCAACTAAAGTCTTATGCTACACAATCATTTACCTGTCCAATTTGGACTGATATCTATCATAGATATTTAGATCTTCAGTGAAAGTATTATGCTTTCCTGTTCCTTGATCTTTATCGACAACTTAACCTGACTTGCACTATCTGAAAATATTTGTTTTAAGCAAGAGTGAGCACGACGGCTCAACAAGTTTAACAGTTACACATAACACATTACATGCTTCACATATACTCTGCAATTTATACTTACATCATGTTTTTCATGCATTTCAGTTTATGTCATACTGCTCATGCATCACATATAACATCTAGCAATTCATGCTTCATATTTATACATAATCTACATGTAATCATACCTCATGCATATCACAATTATCATCAATATCTTTCTATTAACAATTTAATATCACATCATAGCATGTTAAAGCACATAGGAGCAAGTTCTGAAAAACTTGCCTGGTAGCTTCTACCATTTACGCCTATTTGCGTCATTTGCTCAACCTACAATTTATATAACAAATTGACATAATCATTAGCTATCAGGACTATTAATTAGTCTTAACTTAAGACCTTAACTTCAAATTATTAATTCTTTAGTTGTCCGACAAATGAACTTTTAAGTTCCGGACAAAAATCCTAGCCCAAACCTAGTTTGGACACGTCGGTACACTTGACCAACTTACGCCTTCACTACACGTTCTTCGTACGACTTACTTTTAATAAGCTGCGTAAATTAATCACAAATGACTAATTATATTGATTTAATTCAATTTAACTTTCTTCTTTTACATAACTTAATGATTTGGACATTTAATAACGTACCAAATATCTCAAAATATTATCTACCTTTGATAATATATAACTACATTCAAATATTATTAATCATTTAATAATATTTTAATCTCTTATTAATATTATTCACCCTTTAATAATATTTTAATCATTTACTAATATTATTAATAATTTAATAATATTTTAATCACTTATTAATATTATTAACTATTTAATACTATTTTAATCACTTATTAATATTATTAACCATTTAATAATATTTTAATCCCTTATTAATATTATTATCCATTTAATAATATTTTAATCACTTCTTAATATTATCAACCATTTAATAATATTTTAATCATTTATTAATATTATTAATCATTTAATAATATTTTAATCACTTATTAATATTATTAACTATTTAATAATATTATAATCTCTTACTAATATTATTTATCATTTAATAATATTTTAATCATTTACTAATGTTATTCATAATTTAATAACTTTTTAATCATTTACTAATATTATTAATCATTTAATAATATTTTAAATACACATTAAATAATACCAATAGTTAACTTTTTAATTGTGGTAACTTTATTCTTTATTTTAAACATTTAGTTACCAATTAATCATTAATGGATTTTATATATATTGGTTTAATAACCAAAACATTCATTTTACACTTATTTCAACTTAAATTTTCATAAAAAACTCGACCCGGACCGACCCGACTCGACCCGGACCGACCCGACCCGACCCGACCCGACCCGGAGCTGGAAAAATCTGCTTAGCAGATTGTTCTGACGCGGCTGCGTCAGTCCTGACGCAGCTGCGTCAGCCATTTTGTCCGAAAGTCAATTTTTTGACTGCTCGACCCTCCGACGCTCCGACAGCCATAACTTCTTCATTTTAAAACATTTTGGGGTGATTCTTGAGTCCATTCTCATCAGAATTTCCCCCTCTACAACGTCTCTTTATATCACAAATCCAAATTCTGAATAGAACTAGACTAAAAATGGCTCACAAGGACAAAGTGAAAACTAAAATCACAAATCCTTGATTTTAAAGGGTCAAACTTGAATAAAATAAACTCTACACATCCAAATGACACCAACTTAGTGTTGTTGTCTTCCTAACTTCTTGTTTTACAATATTTCATGGATCAATCACATTTTTGAAAACGTTTGAGACGAAATTTAAAGGTCGAACCACCTAGGGTTTTACCGGTAATCACAATATGAAATTTTCTTCCATTTATTTGCATACCACTTATACCAATTCATGCTTTAAACCTATCAAACCATGAATCTACCTATATATCATAGATTTAGACTTCTAGATCATCAAAATAACTTTTGATCGGTTAAAAATATATTTTGACCGTTTAGAACTTATATAAATTATAAAAATGCATTAAGGAAGAGTTAGAACACTTTTCAACCTCTTGGATTTGAATGTTCTTCTTCTTCTTCTTGTATATCTTGCTAGGACTCCTCCCTTTCCTTCTTCTTGAGTGAACCATTAGCACACTAACTCACAAGCTCTCTAGCTTTTCTCTAGAACCTCTCTCTCTCTATAATATTTGATCTACTAACAAATGAGCCAACTCTAGCTTTCTCTTACTACTCTTCTATTTATAGACTACCAAAATTGATACTTACAATTATTGTAAGTCTATAATATCACCAATACTTGCAAAAGATCAAATCAAGTTTAATTATTAAATGAATGACCTTTGCTTGGATTGATTTATGGAAGTTGAGTGAAGCAATTAGGTGGAGTAAATTTGAAGCAATCATTCTCCAACACTTAACTCATGTATGGTTAAAGCTCTTACTCTTGTAACCTATGTTGACCTAACTATCAACCATGGTCCAAGCTCATCAATTGATCATACACATATCTTCCACCAAATAACCCAAGTAAGGTTAATGCTCTACAATCAAGTATACATATATATCTAATATATTTTTATATTTACTAACACTTAACTCTAGCATTGGTTAAGGTTTTATTCATATGTCCTATATATTTATATAAGCATCTATATATATATACACCAATATATGTATATATATTCACTTATACATGTACAATACTTGTATTTTTGACATTTAAAATGTCATCCATCAATTTGACTACAAGCAACATAAATGGTGAAGTGTAAAATAAGCAACAATCACCAACACTTAACTCACATGTGGTTAACTCTCTACAACATCCAACCCATGGTTACATATAAATTATACCTTGGTGAATTATATACATACACAATTGTATCTATAATATTCTTCCTACAACTAACCCATGCATAGTTAAATCTTTAATTTATTTACTACCTAGGGTTACTCAATTAACTCATCCATAGTTAATTCTCATCATCACATTCATTCACCTAGTAATTAACCAATGTTTGGTTAATACTCTCTCTTGTCTACCAACTAGGGTTATTCAATTAACCCTACATTAGTTAATTCTCTACACTTAACAATACTTGAAATTTCCCAACATATTGACCAACATTTGACTTTTAAATTTGGACTCAATATTTGGGCTACTAGTTTATTTTGCATTGGGCTCCTTTATTTAATTATTTGGGCTACCCAACACAACTCACACATCTTTATAACTTGGGCTAGGTAATTAATTTAATTGGACTTATATTAATTACCTCTTGGACTATTAATCACCATATCATTTGGGCTTATTATTTAATTACCCACTTCATACCAATATTTTCATATTGGGCTAACATCTATAATCCTTTTGGGCTAGTCCATTAGTAGTAATTAAATTACTTGAACTCTATACCACAACTTAATAATCAAGTTAATTACTTAATTAATTAACTTCTTAATATTGTCATTCTAGACAAACTTTCTTGTTTTTATATAACTTTAACTCATAACTAATATAATTAACATAATTAATTATATTACATGACTTTCATTCTTACTTCATATTTAAACTAATTTATTTATTAGTTTTATTGAGTATTAATTTACTCATCTTCTTGTTTGGCTAACAAACACTACTCTAGGAATATATAACTATGTATATATATCCTTATAACCGTCTTCACTTCTCAAATGAATTTATTTCCTTAATAAATTCTCTATATGCATCATAAAATATTTTCACATTTAATTTCTAACAAATACATTATGTTAAAAAAAATATTTACCCATTTTCTACACATCTTACTTCTCACATTCTAGGTTTTAAACCTTAACCTTTAATAAAATCAATTAAGATATTATTTAAAATCTTGAAAATATCTGGGATATTACATCGCCCAACGTAATAAGCAACATCACTTGAGATCTTTGACCAGTAATAATCAGCTGAAACTAAGGCTAAGGTCTTGTTTATCCCCAAGTGCCCTTCGTTATGCAATTCAGTTATTATTTGTTGTCGAAGTGAGCAATCTGAAATGCATAACTGTAATCCCTGAAACAGATAACCTGTAATGTCCCCAAAATTTGGACCATTTTTGAACCCGATCTTGTGCTTTAAAATACCATCTCATTCCAATTACACGTCATTACTCAATAATATAATTGATAAAATTCACATAATTTTTAAAACTTTTTTATAACATTCAATATCAATAGAGATATTTAAAACTTAGTTATTTAAAACTTTATAACTTACCGTATTCCAGAATCGCAACCTTTATAATTCATTTTATATTTCAAAATCATATACTTTATGATTTATTTCACTTCATTAATTAAGAGTATACCAAAATTTCAACCTTCGACACTAATTCATTCTTCTATATATATACCTCAATTTAATCGAGTAAGTTAAATAAGTTACATAACAAGTTGGATTTCCAAAACTACAAGCTGAACTCTCAATACAGCAAGTCACATCTTGTTCTATACTATCTTTCATATAGTATTTCCACCGTATTAATTTACTTCACAACATAAATGTAAAGTTACAATTCGATTTCAAAACGAATATCTTTATTCGAAAATTTCTAAGTTCATTACAACTTACTTTAATTTTTAATACAATAAGTCATTTTGACTTAATACAAACATAAAAAAGAAAACAATAATCGCTTGCTTCCTATATGCGCTTCAAGTCTTTATAATCATATTCAACAGAAATATCTTCCTTCACTGTAAATAAGATTATTTATAAGAATGAGTGCGACGGCTCAGTAAGCTGTTGTCCGATTTAAATATATGGAATTCACGCGCAAGTATACGCGGTCAATCAAGTAATATAGTAGAAATAAGGATGTCGAACCCACGAGGAACAAGTAATAACAATTATGCTAACTATTAAATTTATATTGATTCAATTTTAATTAAACTTTAGCAACTTTGGATTATGAACTACTTAAAATTGAAATTGAATTTAAACTAACCAATTAACTAATGGAAATGATTTATCAAATAATAAAAAGGCTTTAAGATTACAATTTCCCCGTTGGATCACAATAATGTCAATATCTTAATTCCCATTATTTAATCATATGGTTAACTGAGATCACTTATCTATTTACTAATCTCGTTCGATAATTAATAAAAAGATCCACCCCAACTTATAATGCTATAAATTCTATGCAAAATTCATTGAAACAGACTCATTAAGATCAAACTCTCAATATGTTACATGTGGTCTATAGGTATTCGCATCCTATATACTATCATGATACTCTTCCGAAGAAGAATAAACAAAGTCACACGTAATACCCAGATCTATTCCTAGATTTTCTTCGTCAATTCCATCTAAGAAATCAAATAACTGTTGATCAGACAATTATAAATTAATGCGAGATATAACAACCAATCCAACAATTGATCAAATAATTAAAACTAAGACAAATTAATTAAAGTTAAACCAACGGTTCCATTGCAATCCTAAAGAAGAATTTAGTTACACATCGTCATGAAAACCATAATCAAATTAATATTAAAACTCATCAAAATTCAGAAGATAAAAGAAAAGGAATTAGAAAAAACTCTATTGAATTCTCTTGATTCCACTGCTCCGTTCTTGCTTCCAAAAATCCTTCCAATCGCTCTCAATCCGTCTCTCCTATCCTTGCTCCTTTTTTCTCCCTTATTACGCTCCCTTCCTCGCTGAATTGAGGTCCTAGAATCCTACTTTAACTCAACTGAAACAACCAACTTCCAATACAGACTTGGTTTACTCGACGCGGTATTGGACAACTGGATTCACTGACCTGCGCCCCGGCACAGTCATCATGCCTTGCAACTGCGCCCCGACGCCATGCATTGTTCAAAATTATAAAATTGCCACTGACAACTTGTTTTCTCGTTTTGACCTCTCGAAGCCGTTTTCTGCAAATTAAACATAAAAACCAGTAAAATAGAACTAAAAGTACTTAAAGATAGCAAGTAATTAAGCCTAAAGGTACAAAAATCGTAGGTATAACACACACTCATCAAATACCCCCAAACTCAAGACTTTGCGTGTCCTCAAGCAAAAACACTACTAATAAAATAAAAATTACTAACTACCTAAACTACATGAATGCAATGCAACATAACTAATATCTCGAGCACAAATCAACATAATTCATGAATATCAAGCCTCAAAGATCTTAAATAATAACTTAGCCAAACTTCAAATTCTCGTTTTAGTCTAAAATCTGACATATCACCAATTTCATTTCACCTTCAACCCTTTCGTGTGTGTGCAAATTCAACATATCAAACCAGCCATTATTCTAATATAACCCATAAATATCCGTGCTCAAAACAAATAATCACTCATATAACATTTTATTACTCCTCTATACACTTGTTTTACATTTTTCTATTCATCCTTTTTATTTACGAGTGTGTCTTACACTCCATCTCGTATATGACTAACTTAGCATGTGCAATACCCATTTTCCTTAGGTTTTTCAAAATTACCCACGTAGCGAACTTTCCACCAGTGACTCCCAAACCAAGTGGTTTTAGGACACTAAGTGTAGAAACACTCCTAAGGGCTTACTTGTTCGAGTAATAGAGGCCACGAAAACGGATTAGCTAAGTGTTGCTCATATCTGTCTATTTTTTTTTCATTACTTTTTTTCATTTCTATAAGACAAACATCGAAGCACATGATCATTTTTTCCATATAAATGTTTTTTTTTTCCAACAAGTGATAGAGGTTATCTAAATCTTTCTCAAGCACCTAAATCCACAAAGCTTGTATCAAAACTCAACTAACTTAATTTATTGAATATGTGCAATTAAGAACCAAGGGTATTAAGCTTAACAAAATTAGTAAAATATGAAAAACTTCGACTTTAACGATCTAAATCCATCTTGCTAAGATTATTAAATGAAGACTCACAATTTCATCATCGGCTATCCTTAAATTTCATACATTAATTCAATGCTCAAGTGTTCCTATATGCAATACTATATGATCCTACATGCAAATATTTTTGTTATTTTAAATTTTTTTTTTTTTTTTTAATTGATCAAATCTAACTTATATACTAAGTAATCAAAAAACTAACAGAAACTAGAAATATAAACATGAAAAAAACTAACAGAAACTATAAATATAAACATGCTATGAACAAACTAGTCAATTATGCAGAATGCACCCCCAAACTGGCAACAAACAATGTCCTCATTATAAAATAGTTAAAGAAACGAGTAGGAATGAGAATAAGAAAACTCCCCTAGTAAATCAGGCGTCATGGTCGGGGTGGTCTTCCTCGTCCTCCGAGTCTGAGTCATTCGGCGGATAGTCCGGTAACATCGGCAGGGCTGGAATCGAGAAGGCTGGAGCATTTGGATTCAACTGTGATAACATCGCGGCCAAAGCGGAAGTGCACGTATAAGTGTACGTGTGCATAGCATCCTGACGTTCCGCTAGGCGCTCATGCTGCCGAAACACCTCCTCAAATTGGATATCCGTCCGCCTCTGTAATCGTCTGACGGCTCGATTTGAACCCTGCTCAGCCGCATCATCTTCAGGGCTATCAGGAGCAGCAGCAGCATGAGGTGGCGAGTGAGGAGCCATAATAAATCCTAAGCCACGTAGATGAGACTCTCCCCCTTCCCAAACTTTGTAACGTGCAATCAGGTTATGATCGAGGAGAGTCGTGGGTGGCTGCACTGGTTCAGCTGCTCCCCACTTAACACCAGATTGTTGACATAATGCGGTTATTAGGGACGGGTGTGGTAATCCTCCGGATGTTGCACCTTTCAACTGTTTTTTAATTGACGCGATAATTACATTGCCCACATCAATAGATAATCCTGTTATGATGGCATATAGAAGAACAGCCCGCTCCCTTGTCACGTCGCTCACATGCATACACGGCATCAATTTGGCACACAAGAAGGCGTACCAAATCTTGCCATATCGACTCAACGCATTGAACGAAAATGTCGATATCTTGCCCGTATACTTGTTTGTTTTCCATTCCGTGCCCGGTCGACAAAGCTCGCAGACAATTCGTCCATAATCGGGAGTTCCCATTGCAGAATACTGACACACATCCGGGGCCCGCAAGTTATAATATTCATTGATCCTCTCTCTGCTGAATGACACCACCTGGCTCCGAACCATCACCGCACACTCAGGTGTATCGAGCGCATTAGCGTAGAATTCCTTAACCACGGTCGTTACCGCCGCATCCGGGTGTTCTGTAAACACCTTCCATCCACGTCCAACTAACATAGTGCGCATTTCCCCGTCCTCTAAAATATCCGGACGCAACCCTCTTTCTGCAATCAATGCTCGACCGGCTAACACATTATTAAACTTATCCTCGATCTCGACACTAATAAATTTCTTACGATTAAAGGGCCGAGGTGCAGCTGAAGAGCCTTCTCCCCTCTGTCGTTTCGGAGGCATAATTGCACAATACCAATGTGGAAGCAAACAATTCAAATCCTTCTTTGTATCAAATTATCAAACTTTCCCCCAAACTTATGTTAGTTTAGACCGAAAAGTTCCCTTACTAACCGATAGTTTGTTCTTAGCTCCGTTTTTTCTTATCACCACACCACCTATTCTCCTCTAGTGGCCAACACAAACCACTGGGTAATCCCAACACAAGTAATCAAAATACCAAATACAACCACTAAACTTGAAAGATTGTAATGTAAAGGAAATATATAGGATAAATTGCTATATTTGGTACCTCAAATTGGATGATTGAATATTGTTGATAAACCGAAAGAACCACTAACCCCAAACTTTGTAGTAGACCCGTGAGATGTGAACACCAGATGGAAGTCTGTGAGGAGGAGGAGTGTTAACCGAGGGGGATCGTAGATGAGGCTATGAATGTCAGTTACGGAAGAGGGTGGACTGAATTTGGATGGTATATGTAGGGTTTAGAAGAAGAAGAAGAAGAAGAAGAAGAAGAAGAAGAAGAAGAAAAAATGCTGGGAGCTTGCGAGAGAGAAGAATGAGCCAAGTAGGTTAGGTTTTAATTCCTTTTGGGCGTGGGAATTGGTAATTTAAAAAAAAACTGAAACTCGACTGTTGCGCCGGGGCGCTGTTCAACTGAGGGGTTTTCGCTGGGGGCGCGATCTTCTCCGCCGAGGCGCGATCAGGCTGAGAGCTTCTCGCTGGGGGCGCCATCTGGTCTCGCCGGGGCACAGTAATGCGCCAGGGCGCAATTATTCAGCTTATTATTTCCGCCGGGGCGCTGTGCTGATTTCTGCCAAATTGTTGACTGCTGCATTTTTCTGACTTCTAAGCTCCAATAATGAACATCTTTAGCTGCAAGGATATAAAAAATATGCAAGAATTAATGGAGCTAAACATAAGAAATTTTCCTAAGCTAGAAATTTAATAAATCCTATAAATTGACTAAATTAACTTAAAAATGCTAAAGATTGAAAACCAAATTCTAAAGCGATTCTACGGTTGGGTTGCCTCCCAACAAACGCTTGATTTAGAGTCTTTCAGCCTGACTTTCGCCCTTTCACTTAAGTTGGCTCGGAAAGGGTTACGGAGGTCCGTTGTCGATCCACGGTGCCGCCCCAATAATGTTTAAGTCTTTGCCCATTAACTTTAAACGTTTCATGAGAACGAGGGTCAATCACTTCAATTGCACCGTATGGGAAGACGTTCGTGATTGTAAATGGTCCTGACCATTTAGATTTCAACTTGCCCGGGAAAAGCTTGAGTTTTGAATTGAATAGTAGCACCGATTGACCCGGTTTGAATGTTCGCTCAACAATACGCTTGTCTTGCCACTTTTTGACTTTCTCCTTGTACATTTTGGCATTTTCATAGGCGTTCATCCGGAATTCATCCAATTCATTTAATTGCAAAAGCCTCCTTTCTCCTACAGCCTGTGACTCAAAATTGAGCCTCTTAATCGCCCAATATGCGTTGTGCTCCAATTCTACTGGGAGATGGCATGCTTTTCCGTAGACGAGTCTATATGGAGACATGCCTATGAGAGTTTTGTACGCAGTGCGGTATGCCCAAAGAGCCTCATCAAGCTTGTTGGACCAGTCTTTGCGGGTCGGGTTGACTATTTTTTCCAAAATCCGCTTGACTTCTCTATTTGTAATCTCGGCTTGTCCACTCGTCTGCGGGTGATATGCCGTCGCAACTTTATGCCGTACACCATACTCGTGAGAAGAGCGGCAAAATATTTGTTGCAAAAATGTGACCCCCCATCATTGATTATCGCCCTTGGTGTTCCAAATCTTGTAAATATGTTCTTGCGCAAGAAAGTTAGAACGACCTTGGCATCATTAGTTGGTAACGCCACTGCTTCCACCCATTTGGAGACGTAATCCACCCCTACTAAAATATACTTGTTATTGAGTGTCGATTGGAACGGTCCCATGAAATCAATCCCCCATACGTCAAATATTTCTACTTCCAAGATTGAATTCAATGGCATTTCTTGCCGATTTGATATGTTTCCAACCCGTTGACAACGATCACACCTCTTTCCGAATTCGTGAGCATCTTTGAACATTGTTGGCCAATAGAATCCCGAGTGGAGAATCTTTGCAGCTGTCCTATCACCTCCATAGTGACCTCCATACAAAGATGAATGACAATGTTGTAAAATGCCTTCGACTTCCTCCCTAGCCACGCATCGTCTTACCATCTGGTCAGCACATTGTCGGAAAAGAAAAGGTTCGTCCCAAAAGTATTGTTTGACATCATGTAGGAACCTCTTTTTCTACTGATAACTCAGGTCATAAGGAAGTACACCACTGACGATGTAATTGACGTAATCCGCATACCAAGGGGCTTCCTTTGCTATAAAGAATAATTACTCGTCGGGAAATGACTCATTTATCAATACCTGATCTCTTTGGTCTTGCAGCGAATTTTCTAGTCTAGAGAGATGGTCTGCTACTTGGTTCTCGGACCCCTTCCTATCCCGAATCTCAAGATCAAATTCCTGAAGTAGAAGAATCCAACGGATCAACCTTGGTTTGGCATCCTTCTTAGAGATGAGATATTTTATTGCAGAGTGGTCTGTGAACACGATCACCTTTGTCCCAATCAAATAGGCTCGGAATTTGTCGAATGCAAATACCACTGCAAATAGTTCCTTTTCTGTTGTGGTGTAATTCAATTGTGCATCTGTCTGCGTTTTGCTTGCGTAGTAGATTGCATGAAATATCTTTTCCTTACGCTGGCCCAAGACTACCCCAACTGCGTAGTCACTAGCATCACACATGAGCTCGAACGGTAAAGTCCAATCTGGAGCGACAATTATTGGTGCAGTTATCAACTTTGTCTTTAAATTCTGAAATGCCTCATGACACTCTGTAGTGAACTTAAAAGGAACATCTTTTTCAAGTAATGCACACAACGGCTTTGTAATCTTGGAAAAATCCTTGATAAATCGTCGATAAAATCCTGCGTGTCCCAAGAAACTTCGAATTCCTTTCACAGAATTTGGTGGTGGCAGATTTTCAATCGTCTCGGTCTTTGCCTTGTCCACTTCTATACCACTAGCCGACACCTTATGTCCCAAGATGATTCCTTCTTGCACCATGAAGTGACACTTCTCCCAATTAAGCACCAAATTTGTTTCTACGCATCTCTTTAGAACCGCAATCAGATTTGCTAAGCATAGATCAAAACTATCACCAAAGACCGAGAAATCGTCCATAAAGATTTCTAAATTCTGCTATACCATATCAGAGAAGATTGCCATCATACATCTCTGAAATGTCGCCGGTGCATTGCAGAGCCCAAAAGACATCCTCCGGAAGGCAAATGTTCCATACGGGCACGTGAATGTCGCTTTTTCTTGATCCTCGGGGGCTATGACAATTTGATTATAGCTCGAATAGCCATCCAACAGACAGTAAAATGGATGTCCCGCCAATCTATCTAACATCTGATCGATAAAAGGCAGCGAAAAATGGTCTTTGCGAGTTACCTTGTTTAATTTCTGATAATCCATACAAACTCGCCAACCCATCACCGTCCTTGTTGGAATTAGTTCGTTATTCTCGTTGGCTACTACTGTCATGCCTCATTTCTTTGGTACGCATTGCACCGGACTAACCCAAGAACTATCTGATATGGGGTAGATTATACCCGCATCCAACCACTTGAGAATCTCTTTCTTTACGACTTCCTTCATGATTGGGTTTAGTCGTCGTTGCTGCTCTACAACTGGTTTGGCCTCCTCCTCAAGCAGGATTTTGTGCATACATAATGATGGGCTAATTCCCTTGATGTCTGTTATGGTCCATCCAATGGCGGTTTTGAATTCTCGCAATACCCTTAGCAATTTTGTCTCTTGTAACTCATCAAGTGAAGTGGAAATAATTACCGGTAGTGTAGAAGAATTCCCCAAATAAGAATACCTCAAGTGGGTTGGCAATTATTTCAACTCCAAAACGGGTGGTTCTTCTATAGAAGTCTTGTTATGGGTCTTTGCTTTCTCAGAATGACTTAAAGGTTCAAATTGCTTGCCAGTCTGTAAGAGCGGTGTATATGCATTCAATAGCTGCACAAACTCAAGTGGGGCTGGAAAATCTGCAGCTATAGGATTAACTAATGTCGTTGCAAGTGGATCCGCATTACAATTAACCTCAGAAACTTCGTCCACTGCTACCTCTAACCAATCAATTCTGAAGCACTCTTCTGTTTCCCTTGGGAATTGCATAGCTTTGAAGACGTTAAAAGTGACCTCTTGATCATGCACCCTCATAGTTAGCTCCCCTTTCTGCACATCTATCAAAGTTCTACCCGTAGCCAAAAATGGACACCCAAGTATGATCGGAATTTCTTTGTCCTCTTCGAAGTCCAATACTATGAAATCTGCCGGAAAGATGAACTTATCTACTTTCACCAATATGTCCTCCACTATTCCTCGTGGATACGTCAATGACCTGTCTGCTAGCTGTAACGTAACATTGGTTGGTTTCACTTCCTTCAGGCCTAACTGCTGATATATTGAAAACGGCATTACATTGATACTGGCCCCCAGATCACACAAAGCTTTCCCAAAGAACTTGCCACCAATTGTGCATGGTATTGTGAAACTGCCTGGATCTCTTAGTTTGGGCGATAATTTATTCTGTAGAATGGCACTACATTCCTTTGTCAGTGCGACTGTCTCAAAATCTTCCATCTTCCTATTTCTTGACAAAATATCCTTCATGAATTTCACATAGTTTGGCATTTGTTCTAGAGCTTCCGCAAAGGATATGTTGATTTGAAGTTTCTTGAATACGTCTAGAAACTTTGAGAATTGCTTGTCTGCTTTTGCCTTTTTGAGTCGCTGAGGGAATGGCACTGGTGGAACATAGGGGTTCAGCTTGACTCCTTCGGGTTTTTCCACGGGCTTCTCCGTTTTCCTTGCTAAATCCGCATTCTCACTTGCATCGACTTCTTGTGGTTGCCTTAAGTTCTCCTTGACTGTTTCAGATAATTCTGTCCCACTTCTCAATGTAATTGCCTTACAGTGTGCGTTGCCCTCTCCTTTTGGATTCTTCTCAGTATCACTTGGTAAAGATCCTTGAGGTCGGTTGTTTATAGCACTATGGATCTGACCAAGCTGAGTTTCAAGATTCCTTATTTGAGCTGCTTAATTTTTCGAAGTCACGTCAAATTGATTTGTCAATTTCGCTAGTACTTCTTCCATTAGTGATAGCTTATCGGGTTGTTGTTGTTGATGAACTACGGGTGGGTATGGATGTCTTGGAGCTTGAGTGTGAGTTTGCACCTGGTTATTGCTCCATGCAAAATTCGGATGGTTCCTCCATCCAGGATTGTAATTATTTGCATTATTACCATATTGCGGCTGTCTGTTTTGATTTCCAATAAACTGCGCAGACTCCGAATTAATAGCACAATGTTCCGTTGAGTGTTCTCCTGCACAAATCTCACAAGCTGTCTTAAACTGATTTTTCTACATTCCCATAGCGTCTATTTTCTTTGACATGGTAGAAAGCTGTGATGTTACTTGTGCATACAAGGCTGTCATGACATCCACCTCATAAATACCTGCTGCTCTTGGCTGATGAGTTCTAGCTGTAGGCCATTGATAGTTGTTCGCTGCCATATTTTTAAGCAGGTTATACGCTTCTTCAATATTCTTTCCCATCAATGCTCCACCAGCCGCTGCATCTATGCTTGTCCTAATCTGACTGAATAGACCATTGTAGAAGGTTTGGACTTGCAACCACTTAGGAATTCCATGATGTGGACATCTCCGAAGCAAATCCTTGAATCGCTCCCAAGCTTCATACAGTGACTCCGAGTCGTGCTGAACGAAAGAAGTGATATCGTTCCGCATCTTTGCCGTTTTTGTTGGTGGAAAGAATTTGGCCAGAAATTTTTGTGCCAAATCATTCCACGTTGTAATGGATCCTGCAGGCAAGGAGTGTAACCAGCTCTTGGCTTTGTCTCTCAGTGTGAATGGGAATAGCCTCAGTCTAATGGCATCCTCTGTCACCCCATTATATTTAAATGTGTCGCATATCTCCAAGAAGCCGACAATGTGGTCGTTGGGGTCATCATTCGGCAAACCCCCAAACTGAACCGAGTTTTGGATCATCTGAATAGTTCCGGGTTTGATTTCAAAATTTGCTGCTGTGATGGCGGGCCTTGTGATGCTAGATTGAATTTCCGTCACTTGTGGCATAGCATACTCCTGCAGTGTTTTCTGTTCTTCCTCAGCCATGCTTTCTTGATTTTCTAGAGTCGTCCGAATATAAGTGCGAATTCTACGGAACCTTCGTTCTATGTCGCCTTCGTAAGGCTCTAGTTCCGGACCTTTAGATCTCATGTGCATACACAAAATACTAAAAGCTACTTCTTCCAGAAAGCACGGGCAAACTCTACCTGATGAAATCCAGATAAAAGCAAAGGTAAAACAAAAGAATAAAACTTTTAAATTAAAATTAACCAAATAAAAATTAATAATAAACTAATTATTAAAACCGTTCCCCGGCAACGGCGCCAAAAACTTGTTGTCCGATTTAAATATATGGAATTCACGCACAAGTATACGCGGTCAATCAAGTAATATAGTAGAAATAAGGATGTCGAACCCACAAGGAACAAGTAATAACAATTATGCTAACTATTAAATTTATATTGATTCAATTCTAATTAGACTTTAGCAACTTTGGATTATGAACTACTTAAAATTGAAATTGAATTTAAACTAACCAATTAACTAATGGAAATGATTTATCAAATAATAAAAAGGCTTTAAGATTACAACTTCCTTGTTGGATCACAATAATGTCAATATCTTAATTCCCATTATTTAATCATATGGATTGTTAACTGAGATCACTTATCTATTTACTAATCTCGTTCGATAATTAATAAAAAGATCCACCCCAACTTATAATGCTATAAATTCTATGCAAAATTCATTGAAACAGACTCATTAAGATCAAACTCTCAATATGTTACATGTGGTCTATAGGTATTCGCATCCTATATACTATCATGATACTCTTCCGAAGAAGAATAAACAAAGTCACACGTTATTATACCCAGATCTATTCCTAGATTTTCTTCGTCAATTCCATCTAAGAAATCAAATAACTGTTGATCAGACAATTATAAATTAATGCGAGATATAACAACCAATCCAACAATTAATCAAATAATTGAAACTAAGACAAATTAATTAAAGTTAAACCAACGGTTCCATTGCAATCCTAAAGAAGAATTTAGTTACACATCGTCATGAAAACCATAATCAAATTAATATTAAAACTCATCAAAATTCAGAAGATAAAAGAAAAGGAATTAGAAAAAACTCTATTGAATTCTCTTGATTCCACCGCTCTGTTCTTGCTTCCAAAAATCCTTCCAATCGCTCTCAATCCGTCTCTCCTATCCTTGCTCCTTTTTTTCTCCCTTATTACGCTCCCTTCCTCGCTGAATTGAGGTCCTAGAATCCTACTTTAACTCAACTGAAACAACCAACTTCCAATACAGACTCGGTTTACTCAACGCGGTATTGGACAACTGGATTCACCGACCTGCGCCCCGGCGCAGTCATCATGCCTTGCAACTGCGCCCCGGCGCCATGCACTATTCAAAATTACAAAATTGCCACTGACAGCTTGTTTTCCCGTTTTGACATCTCGAAGCCGTTTTCTGCAAGTTAAACATAAAAACCAGTAAAATATAACTAAAAGTACTTAAAGATAACAAGTAATTAAGCCTAAAGGTACAAAAATTGTAGGTATAACACACACTCATCATAAGCCTAATAGATAATATATTTTATGCTCCACATTTCATATATACTTGCATTTTATTAATGCGTGATGCATTTCATACTATGCATTCTATACATGTATCATAAGTCTTATGTAGTGCGTCTACATGTGCATCATACATTTCATATAGTGCATCACAAATTTTATGTTGTACAATAACAAAATTCTAAGTTCCACACAGATCGGTCAGTTTGGTTCATTATTGAACCCTACAAATATATCACATAGTTGCACAACGTGCACACTTAAATCATGCTCATAGGTATTCACATAACACGAAAAGATTGGTACATAATTGAGCAATCAATTCACGTATATCAACTAATTCAAATAAGTCAATAAGTTACTGAAAGAAACTTACTTCGGTTTATGTGTTTATCGCTTTTTATTTAACAATCGTCCATGCTATGACTTATATTCATTGGTTATCAAAACCCACATGTTTTCATTCGCCGCATCACCTAGACCATACAATCTGGTTATAATGCGCTCATTTATTTCGTTCGAAACTTACATCATTTAGATTAGATAAATCTTTAATTCGTGCTTCGCTCAATATAAAATACCTTTTATAGGTTATTGAATACATCTTAGAATAATTTAAGTTGGATTACGCAACTTAAATATTAACCGTTTTCAACTTTTGTCTAAAACTTTGATTGTTTCTAGATTTAAAATTTAAATCTTTAATCGCTAATCAATTTGGATTTAACATTCCAATTGATGGTTAATCACATCTTAAAACATCATTTGCTATTATTTTAAATCATTTGGATAATGAATTTTTTTTAAATAAAAATTTTAATTTCTTTCTTGACACACAGCGCCCCGGCGCTATGTTCCTTCACTAAAACAGCGTCCTGACGCTTATCTACAAAGAGCTCAGTGCTGGGGGAGCAAAAAGCAAAGCTCGACGCTCCTTGCCAGTTCCAATTTTTTTTCTAGAATTCCATCTGTTCGAGCTCTAACTTTGATCATTTTTAAACCCAATAATTTCAAATGATTTACAAACTATATATATATATATATACATATACATATACATACATATATACTTTTAAAATCATGAATTAATTTCGTGTTTCCTCAAAAATTCTTATTGAGGCATATGTTCAAATACCTTGAGTGCGTGCTTTTAAAAATTCAATGTTTCATGAATTCAATATATAGTTCAAATACTCTATTCTCTAATCACCTTATATCAACCGAACCCTTCATGGTTCCACTTCGAACACAACTCCCACAATCAATCAAATTAACAATTAACACTAAGAATTGAAATCAATTCCTTTAAGCTAAAAATTAAGAATACCTTTTTAATGTTTAAAAGATTTAATGATGAAATCCATGCTCAAGCTTTGATTATAGCTGGATTCATAATCTCCGTTAATGATTATTTGATCCAACAACTTCTTCAATTCCAATTTGAACAACAATTTTCTGCACAACTTTATATAGATTCTATTTTTAGTAAAAAAAAATTATATAAAACTTAGAAGCTTTTGTTTTGTACGATGGAAGAGAAGAATTCTGCTGAACTTACTAACTTAGTGAAATAAAGGAATGATATGAGTAATCTTGCTAGACAATTCCATTGATTCTCTCTCTCACTTAACCAAGCTAATTGAGCACCCATGTGGCTTTCCACTTATAAAAGCCAATAATTTGTAAATAATATTATTAATGAAAAATATGAAATTATTTAAAAATGATTATGTGTATATATATATATACATGTGTCTATATGTGTTATGTTGATGAGAAAGTTAATAATTCAATTAAATCGAATTAATTAAGTAATAAATCAAGTGATGATGGTGTATGAACTTAAGTTATATTAACTAAGCTCATGTGGTATGACTTGTGTGACATAAAGTGTAATGGTGAATAAATTGAGTATTTAATTTAATTAATTGTGATAAGGATGAAATAATTAAATGCACTAATAAAATTAAATAATTAAGTCTAATATAAATATTAGAAATGTTACATAATGTGGTATGACCCAATGTGTTAGAAAATTAAAGTCCAAGTAAGTAAGGATTATTATAATTATTAATTAGACCAATAAAGTGAAAAGATGGGTGCATGGCCCAAAAGAAATTTAATTAGTGGCCTAATGAATCCTAAATTAAATAAGCCCAACCTTCTTTTATTAAGGATACTTGTAGAGTTATGATATTGGCCCGAAACTAGGACAAAAATTTAAGTAATGACGTCCAACAAATGGTCCAAGCCCAAATAATTGACCCAATTTGGTGAACCAATTTAGGAGTACTCCTCCCCATTTCTAGACATAAAAAGTGCTGAAAATTACTTTGTCTTTTATGCATGGAGTCATGTGAGAGTTATAATTTATAGGATTATGGCTCAGCGTGAAGGTAATTGACTATTTTTACCAAATCCACGTTTTTCATTGGTTATTAACTAGTTGGGTGTATTTTATACATGTGTACATAATATTCATCTATAAATAGAGCACTCCCACATTCATTTGTTTTATTTGGCTAAGTGTGGGAGATTGAGAGTAAGAGAGAAAAAAATAGTGAGCTTGAGAGAGAATTAAGAAAACCTAGGGGAAGCTTTTGCCATTTGGTGGTTCTATCAAAGTCTAGTAAAGAAGAAAAAAGTGGAGAGCTACTTAAAGTTTATCTATAGGAGGGGAAATGCTTCAATGGGGTATAAATAATTTCTAATCCTAAGTATTTCCTTTAGTTAGCATGTTATAGTATGTTTTAGTTATGAAGTATGAATATTTATGTTTGGTTGTGAGAGTTTTGTGTGTTGTGCGATCATGAAGGATCCAAAGGCACAAGGATGGCTTTATGAAGGAAGATATGTGATTTATATGTGTTTTTAGGTGTTATATGATTAGAAGTGCAAAGTGAATGCATGTGAACACAAAATCTAAAATACACCTAGTGAAAACATGAGATTTGGTACTAAATGGAACAAGCCATGTAGATCCTTGGTTACTTGACGAAATACTAGTGTTCTGCTAACAACTTTCAAATTATGATTTAGACAGAGGTACTCTACAATACTTCAAGATTGTTTTGGCAGTTTCAAGACTTGTTCTACAATTGCTCAGACAGTTTACGCTTTTGTTTGACGATTCTAACTGCTACCCTACGAGCTCAAGATACTCTACGATCAGTAAATACTTGACGAATAAGTAGAGTGATTCTACAAACGATCTGACCCTATCAATCTATACATAACATCAACTCAAAGATTAACCTAACAAGTTTGATCATTCTGCTCGTACAATATTTATCAGCTAAGGAATTTACAGAAACTACTAAACATATATACATTAATCACTTTTGTATCTTCAAATCACACATATAGATTCTAACAATCTTCTCCTATTTGATGATGACAAAAACAGTAGTTCCAAGTATCACAAAAGCATAATACTAAGTATAAACATGCAGTATCATAAGAAATTAAGCATGACTTAGACTACAGTGAGAAACTCTATTTGATAGATCAAAAACATGAATTTATTTAATTTGAAAATGTAAGATTACATTTTATAATTAATTTATCTTCTACCGCTCTTCCTGCTTGGAAGATCTCTTCTTTCATCTTCCCTTCTTCAATTGTAGTTTTCCTTTGCTTCTACTTCTCTTCTTCTTAATTCAGAGATTTCTTCAATCGTATCCCTAGGACCAAGATCAGGCATGTTGAATTGTTGTTCTCCTGGAATATAGACACCTTGAGATATCCTGTTAATGAACATAGGATCATTACTTGGTGGTCTAATGCCAGTACTAGTAACTGTTTGCCATGACTGTCTTTGAGAAGATGATTGACCTCTTAAATATTATCCTTCTAATGGTAAAGTTTGAGCAATAGGAGGAGATAAATGCCTTAACTGCCTTCTATCACTTAGACCTTAACTTATTTGTCCTTCCTGCTCCCTCTGAGTGAAAGATCTCCTTTAACTACCTTTCTTCTCTTTATTCTCCCCTTTTTTTGTTATCAGTCAATAGGGAGACGTCTTTGGAGAGCTGTTGAACACCAGTGACAAGCTCATTCAGCTGTTTTTTAGTGGCTTGAACATCTAGTTGTTTTCCTGCAATCTCTTCTCAGCATTTTCTTGTTGCTAATGTACTATGGCCATAACATTATTTGTGGTTTCAAGGACTGTGTTAGTTTATAGAATTTGCTTCATGAACTCCTTGTTGAGCTCAATGTGATAAGAACTTAAATGAAGAATTTTATCATCAAAAGTTTGATGCTAGTTTCATTTATTTTTTCATAATTCAAGATAGCATTCTTCTGTTCATTGATTAAGTCCAAGAAAACCTTATCCCTTGCATGAAAACTATCAGCCGTGTCTTAGAACATCTTTCTTATATGCTTGGCGAACTCTTTGCCCATTTCTATTGGAACTTTTTCTACAGCAGATGTGATCTTGTCTAGATTTTTCTTGATGTCTCTGGTATTTTCATCAAGATCTTCATAAAGGTTCACAGACACAAGAGCCATGAGATCAACCATTTGCCTTTTTGAAGGAATTATAGAAACTCTTTCTAAGATTTGATTGAGAAGAGACTCTGGAGTGAGAGTATTAGAAGGAAGAGCAATAATCAAGTCAAGAGTTAAGTCAAAATACTCATTATTTGATGAAGAGGGTATATCTCTTTGAGTGAGAGGTGGTGTTTCTGATGGAGTAGATTGTGCTTTGGTATTTTATAAAGAGTTTATATGAGAAGAGGGACTGAGTGGTGAATGAGTAGGAGTGTTTGAATGTGGTTGTATAGGAATGTGTATAGGAGAACTGATATTTTTAGCATCAGACTTAGGGTTTTGGAACTTTATGACTGGAGAGTTATTATTTGGAGAGTTTTCTGTATAGTGTTGGGACTCTTCGAACACGGAATTGTTCTTATTTACAGGATCCGTAAAGTGTTGAGACTCTACAAATTGAGAAAGTGTTGAAGTTTCATGGTCTAAAGAGTGTTGAAATTCTTTAACTGAAGAACTTGAAGTAGATGTTTGTTTAGCAATCTTAGAGGATACTACAAATCAATCACTATAAGATAAAAATGAATGAAAAGATGAAAGACTAGATAGAAAAATACAAGTTACTTTATTATAAGAATCTGACGAGACTTCGCCATTTAAAATTGTCTTTTAGGCATATTTGAAGACTGGTGGGTAGTTTTGAGAAATCAGCTTCACATTTGGATAGTTCTTAAACGTATGTGAGATGAATCTTAGATCATTGTTAAGTAAAGCTTGAAACAGGGGCATCATTGAAAGAAAGAAATACAGTTGGTCATTATGCTCACTATAAGCAAGAGTGCGACTATACATAGTGTTCTCCCTTTGCTCCTGATGAGTCTCACTGAGACTTTCCACTTTAGGTTGCTTATCATAAGTCTCATTAATAGGCTCTACATTCTGTCCCCGAGCTTCTACTTCCAGCGACGTTGAGGAGATTAAATTTATTTCTTCTAGTTGCTCCCGATTAATTTGTGCATTGATGTGCTCAGAAACATATGGACTTTGCTCTACCAAAATATTAGCAATATCAGACTCAATAATCCTTGTCTGATATACTAAATTAATAAATGAGCTTGGAGTTATCATTTGTGAAAACTCCCTCTTAGAACCAGCTTCTTTCTCTTATAGAATAATCTTCCTTTTCTTCTTTTCTGGCTTAGGAGATGTCTAGAGGCTTTGGCATTTTAGCTGTAATATCCCAGATATTTACAAGAATTGTAAATAAGACTCGAAATAATTAATTAAAGGTTATGGTTTAAAACCTAGAGTTGTCGAAGTGAGATGTGTAGAAAATAGGTAAACATTTTTTTTAACATAATTCATTTGTTAGAAATTAAATGTGAGAATATTTTAATGATGCATGTAAAGAATTTATTAAGAAAATAAATTCATTTGAGAAGTGAAGGTGGATATACACACACACACACACACACACACACACCTAAAGCGTACTTATTAGCCAAATAAGAGGATTAGTAAGTTAATACTCAATTAAACTAATAAATTAATTAGTTTAAATATGAAGTCATGAAGTATAATTAATTAGGTTAATTATATTAGTATGAGTTAAAGTTGTGGAAAATTTAGGATGATTGTCTTAGATGACAATAATGTGAAGTAATTAATTTAATTATTAAGTTATTGTATAGAGTCCATTAATGGATTTAAAGCAAGCCCAATATTTTAATTGTTAAAAGTCTTGTTGGTATTTATAAAGAGGTCTAAATAAATTTAAGGATTTAGCCTCATGAAGAGTCCAAGTAATTTAATTACTACTAGTGGACTAGCCCAAAAGGATTATAGATATTAGTCCAATATGAGAATATTTGCATGAAGTGGGTAATTAAATAAGAGAGCCCAATAAAAATTAAGCTATATAGCCCAAATCATTTAAAAGTCAATTGATGGTCAAAGTGTTAGAAAATTTGGTTGAGTGTAGAGAATTAACTAATATAAGGTTAATTGAATAACCCTAGCTGGTAGATAAGAGAGAGCATTAACCAAACATTGGTTAATTGCTAGGTGAATGAATGTGATAATGAGCATTAACTATGGATGAGTTAATTGATTAACCCTATGTAGTAAATAAATTAAAATTTTAACTATGCATGAGTTAGTTATAGGAAGAATATTACATATACAATTATGTCTGTATATAACTTACCAAGATAGAATTATTAGGTAACCATGGGTTGCATGTTATAGAGAATTAACCATACATTGGTTAATGGTTAGTTAAAATTATAAGTATTATATATATATATATATATATATATATATATATATATATATATATATGTATATATAATAAAAATAAAGAAAAATGGTGAAGTGTTGATTTAATTTAAATTGGTCAATTCAAGCTATGATGTGATTTAAATAAAAGGTTATTGATGAATATGTAGAGATATATATGTTGTAAGTATATGAATTGGCAGAGAGTTAACCAATGTTGGTTAAATGAATTAATCATGAGTAATAAGAAAGCTTGTCTATCACCAACCCTAGTCAATTAAGATGGTCAATTCCTTAAATTTATGAATTTGAATTTGTAGAGAACTAATCATTATTGGGTTAGTTGTTAACCGTAAGTGGTAATAAAAAAATAAAACATTAACCAATGCTAGAGTTAAATGTTTGTAAATATATAAATATATTGATTATATATGTAAAGAGTTAACTACATGGGAGTTGGTAAATAGACCCTAAGTGATATTGAATGTGTGAATTAACCCTCTTTGGGTTAAGTTGTGTAGAATGTGTAGACATATAAAATATTTATACATATTTGGTGAGAGTTAACCAAACATTGGTTAATTGGTGGAGGATGAGAAGCTTTAACTAAGGTTGGATTTGGTAGATCAACCCTAGGTTACTTGATGTATTAGTAAGTTAACCACATTGTGGTTAATTGTTGGAAGATGTGTGTGTATGATCAATTGATGAGCTTGGACCATGGTTGATAGTTAATTTAACATAGGTTACAAGAGTAAGGGCCTTAACCACACATTAGTTAAGTGTTGAAGAAAAGTTGCTTTTGTTTTACTCTATTAGTTGCTTGAAAGTTTTCTTGATGGTTGTCATTCTTGGTGGTCAATCACCAAGTCAATCAAGTGGTCAATCCATCAAATAGTAAGCCTAGTTTAGTTTCTAATTTTACCAATGTTAGTTTATTAGTAAGACTAAGCAAGCTTATAGGAGTTCTATAAATAAGACCATCAACAAGACTTGAAAAGGTTGTTGGTTCATTTGTTAGTTTTCTAAGTATTGTAGAGAGATAAGCTCTAGAGAAAAATATAGAGCATACATTTATGAGTTGAAGAAATTGCTAGAGGATAATTAAGGTGGAGTCCCTAATGAAGTCCATGGTCAAGAGAAAGAAAAGCATTCATGTCTAAGAGGTTCAAAAGTGCTCTAAACCTTCTTAAGTTCATTTTTATAGTCTATATATGCTTTAATTGGTCAAAAAATATTTTTCACCGATCAAAAGTTATTTTGATACTCTAGAAGTCTAAATCTATGATATATAGGTAGATTCATGGTTTAGTACGTTTAATACAAGTATTGGTATGTGTGGTATACAAATAAATGGAAGAAAATTCCATATTGCGATTTACCGGTAAAATCCTAGATGATTTGATCTTAAATTTCATGTCAAAACGTTTTCAAAAATATGATTGAACCATGAAATGTTGTAAAACAAGAAGTTAGAAAGACAACAACACTAAGTTGGTGTCATTTGGATGTGTAGAGTTTATTTTATTCAAGCTTGAACAATTAAAACCAAGAATTTGTGATTTTAGTTTTAACTTTGTCCTTGTGAGCAGTTTTTAGTCTAGTTCTATTCAGAATTTGGATTTGTGATCTAAAGAGAAATTGTATGTGGGAAAATTCTAATGAGAATGGACTCAAAAATCACCCCAAAATATTTTAAAATGAAGAAGTTATGACTATTGGAGCGTCGGAAGGTCGAGCAGTCAAAAAGTTAACTTCCGGACAGATTGGTCGAGTGCACCTGCGCTCGGTGTGGCGTAGCTGCGCCAGAACCATCTGCCAAAGCAGATTTTTGTGCTCTGGGTCAGGTCGTTCCGGGTCGAGTTTTCTTTGATAAATTAAGTTAAAATAAGTGTAAAATGAATGTGTTTGGATATTAAACTAATACATGAAGTTTATTAGTAACTAATTAGTAGTTAAATGTTTAAAATAAAAACTAAAGTTAACACAATTAAAAAGTTAACTATTGGTATTGTTTGAAAATTATTAATGTGACGACCCTAAATCCGGGTCCCTCGAACCTCAGATCCGGTTCAACACGAGTACTACCTTTTCCTTATTGTTCATGACTTACAATAATATTATAATTGCTAAATAATCATTTATTTAAAAATTTACAACATCTCTGTAAATTTCAGAATTGAAATCTTTAAACATTCCTAGTATGTCTCAAAATCATACATGATATGACATTCTATTACAATCAAATTGAGTATTTAACACTCATATAATATACCAACTAAGTATTATACTACATAATCATTTACCTATCCAATTTGGACTGATATCTACAATAGACATTTAGATCTTTAGTGAAAGTAATATGTTTTCCTGTTCCTTGATCTTTAGCGAGAACTTCAACTAACTTACACTATCTGAAAATATTGGTTTTAAGCAAGAGTGAGCACGACGGCTCAACAAGTTTAACAGTTACACATAACACATTACATGCTTCACATAATACACATGCATTGCATCTTAATCTTACATCATGCTTTTCATATTAATAATACTTCATACCTCTCATGCATCGCATACAATCATCAACTAGCACTTAGCAAATCATGCTTCATTCTTGTACATAGTTTTCAAAGAGTCATACCACATGTTGTTCATCTACCACAAACATCATCAATACATCTTCATACTCTTAATTTAAATCACATTATAGCATATTATTGCACATAGGAGCAAATTCTGAAAAACTTGTCTGGTTTGCTTCTACCGTTTACGCCTATTTGCGTCTTTTGTTCAACCTACAATTTATATACAAAATTGACATAATCATTAGTTACAATGACTATAAATTAGTCTTAACTTAAGACCTTAACTTCAAATTATTAACTCTTAAGATGTCCGATAAACGAACCCTTAAGTTCTGGACAAAAACCCTAGCCCAAATACAGTTCGGACATAGCGGGTACGCTTAACCAACTTATGCATTCACTATACGTTCATCGTACGACCCACTTTTATTAAGTTGTCTAAATTAGTCACAAACAGAGTATTTACATCGGTTAAACATTCTTCTTTTATATAACTTAATGATTTGGACATTTAATAATGTACCAAATACCTCAATATATTATCTACCTTTGATAATATACAACTACATTCAAATATTATTAATCATTTAATAATATTTTACTCACTTATTAATATTATTAACTATTTAATAATATTTTAATCACATATTAATATTATTAACCATTTAATAATATTTTAATCCCTTATTAATATTATTAACCATTTAATAATATTTTAATCATATATTAATATTATTAACCATTTAATAATATTTTATTCTCTTATTAATATTATTAATCATTTAATATTATTTTATTCACTTACTAATATTATTACTCATTTAAAAATATTTTATCTACTTATTAATATTATTAATCATTTAATAATATTTTATTCATTTACTAATATTTTTACTCATTTAATAATATTTTATCTACTTATTAATATTATTAATCATTTAATAATATTTTATTCATTACCTAATATTATTAATTATTTAATAATATTTTATTCATTATCTAATATTATTAATTATTTAATAATATTTTACTACATTATTAATATTGTTAATCATTTAATAATATTTTATTCATTTACTAATATTATTACTTATTTAATAATATTTTATTAATTTTCTAATATTATTATATTAATAATAATATTTCATTAATTTAATTATATTATTACACCTTTAATAATATTTATCCTCTTTTAATTATTAATATTTATAATTAAAAATACATTTATTGGTTAAAATAATAATAAAATAATTTATTTTCCAAGCATGGGCGTCTAGACATCGGACCAAGGCTGTTTTGGGGCATCTAGACGCCAATGGGCAGAACCAAACAATGTCCGAGCATACACTTGGGCGTCTAGACGCCGTGTACTTTGGCTGTCGGAACCTCTCTTACTAATGTAGTTATAACTTTGTCATACGGAAATATTTTGAGGTGATTTTTGAGTCTAAATTCATTAAAATTTTATGATCTACAATTTCTCTTTAGATCAAAAATCCAAATTCCGAACTAAAATAGACTAAAAACTGCTCACAAGGACAAAGTGAAAACTAAAATCACAAATCCTTAGTTCCAAAGGTTCAAACTTGAATAAAATAAACTCTACACCTCCAAATGATACCAACTTAGTGTTTTTGTCTTCTTAACTTCTTATTTTACAATATTTTATGATTCAATCAAATTTTTGAAAACGTTTTGACAAGAATTTTTAAGATCGAACCACTTAGGGTTTTACCGGTAACACATTATGGAATTTTCTTCCATTTATTTGCTTACCACACATACCAATACTTGTACTAAACATTTTAAACCATGAATCTACCTATATATCATAGATTTAGACTTTTAGAGTATCAAAATAACTTTTGATTGGTTAAAAATACTTTTTGACCGATTAAAACATATATAGACCATAGAAATTAACTAAGGAAGGGTTAGAACACTTTTCAACCTTCATAGTTCCTTCTATGGAGATCTTCTTCTTGCTAGGTCTCTTCCTCCTTCTTGAGTGAACCATTAGCACACTAGCTCACAAGCTCTCTAGCTTTTTCTCTCAAACAACTCTTTTTTCTCTCTAGAACCTTTCTCTCTATAATTTAGAGAACTAACAAATGAGCCAACTCTAGCAAATGAAGTGTGATCTCTTATTTATAGAACTTCTCTAGACTTACTTAACATCTCCTAATCAACCAATGCTAGTTAATTAGGAGCTTAATTCATGCTTACTGTCGACGCCGGGAAAATCGTTTCGTTTTATAATAAATCCCTTTCCAATTTTAGCCCTTTTGGATTAAGATGTGATTTTTTTGGAAAAGGGTCGGCTTAGTGTCGACGGGGTTTAAAAGATTGATTTTATGATGAGCCAATTGACCAGAGCCGCCAGTTAGTATATTTGAAATGGATGTACCAACTCATCCGAATTTTTGTTTTCGTAATCGTAATGGCTCATATGTGACTCCGAATTAATTGGTCCGCAAACCAAGATTCATAGAGTTCGGGGGCTTGCTTAAGCGAGGGGAAGGTGTTAGGCACCCCTCGACTTCCGTGAAAACACGGTTACCGCAATCTCGATGTTTTTCTATCATTTCAAAATCTTAAAAATGTGTGAGTTGCATGTGTGTGCGTGCGTGCCTAGGTGATGGTTGTGGTGAATTTTACGTGAGAATCGCTTTGATTTCTTATGGAAAACGTGTTTTGTCGGGAAAGCGTTTAGACGTCTTTTGACCCAAATGACAAGACTTCATTTTTTATAGCAAAGATTGATTTTAATTTTGAAAACAATGAGGGTTTTTTATTAGATGACATTTTTAGAAAACAATAGTTTTTAAACTTTTGTCAAATAGGAATCGAGACTATACATTGCCTTCTAACAGTAAATTCAAATAAAATGAAGGCAACTTCTAGAACTCTTTAACCCTATGCACAAAGTTTAATGAAAACGTTTATCTATTTTTTACGAAAACATCTTTTATGACATTTCAAAACCAAATGGAGCCTTTTCGTCAAACAAGGATCAAAGTTCGCCAAAACTCTTAATTTCTAAACCTCGTGAATCTAATATCCTAATTTAATCATTTTTAGAAAATCTTCATCGTTTGCCTTATTTTGGAAAACCGTTTTTTGTGTCGTAAATCAAAACAAGCAATCAAAATATGTCGGGGCTATCCATGGGCATATGAGTCGTTTAAATAACCCCAAACACCCACAATCACATATTTTACTATTACGGGGCCTTAACCCGATTACGGTTCGATATCGCTTTAAGGCCCAATATTTACATATATACAAAATGGACCCTTGCAATGATTACATACACCAAAAGTTGTCCATCATCGGGATTTGATCACGAGGATCTCCTCCCTAGGCTCACAATCACCCAAATCGCTGCACAACCACACCAGAGCAAGATAAACAATACTAAACTTGATACTATGCTACATGACTCAGAAAATCACAACCCAACATTACGAACTATCCACTACCACAATAAAATACATATCACCGTACGGATGTCATCAGGACATTAGGAGGAAATTACGTTCTGACGGAACCCTCGCTAATAATCCCTAATCCACGGATCCTCAACAATGTAACAACATACTACGCTAAACAACCCAAAACACAAGATTTAATAACAACACAAGCAAAAATTCAAAGAGAACACCCTTTTCAACTTGCAATACACCGACAAAAACTTTTTATTTCACGAATCGGGCAAAACCGCAAGAACACTTGACTATTTAACAAAGAAAATGAAATTTTTTTCACTTGGATTCTCTAAACCCGAGCTCTCCCCTCTCTCCTCACGTATTTCTCTCTCTTTATATTAGGAAAAATTTGCTTTCTTTTCTTCTGCAGATCAAAAATGGCGTTGTACAGGTGATTGAAGGCAGCCGCAGGTGCATCTGCGGCTGCCTGTTGTGGCCGCCCGCGCCGAATCCTCGGCTGCCAGGTTATCTCCTCGAGCCGTAAAAAATTGTCACACTTGTCGATGGCCGCAGGTGCACCTGCGGCTGTTCAGGTTATTTTTCTCGATTTCCGTGTCACGCAGTCTTAAATCGTCAATTTCTGCTGTTACCTGACGTATAAATTGCTCTTTGTGCTTGGCTTCCAGGGGGCGCTGCCCCCTTCCACCCCCGCCAGCTCACCGGCTAGCTGGGCAGCCGCTCGCTCACCGGTGAGCGAGACCCCCGACTATCGTAAGCGTAGTGGCCATTAGTCGTCCTTTGTGATCAAATTAGGTTCTTTCTGGATCAGCTGTTTGCCTTGTCTCAAGTAACCTAATGCTCGTTGTTCGTTGGGGCGGCTTTGACCGTAAGTTGTTGGGGTGGCTTCGTGTTGGGGTCCACCTTCCTTTTTCGCATGTCGGGTCAAGTGACGATTTTGCCCTCCTGCCAGGGTTAGTAGAGAAGTGCAAAATTTGGGTGTCTACACTTACTATTACCTTGAATGACCATCTTGAATGACCCTCTTGATTGACATCCATCAAACTAGCTACAAGTTATCAATTGTATAACATTTAAGCAACATCAAGGCAACAAGCCACAATATGGGCCTCCTAAATCTCAGCAAAATGAGATTAAATCCCCCATTTATGCTTTATTTTTATAGCTTAAATATACATATATATATATATATATATATATATATATATATATATATATATATATATATATATATATATAAATGTTGACCAATTTTGACTACCATTTGGGCTCCACATTAGACTCTAGGAATTAAATAAGTTGGGCTCATTCATTTAATTTGTTTCGGCTCAATTTATTTATTACATTGGGCTAACATTAAATACCCTATGTTACATTTAATTAAAACAAGCATTGGACTTGTTTAATTATTACATGGATCAAGGTTTATTTAATTACATGAACTACTAGTTAAATTTATTTGACCTAGATTAATACATCAATTGGACTTATACTATAATCCGATTAAACTTGCTTTAATTAATTCTACCACATTGGGTTACTCAATTAACTCATCCATAGTTAATTCTCATCACCATATTTACTTACCTAGCAATTAACCAACGTTTGATTAATGCTCTCTCTTGTCTACCAACTAGGGTTATTCAATTAACCCTACATTAGTTAATTCTCTACACTCAATCAATACTTGAAATGTTTCTCCCAACACATTGACCATCATTTGACTTTTAATGGTTTGGGCTACATAGTTTACTTTTTATTGGGCTCTCTTATTTAATTACCCACTTCATGCAAATATTCCCATATTGGGCTAACATCTATAATCATTTTGGGCTAATCCGCTAGTAGTAAATAAATTACTTGGACTCTACATGGAATTAAATCCTTTAATTATTTGAACCTCTTTATAATTAATCAACAAGACTTATAACAATTAAGATATTGGACTTGTTTTAAATTCACTTTTGAATTCTATACAATAATTTAATAATTAAGTTAATTACTTAATTAATTAACTTCTTAATAATGTCATTCTAAACAATCATTCTAGTTTCTCTATAACTTTAACTCATAACTAATATAATTAACATATTTAATTATATTTCATGACTTTTCTTCTTACTTCATATTTAAACTAATTAATTTATTAGTTTAATTGAGTACTAACTTACTCATCCTCTTATTTTGCTAATAAGCACGCTTTAGGTATATATATATATATATATATATATATAATCACCTTCACTTCTTAATTGAATTTATTTCCTTAATAAATTCTCTACATGCATCATTAAAATATTTTCACATTTAATTTCTAACAAATAAATTATGTTAAAAAAAATATTTATCCATTTTCTACACATTTTACTTCTCCAATTCTAGGTTTTAAACCTTAACCTTTAATTAAATCAATTAAGATATTATCTAAAATCTTGAAAATATCTGGGATATTATAATTAAAATATTATTAAATGATCAATAATATTAGTATATGATTAAAAAGTTATTAAATGAGTAATGATATTAGTACATGATGAAAATGTTATTAAATAATTAATGACATTAATAAGTGATTAAAATATTATTAAATAGTTAATAATATTAATGAATGATTAAAATATTATTAAATATTAAATAATATTAAGAAGTGATTAAAATATTATTAAATGGTTAATAATATTAATAAGAGATTAAAATATTATCAAATGATGAATAATATTTGTAAATGATTAAAATATTATTAAATGGTTAATAATATTAGTAAGAGATTAAAATATTATTAAATGGTTAATAATATTAATAAATGATTAAAATATTATTAAATGGTTAATAATATTAATAAATGATTAAAATATTATTAAATGGTTAATAATATTAATAAATGATTAAAATATTATTAAATGATTAATAATATTAGTAAGTGATTAAAATATTATTAAATGATTAATAATATTAATAAATAATTAAAATATTATTAAATGGTTAATAATATTAGTATGAGATTAAAATATTATTAAATTGTTAATAATATTAATAAATGATTAAAATATTATTAAATGGTTAATAATATTTGAACGTAGTTGTATATTATCAAAGGTAGATAATATTTTGAAGTATTTGGTACATTATTAAATGTCTGAATAATTAAGTTATGTAAAAGAAGAAAATTTAATTGAATTAAACCAAAATAAATAGTCCGTTTGTGGCTATTTTAGACAACTTATTAAAAGTAAGTCATACGAAGAACATGTAGTGAAGGCATAAGTTGGTTAAGCGTACCCGACATGTCCAACTATGTTTGGGCTAGGGTTTTTGTCCAGAACTTAATGGTTCGTTTCTCAGACATCTTAAGAGTTAATAATTTGAAGTTAAGGTCTTAAGTTAAGACTAATTAATAGTCATTGTAATTAATGATTATGTAGATTTTATATATAAATTGTAGGTTGAACGAATGACGCAAATAAGCGTAAATGGTATAAGCGAATCAGGCAAGTGTTTAAGAACTTGCTCCTATGTGCATTAATATGCTACAATTTGATATTATATTATTGATATGGAGATATATTGATGATATTTGTGTTATGTGAAAAACATGAGGTATGATTACATGTGAAAATATGAAGCATGAATTGCTAGATGCTAGTTGATTATTATAAGAAGTATGAAGCATTCATAAAATGAAAAGCATGAAATGCTGATGTAAGAATAAAATGCAGAGCATGTATAATATGTGAAGCATGTAATGTGTTATGTATAACTGTTAAACTTGCTGAGCCGTCGTGCTCACTCTTGCTTAAAACCAACATTTTTAGATAGTGCAAGTTATTCGAAATTTTTTATAAAGATCAAGAAACAGGGATGCATACTACTTTCACTGAAGGTCTAAATGTCTGTTGTAGATATCAGTCCGAATTGGACAGGTAAAATGACTGTGTAGTATAAGACTTAGTTGGTATGTAATATGAGTGTTAAAAACTCAAAATGATTGTAATAGAATGTCGTATCATGTATGATATTGAGACATACTAGGTTTGTTTAAAGATTGCGATTTGGGAATAGAAAGAAATGTTGTAGAATTATAAATAAATGATTATTTAGCAATTATAATATTGTTGTAATTCATAAATAATAAGAAAAATGTAGTACTAGTGTTGAACTAGATTCGAGGTTCGAGGGACACGGATTCGGGGTCGTCACATCAGCCATTTCATCTTCACCTATTGTCGGCTCAGGCTCACCAACCGTCTCAGCCATCACTTCTCCACCCGTCTCTTCAATTTGAGAGCTATAATGCTCTACGATTAGAGATAAAATCAGTTTCCTTGAGCCCTTACTTCTGATTCCTTTTGTTTTTCCCTTGAGGAAAACTAAGGTTTCTTTTGTTAACTCTTCTCTTTCTTCCTCTCTTTGTTTCTTCTTAGAAGGCTTTTCTGTTGTGGAAATTTTAGTTTTGTATTCTGTTGGGGTAGCAGATCCTTGAAAAATAGCTTTATCTTTCCTTTTCCTCCTTCTTTCAAGCCCAATGGCTTCTTCTTCATCTTCATTTGCTTCAATTAGAATAATTTTCTTTTTTATTTTAGCCTTTTGAACTTCTCTCCGAGTGGCTTCATTATATTTTGATTGTTTTGATCGATGGATCGCTACATGACATCTCTTCTAGTTATCAAACGACTTGGGGGTTATCTTTTTGTTCACATTTAGAGATTCTCCTTCTTTGTCTTTTATTTCTTCCCTTAGCAGCTTCTTGAGAATAATACTAATGAATCTTCCATAAAACATCTTGGGGATGTGCCTTCTTATCTTCTTTCTTTCATCTTCCATCATCTATTTTTCAATCCACCCAAGTAATATTGCTCCAAAATTTATTTTTGCCTTCATTTTAATGGCAGTTATGACTCTCAGTTGTAGATTACTGACTGAGTCATGGGTTGAATCCTTGCACAGAATACATTTCCCCACTATGTCCGCAAGGAATTCATAGTTTTGAGAAAACTCCTTTTTCTTCATCCCTTTGAGATCTAGATTCTTCTGATACTTCATTTTAGTTAACCCAGCTTCTACATCAATGAGATTTAGAGTAGTGATTCTATCAAGAGATAAGCCTAGAGCAATGTTTACTTCTTTAGCTCGAAGATAAAGATTTTTTCCCTTGACTTTGGTATTTAGAACGTCATCTTCATACTCGCCATTCTGGTAGAACTCTCTTATTAACCCAGAGTAAACTTTTGTATTTGTGTTTAGAGCTTCATAAAACACAACCTTTTTACTAATGATAACATTCTTCTGAATTTCTGCTCTGCATCTGTAAAGCTTTCGAAGCATAGTTGATTTTCCGATACAACTTGGATCGACATTTTCGAAGGTTGATTTTGATTCTGTAACAAAATCGAAATTGTCTAAGCGTTTGAAAGCTTGAGAGAAAACTTAAGGTTTTGAATGTTCATATTAGAAGTGAAAAAGGCAGATATAATGTATAATGTTATATATAAAACTTTCCTCTTATTTTACCGAGAGAAAACACGTGTAAGAATTTTATTGGTTACACGTTCTTTCATAGCTGTAGTTGATAACTTTTGTGCAATAACTTTTGACTTTTACTTGCTTTGCTTGAGCGTGACCTTTACTTGCCATATAGTAACCGCTTCAGCTTTTTCTTGGTAGGGTAAAATATCATTCCACGATTTCTTCAATTCTACAACTTGCTTCTAATCTCATAAACATTCTACGATCTCTTTACTCAAATGTCCACTCCATGATTTTTTTTGAACATTTACTTGTAGACTACTCCATTAAGTGGAGCTAGGTACTTGCAAAAAAATACATTTTTCATTTTGGTACCCAGACTTGTTTGGGTACTTCCTTGTTGGTGCCTTTTGGTACCCAAATCTGCTTAACTTTGAATTTCTTCTTAAATGAATAATAATAATCATCATTATAACATATTTCAGGTATATGACCATGATTATAACATATACAACATCTATTATTATGCATGTATGAGTGTATGTATGTAGATCTTCTCACTTAAAATGATTGTGGATGATATTTGTTTCCAGCTTTTCTTCTAGACTTGTACATTCTCTGTTCCCATACTGCTCTATGGTTTTGAGAGTTTGTAGAGTACAAGTCAGTTCTACGATTTTTGTTTGGTTGATTCGTAGAGCTTGTCTTATTTGATTCCATGATATTTTGAGACTCAATTAAAGACTTTGGCTTACTCTTTAGTTTCACAAAACTAATACCATTGTGTGATTTATTTTTAAGAACAACAGCATGATCTATAGAGATATTATAGTTTTGAATATTAGGCTTAACGATATTTGTAGATTTTACGAACACAATGTCTCTATTATAATTAGAAACATTTTTATTGCTAATTTCCATTGATTTTACCATACTTAGACCTGAAAAGGAATCTTCAAATCCTAACCCTGGCTTATCAGAGACAGAACTCTGACTTATAATTAATGAATCCATAGATGCAAAAGAATGATTCCACATTGAGATTGTTTTCTCTAGATCCTCTATCTTAGATATTATAGTTAACTCTCTTTGTGCACTTTGTTCAGTTACTTTATTCAATTTAGCACTCTCAGCCTCAAGATAGTCAAAAGAGACAGAACTTCGTAGAGCAGTTGTTAACTTTATAAGAACTTTCTCTTTTTCTTCTTGAAAATAAAGAATGATCATTTGATAAGACTGAACATTTTCATATATTGATGTAAATCTGACGTTATATCATGCAAAGTAATTCTGAGATCATCAATACTTATATCAATAGACTTAAAATCAAATACCTCATTGATGTCAAATGTTCTATGATCAATAGTCTTGTTTTGACATTCTTTTATGGCCATTAAACATAGATTTTTCACTTGAGGTTCTTCATCATCACTAGAGTCTGAACTGAAGTTACTTTCTGAATAACTCCACGACCCCTCAACTATAAAGCCTTTATCCTTTCTATGTTGCTTCTTGTAGCCTCTAAAATCCTTCGTTGGATAGGAGTTCTTCTTTGGATAAGAATTCTTTTTATCCTTCTTGAAATCTTCTCGTACAGGTCTGGTGCATTCTGCGATAAAGTGGTCTAGCTTTCTGTAATCATAGCATAGATCTTACTCTTTGCTATTTTCATTCTTGTTGTAGTTCTTCTTGGCCTCTAGTTATTATTATTTCGCATAAACTTTTTTAGCCTTTGAACAAGTAATGTTAAATCTTCATTAGCATCTACTTCATCACCATCAAAATCTTCTTTGATTAGAATTTTGAAATTTGCTTCTGAAACCTTTAGAGCAATTCCCTTATCTTTCTTCTTACTTTCTAATGAAGTTTATGCTATCTGATTTAGCTCTAGCTCATAGGTAAGAAGATTACCATAAAACTTTTGTATTGTCATTTCGTGCAGATGCTTGGATTCACGAATAACAGTGGTTTTGGCATCCAACTTGCTAGGTAAAGCCCTCATGAACTTTATATTCAGGTCTTTGTTAGGATAGACCTTACCATAGTATCACAAAGAATTAAAAGGCTCATTGAACCTTTTATAAGTTGCAGTGATATTCTTTCCAGGGATATGAGAGAACATTTCATATTGCTATGTTAAGAGAGTTTGCTTATTTTCTCTGACTTCTTTTATTCCTTCGTGCATGATCAGTAAAGCTTCCCAGACTTCTTTTGCAGTTGTGTAATTGATGACATTTTCAAACAATTCATCTTCTAAGGCCATGGACAAAATGTTATTAACTATTTTGTTCAACTGTACCAACTTCTTTTCATTGTCAATCCATTCTTCTTTGTGCTTGATTACCATCTTGTTTGGATCATCATTTGTGGGAAACAATTTCTTTGGAATGTATGGACCATTTATCACAGCATCAACTAGCTGTTAGGGTTTCGACACAGTGAAAGCAGCGGAATTTAAAAATTTTCTGAAACCCTAAAATAGGATCCATGCGAATACTGATTAATCAGAGGTTCAGAATTTATTTTACCGATTATGCAAGCTTCAATGGAGACGCTGGTGAATTCTGAAGCAGCCTCGAATTCTCAACGCAATCCAACGACTGCGTCTCTACGGTATCCACACGAACGCTCCGCGAATCGTCCCACGATCTGCAGCAAAAGGAATCGCGGTACTAGCCACCAAGATCATGATTTTCGAATTATTTTTCTCTTTAGCCTCCTTCTAAAAACGGGTAGGGTTTTTGGTTTTTGTTCCTTACGTGATTAAGACTACTGATATATCATATATATAGTAGTTAATAGGAATTAACCAAAACCTAATTTAATTAAAAAAATAAAATCTGAATTTATATATATTATATCTTAATTAAGTCTAACTTAATTAATATACATATATATAAATTATCCTATTAATTTAAATTCGTAATTTTAAATACTATCAATCATATTGACATATTTAAATACTTACAATTTAAATTAATTCATTTTTAAATACGTTCTAAGTGTGTGACCCTATAGGTTATTATTATGTTGGCAATAATTTTAAAATCATATTATAAAATTATAAACAGTGAGCGACATCTAGTAATACATCACTGTTACTCAAATAATAATAAAATCGGTAATTCGATGCAACCTTTTGGTGACCAATGTTTCAATGCAATTTAATCCTTTTAACCTTGACATCCTAGATTAAACTTGAGGCATGGAAAGTGTCACACTCTTCATAATTTAATTTGAGTTTTCTTGATCAATGAGTAGACTATATGAAATAAATCACTATTTGAGCATGGTCATGCATTTCATAGTCCTACTCAATCAAGAGGCCTATGGATATCACCCCTAATATATAGGAGGGTTAAATTCCATCTAGATCACTCATATTCCTCACACGATTCATGATGTACCCAATAATCACCTTTATTGTCCACCCTATTAAAGGTGACATTTGATGATATCAAAGTACATAAATTCTCGTGTAATAATATAGTGATCTCAAGTCGGAGGATCATTACACCATTGTCACTATGAGAATTTCTTATGACACTTTGCATAATTTTCCACGTAGAATTCTCATGGTGGGTCAGTCCAGTACATTGTTCTCTAACATTACCTATGCATTGACTCAAATATCTCATATATTTATGACCAATGAGATTTGGTCATCAGTCAATCCACATACTAGTCTCAATGCATCATTGTTGTCCCATTAACAATGACACTCGACTAGGGACATTTAAGAGCAATGATACTAATTGTAATTATATAATCTCATGTTCAAGTCACATACTTGAAGCTATATAATTCGTATCACTATTCTAAGGACTTTTATTATGCTAACATTTATATAACGCAGTAAATGAAATCATAATAAAATAATCTATTTATTCAATCAAATATAATATCAAAAATGTTAAGCAATTACATCAAATAATTAGCCTCTAGGGCATCAACTCTAACACTAGCTCCTCATCTATAACATCCATGTAGGTCTGCAAATGAACTTTACAGTTAACAAATTTTTCTTTATTCAACAAAGGTTGCTTATTCCCACCACTAAGCTCAAAACCATTTTTAGTGTGTGTCATGCGTTCAACTCAAAGTGTTTAAGCTTTATGTTTGTGAGAACAAGCTCTGATACCACTTATTGTTTCCCAGAGGCACATCAGAGATCTAGAAGGGGGGTTGAATAGATTTTTAAAAACATTTTACTTATTTAAAGGATCAGTTACCAGAAAATTAATTTGTTCAATTAATTTAATATAGCGGAATATTATAATAAAATTCCCTTTAAAGTTTTAATGAAATCTTGATTCTAGCTTTGGTGAATGTGAGGATTAATCACTGATATATATAGCGGTTTATAACAGTTTATGACAGAATGTAAATGCTTAAAATAAATGACATAAGACGTTTTAAATGGTTCGAAGTATCAACACTCTTAGTCCACTTTTCTACTTCAACAAGTAGGATATCTACTAAGAATGAGTCACACTAACTAAATCACAAAGATCTCTTACAACTAAATCACTTAGATTCCTTTGAGTAACTTAGTCTCGAAATATTCGAACACTTAGTTCAGGACACTTAGACCTCTCCAAGTCACTCTAACTTGGTATAATGATCACACAGATTAAATGAATCACAACTTAGTGTTGATTGAGTTTGAGGTGCTGCTAAGATTTGTAATGATGCTTGATTTCTTCTGGTACTTAGCAGCTTTGAATAAGTACTTTTTCTTTCAGTTCCTTTCTTTTCTTTTTGTAGAGTAGATTTCTTCGTTTTGCTTTTTGTAGAAGTTTGGCTTCGTACTTGCGTGATTCGTACTTGGATTTGAATGCGCATACAATTTTATAGCTCTTCAAAATTACTTCTGTTAGAGCATTTAATGTTCTGATAATGCAATTAATACTCTTCTGACTTTGGACTAGATAGTAAACTTTCTTATGGACTTAGTATATCCCATCAGTCAGTAGTTCTCACCTACCTCTGAATTATGGTGACAAATTTTCTACAATGCAGTCTTCTAGATCTTCCTTTCTAAATTTGAAGATGGTGAGAAACATCCTTGAAATCTTTATAATGATGCTCTGCAATACTCTGTACTTCTCAGACGTATAACTGTTCTAATACTATCTTTAAGCTTGGCTTGATCGTTGAGTTTGCTGAAAAACGTAGAGTCTGATATAGAATACTTAGCGTTCTGAACTCTACGAATGCCTTTCTCCGATCTCCGAGTCCGTGAGATGTTCTACGATCTAGTCTACTAACTGTGCTCTATGATGCTGGAGCATACTCTGTGAACTTCTTCTTTCAACAGCTTTCTCAGCTTTGTTGACGACTCTGATAGTAGTTTTACGATTCTGAAAACAGCGCTACGTTTTTTTAAAGTAAACTTCGACTTAACACTCAGAATCCTTTGCTGTTTGACGAAATACTAGTGTTCTGCTATTAACTTTCATATTACGATTTAGATAGGGTACTCTACGATACTTCAAGATTGTTTTGGTAGCTTTAAGACTTGTTCTACGACTGCTTAGACAGCTTACACTTTTGCTTAACGATTCTAACTGCTGCCCTACAAGCTCAAGATACTCTACGATCAATAAATATTTGACGAATAAGTAGAGTGATTCTACGAACGATCTGGCCCTATCAATCTGTACATAACATCAACTTAAAGGTCATCCTAACAAGTTTGACTATTCTATTCTAAGCCCTTGTACAATATTTCTCAGATAAAGACTTTATAGAAACTACTAAACAAATATACATTAATCACTTTTGTATCATCAAATTATACGTATAGATTCTAATAATTGGGAGTATGACTGTCATGGAGCTGAATGTTATGCTTGATTATTATTGCTCCATGAGTAATTTTGATGAGTTCTCACACCCGACTGATAATAACTCAGATTATTAGACTGCTACTAATTGTAACTGGCCACATACTGAACCGATTTTACATTGATTGTGCATTGATTAACTAAATGGTTCCCCACACATAGGTCATAAATCATCGCCATATTTTAAACGGGATGCACCCTTAAAGTATTAATTTTCTTGGAAAGTGTTACCATGGTCGTCGTAAGTGTTGCAAGCTGCGCAGCTAATGTGGTAACTGTATTTATCTCGTATATCCCAGCCGCCCTTGGTTGATTCATCCGTGCAGAAGGCCATTGATAGTTATTAGCTGTCATAGTCTCTAATAAGTCATAGGCCTCGTTGAAGTTCTTCAACATCAAAGCCTCACCCGCAGTTGCATCTATACTAGTCCTCTTAGAACTGAATAATTCATTGTAGAATTTTGCACTTGCAGCCAGTTGGGTATGCCATGATATGAGCATTTTCGCAGTAAATCCTTGAAGCCCTCCCACGCCTCATATAAAACTCAGAATCATGTTGAATAAAGGAGGTGATATCATTTCTTATCTTTGCAGTCTTGGCGGGTGGGAAGAACTTTGCTAAGAACATTTAATCTAAGTCATTCCATGTTATAATAGAACCAGGAGGTAGCGAGTATAACCAACTCTTTGCCTTGTCCCGAAGTGTGAAAGGGAACAAGCGAAGTCTAATTGCATCATCGGTGATTCCATGATATTTAAACATGTCGCATATTTCCAAGAAGCTCACTAGATGTTCGTTTGGGTCATCGTTGGGCAAACCCCCAAACTGCACTGAATTCTAGATCATCTGAATTGTGCCAGGCTAGATCTCCAAAATGGTGGCATAAATTGTAGGCCTATGAATGCGTGATTGAATTTCATCAACATACGACATCGCATAGTCTCGCAGTAGTTTTTGATCCTCTTTTGCCATGGTGTCTTGATTTTTATCTTGGCAGTACTTCCTTAATTCTCTAAACTTTCTTTCAATTTCATCTTCGTAGGGAAGTGTTTCCTGCCCTTTCAATGACTTTTGCATGCACAATCAAGGGTCCCTGAATTCTTTATTTAAATCTTTTCACTCCTTTTTTAATTAAATAATTATATAAAATTGTTAACCGAGAATTCTTTATAGTATTTATACGCATCTCTCAATGACATATATATAAATTCTTATGAATCTGACACTATGAAAACAGAATTATAAAGAACATTCTAGTTAAATAAGTCATTATATCTCTATATAAATTAAATTAACAAGAATCAAGTTCAGATTATCTTTAAGATTACATATGGCATATAGGTATATCTCTATTCTATATACAAATCATGTATCCCATCCCGTGAAGAATACACAAACATATGTTATCATATTCAAATCTAAATCTATAATATATCTCTCAATTTCGTATAAATTATCCAATTAATTATCTGTAATTAATTAATACATACATGAACGCACATAAATATTTAGCACAAAAATATTTATATCTAACTTTATAATCCATTCGTCAACTTCATATAGACTATTACATTAATTACTTCAGTTAATTAATATTTGACTACGCAAAGTATGATAAACAATTCATACATAATCAATAATAATAAATAAATAAATAAGCATATTAATATAAATTACACATTGGGTTCCATTGCAATATTAATTAAATATTTAGCTCATAACTAGCTTAAAAGAAATCCACGAAGTAATCAACATCTTAGAATAACAAGAATTAAAAGATATAAGATAGAGAGTAAATATGTCTAGGTGCTTGTTCTTCAATCCTTGAATCCTTCGCGTAGCCTCTTTTGCTTCAATTCTTCTAAATCTAGGCTAATCTCCCTTAAAATGTGTGTTTTGATGCATATTTATAGGATACATCTTAAATCCCTAGCTTAGAAGGAAAAAGAAACCACTTTGGAGTCAAAAACCTTGCAAAAACGCCTCAACACTTGGCCTTCCCGACCTTCGACGCTATAGCGCCAGATTTGTGAAGGATTTGGGCACTACAATGCCCTCCTTATATTTTTTTCTGCATTATAGGCACTGCAGCGCCAATATTTTTTCAGCTTTGGCATAAGTTGGTAAAATGGCCATAACTTTTTCGTTCGAACTCCGATTGAAATGATTCAAAATGTTCCGGAAAGTTAAAACTGAGCTCTACAACTTTTATATTATACGAATTGAAAGTTATTGGCTAGATCAAAGTCGAAATTGGGTCTTAAGTGACTTCTACGTCAAAGGCAAGCTGAAAATTCAAACATTAAAATTAATATTGTAGTTTTATCCAAAAATTATGAACTCGTAATATAGTTTTATGATAAAATTATCTAAATAAGATCACCTACCTAATATGAATTTATTACTATTATTTAAAGACATAACAATAATATAAGTTTAAATAAAATTATATTACCATAAAAATCATCTACCTAACTTAAATTTTTTACTATTATTAAAATATAAATATAATTATAGTTTCAAATATAAGAAAGATTTAATCACTATTTAGATAATCTCATTTTTATTATTATTAAAATAAAAATACAATATACTAATTGACTATATGATTCAATTATTAAATAAAAAATTAATTATTCTATCCAATAAGAGTTTATAAAAATAAAATTCAAAACATCAATAAAAATATATAATTGTACAATAATAAGACCCTACATTTAGTTCAACCGGGTCAAAAATAAAACTTAGCAATATAGTTTACAATGAAATAATCATAAAATCATCTCACCTAATATTAATTTATTGTCATTATTAAATAAGATTTTATTTATAAATTAGATAATATAGTTTGAGAACAAAAAAAAATTCAAATAGATCGCCTTACCTAACTTAAATTTGTTACTCTTGATTAAATATAAGTATTCTTATATTCAAGTACATGTAAAATCTTCTTATAAGTTAAATAATATAATTTTATTTATTTTCTTATTAGAACCATTTACCTAATAAATTCAATAATATATTTATAATAAAATTTAATAAAATATTTATAATATCATAATTTTATAATAAGAACCTGTTCTTTGAACTAGGTGTAGATGTTAGAAGCATTTTATTTATATACTTTAATTGAGTAAACAATTTAGTTCGTCTTCCTTTTTCTTTTTTTTTTGTTCCTCCAACTTTTTATTTTACTTTTTTTCAAAAAATAATGTTCTTACAGTATTACTTCTCCTACTTTAAGTCAAAACTTACTTTTCTTACATCATGTCAAAAACTAACCTCTACATATACATATATATCATGGAATCAAGTTTAGTTGTGATAAAATACCCCGATAATTATCAAGCTCCTCGTCAACTTGATATTTTATATGTCTCAATCTATTAGACCCTTACAACAACTTGGTATGTTATAGTATTTAATGTTTTCATCACCACCGTTACATAATTTATTGTTAAAAACGAAATATGGTATTCATATAGAATACAATTGAGTTTTATTGTTAAATAAAATATTTTATACTATATTACATTGCTTGTAGGCTACTCAGAGGAAAGGGATTTCAAAATATTTTGAATTGAAGGTACATAAAAGTTCGTGTTTAATACATAATTATTAGTACCAAATTTTCTTTATTTCAAAATAAGAAATTTGAACATATATTGCTCAAAAAAATATTTAAAAATATAAATCATAAAACAATATGTACAAAAAATTAACTTAAAGAATAAAATAAAATAAAAATTATCATTAAAATAAATAATTATTAAATTAAATTTTAAATAAGTCAAAAATGTTAACATGTAAAAAAAAAAATAGCTTGTTAAGTCAAAAGTAATATTGCTTAATTTATTCAAAATATTATATAAAAAACTTTAATAAAAAATAAATATAAATTTAAAATTCAGGAATAAGACCCTATGCTTTGTAAGGGCTAAAGTGCTAGTTATTATACTTAAATATACAATTTGATTCATCCTTCTTTTCTTAGTTTAGTTTGTCCTCTTTTTTTTGTTCGACTTTTGATTTTTTTTCTATATTAAGTCAACTTTTACTATTTATCAATTCAAATCAGAAATTAAAATTAGTATTGTAGTTTTATAAGAAAACAAGAATTAGTAATATAGTTTTATAAGAAAATAATCAAAATAAGATCATCCTACCTAATATTAATTTGTTACTTATATTCAAAAATTATAATTAATATCGTTATTTTATAAGAAAACATGAATACGTAATATAACTTCGTTTCGTTTTTGGCATACCCTTTCTTTTAACCTCAAGTGATATCAGACATTGATTAGTCTGATAACATCCATCATCATCATCTAACATTAGACTCGCTTGATGAAGCGCCATGATTCTTCAAAGATCAAGGTGATTCCCTTATGATAGAGCTTACTATAGACAACAAATAAGGTGATCTGGCTTTTTATGGTTAAAGCACAATTCTATGGAGTGAAATGCTCTGTTGTTATTGTTGTGGTTGGAGTTTGATGAAATTGTTCTTGTCTTTATTCATGATTTTCATTAACCTCATGGCAAGTAGAACAATATCTTCATCTTCCATCCAGGAGAGTCTTGAATGGCCTTTTTGTAGCTTTTCTAGTTAAACTCAAGCTCATCAGTGAGCCGATCTTTAAATTTTTGCTGCAGAGTTATCTCGTGTAGACTCTTTGGAGGCTGAGATCTTATAATTCCATTTACTGGGTAGAGCTTGCATGAATTTATAGTCGACATCCTTCTTTAGCCATGCCTTGTCAAAGGCTTTTGAAAAGTTAAGAAGGATGTTAAATCTCCCGTTTGTAGCAGTATTGTCTTCACTAGAAATGTGTGAAGACACTTTATTCGTTTTGAGCATGGAGAGACTCTCGACTTCTGGTATATCTCTAGCGTCTTTATGCATTTTTGATGAAGCTCCCCAAATTTTCTTAGTAGTTCTGCAGTTAAGGACATCATGAGCAATCCATCCTCTAGAGCTTTGAATAAAACATTATTTGTTTGTTTAGAGCAACTAGCTACTTCTTTATGTCTGTCCATTCTAAATTGGATTTGGCAGCCATCTCATTAAAATCTTTAGTGGATGAAGCCATCTTTGTAAGAACTTATGGACAATTCAAAACTACTTCATAGAATCTTTCATTATAAATGATTGCACTTGAACTTTCCAATTAGCAATTAAAACTTTGATGCACATAAGTGGATTTTCTCCACCAACCTCATAACTGGCTTTAAATTGTACCATATAATCTATTCAATACGATTAAGCAAGTTTTGTGAGAACCTGATCTATTACCAATTGTTATTTTCTATAGGTATAAAAGTGATCTAGAAATAGGGTGAATAGATCTTTATACATCATTGTATACTTTTTCTTTTAAGCACATCTACCAAATATTTGTGCAATTAATTATGCAACAGAATTAGTTATTTAGTAAAATCCCTTTTTGATCCTTGAAATACAAACACACAGTTATGTTTTAAGTTTGTTAATGGAAAGACATTGTAATAAATAATTTAGTTATAGCAATTATGGCAGATACAAGAAAGATAATGAAAGCAATAAAGAGACAAAGAGACGCAAGGATTTTTAAGAGGTTCAAAGCCTAAACTACTCCTAGTCCTTTCTTTCACTCCACTAAGGAAGCATATTCCACTATAGGATAAATGGTTCCACTGAACCTTATAATTCGAAACCATTTATCTTCAGGTCACCTTAACCTACCCACTGTAGGTCTAATTTTCTAAATTAGGTGAGCCTATAAACTCGACTTACTCCATAATTTGAAGCCCTTTGTCTTCAGGTCACCTTGACCCACTCACTCTGGGTCTGATTTCTCTTAATCAGGCGAGCCATCTAAACTCAACTTACTCCACAAGACACTTTGCCCTATTCCCATTATGGGGTTGATTCCTCTGAATCAGGAGAGCCATCTAAACTCTACTTTTTCTGCTATTGTTGATGATGATGTTTAAGGTATTGCTAAGTTGTCATTAAGCTCTCTTATGAAGAACTTAGCAACTGAACGATTTTGTTGATCTTTTCTCTTTGTGAGCTCTCAGTATATTTCTCTCTGTTTTGCTTTGGCTCTTGTATGACTGAAATCGTTCATTGATCGAATTTCCAAACATAAAGTGGCTATGGGTTGATGATGCTATCTATTCAACTGATTGATCCTATCTTCGGTCCTTTATTAATTGACCGACCTCTTTGTCGTTTGAAGTTGAAATCTATTTATAGATTTCCTTTTGAAAAATGTCCGTTAAGAAGTTACTGTTTAGCAGATTATTGCCTCAAAAGTCTTTTGTACTCTGATAGTGTCAGACAGTCTGTGTAGCCACCCAAGTTATCAACTGTGTCAGTCTTCTATGACAAACTTGGGTTTACAAAATATAGTTGTTAAAAATGCGATTAATTAGACATCTTTCTTTCTGTCAACACACTTCAAAAGATCTTTAGGGTGAAGATATGTTGGAGAAGCTTCTTGTCAGAACTACCATTTTTGTCAATGTTAGAAGTTCTTCTCAACGACTCCATATATCTAGGATCATAGAGTCACTCCTAAGTCTTTTTGTAGATTTTATAGCTCTGTGTTCTTACTATGTTGTTCAGTCGTTTAGGATCTTGAAGTATCCTTGAATTAGTTTAATTTTGTTACTCTCCTTCCTTGTCTATAGTCATTCTATGATCTTGCATTCTGCTATAAGACTTTGCCAAACATGCTTAGTTCACTTTACATCTCAGAGAACTAAGACTTCATCACTTTGAACTTGGACCTTCTGGCTTTCTCAAGTTCTTTCTCCGCTGCTTAGATTAGGTTCCTCATCGGGACACTTCTGCAAGTTTTGTGTGCTTTATTGTTTATCTCTGTTTGGTGCACTCTTTTTGCTGTAGTGGAAGTCACGTGTCCTTTAAACTAGATGTATCTTGATATTGCTTTGTAGTCTTCTACTAGTTTAACCTGGTACTCCTTGTTGGAGAATATTTGATGAGGACTATCCAATCTTTTGACGCCGGTCAGTAAATCATCTTTTTTTTTTCATCTTCCCATAATGAAAACAGCTCTACGATTCTGTCATTCAGTGTTGTTGGCGCTGTAAATTTTGTAATGTAGCATTGATGAAATTTAATATTCATGATGTGACTCATCGTTCTGAAGTGGCTTCAAAGATCTGACTCAATACTCATGATGTGACTCATCGTTCTGCTCTACTTTGCTCGACGATCTTCTTTTCTTTTCTCGACAATTTGTTATGTTTCGCTCGACGATCTATTCTGCTCCACTCGACGATATGTCCTTTTTCTAATCAACGATATATGAATGATTGAATCTTCTGTTATGCAGCCTTAGTTGATCTTTTTGCTCTGCAATCATCTGGTCTTCTTTTCAGCCTCAACCTAGTTTATTACATTTTTCTATATCTCTGTTTTTTGATCAACTTAACAAATATGATCCCTAAGTCATTTTACAAGATTTTTTATCATAAGAACTGCGTAGAGTTTATATTTGGATCAACCTAACAATTTTTATCCCTAACTAGTCTATCTTTGTAATCCAGATCAACCTAACAAATTTGATCCATAACTAGTCTATCTTTGTAATTCAGATCAACCTAACAAATTTGATCCCTAAATCATTGTACAATGATTATTCTTTTAAGGATTTTACAATCATAATTTTTTATACATTTACTCTTTCATAACAATATTAAAATCAGCACAGATATAAATGCATAAGCTAATATTAATTGTTTTCCTTTTGTTATTTTGTCATAATCAAATCAACATGCACTAACAATATTTAATAAGTTCATCACTACTTTGCCAAATTTATTGTTAAAAATGAAATATGGTAATTATATAGTATATAATTGTTAGGGTTTCGACACAGTGAAAGCAGCGGAATTTAAAAAAAATTCCAAAACCCTAAGACAGGATCCAAGCGAAAACAGATTAATCAGAGGTTTAAATTATATTACCGATTATCCGAGATGGACTGGAGACGATGGAATTCTGGAACGGCTTCGAATCTTCAACGCAATCCAGCGACTGCGTCTTTACGGTATCCACACGAACGCTCCGCGAACCGTCACACGATCTGCAGCGAAATGGATCTGCAATCAATAGATATGACCATACTCTACGATTTAACAAGAACTCAGATTAAAACAAAATCGAAAGTAACTCAGAAGAAAGTTAAGGTAGGATAAATAACAATCAAGGCTACCTCTTTGGATTTTGAGAGAAACAGAGTTAATGTAAGGAAGTGAGTATTGCTAAAGATAAATCTTCAAGATTTCCTCAATTATAGAAGGTTAAATTCAATCTCAACATTAATTTTTCTTTATCAATTGAAAGAGCTCTCATATGAGTACAAGTAATATTTAATAAATGATATGTCATGGTTTAACGAGAGTATTTTAGGAGGATAATGATTCCTTTACAAGATCCTTAGAAATGAGGATAAATAATATAAATAACTTTGTTATGCAATACAATAATTGATGATTTCAGTACTTGGAGGAGATAGAATAAAATACCTCACTGTTGTCAATCACTTGACAAATAGTGGTTCTGATATTTGATGAAGCATAGCTGTTATTGGAATGATTTGCAGTCCTTCCGGTTTTTATTTGAGACGCCATAAATTTCTTCATATAGCTGCATAAACTGATGCATCGACCAAAAACCTTTGTGCTGTGGACAGAATACTTTATTCCTGGATAACCTAGATTTTTAACCTCAGGTTCAGGTTGTTGAGAAGGGCAATGACACATATAGTTGAGAAGTCCATAGATTTAATCGTTTTGACTGTTGATGAAGGAGTGAATGTCCTAGTTCATCATTTGTAGAGCTTCTCAATCACTTTCTGATTATGGATTCCTTTTAAGTGGAAAGATTCATAACTCTTGCTGCACCTGTGTTCTTCCTCCATTACCCTACTGAATTCCCTTAGCTCAATTTGTCTGAACAAGATAATTCTTTTAAGCACATGGTTAAGCATGGATGGCCTTAGGCAGCTTATTCATTGGATTCCCTGTACAAACAATTTTCAACTTGTGAGATTAAATTCATTTTGTCTTTTATACCCAATACCGAGATTTAACACTAATCTAAATTTGTGTCATGGATTAACTCAAAGCGTATGCTTTAACATATTTGTGAGAACCTACTCTGATACCAATTGTTAGTTCCCGTGGACACAATAATGATCTAGAAGGGGGGGTTGAATGGATCATTAAAACTTTTTCCTTTATTAAGAAAGCATATCAGTTATAAATGATGGGATCAATTTAAGCACAACGGATTTACTTTTAAGAATCCCCTTAAAGATATATGAGTCAGTTCAATAGTGTGTTAATCTATAGTATGGGTGATAACAGATTTAGCAGTTAGTTATATAGTGCAAAAGTGTAAAAGACATAAAGCAAATGACACAAGAGTTTTAAGTGGTTCGGAGACTGAACAACTCCTACTCCACTCTTCTACTTTGACAAGTAGGAAATCCATTAAGGTTTAGTCCTCCGGACTAGGACACTCTCGCCCTCATCAAATCCATCAGACTTGGTTTCTTCAGTCACATTAAGACTAGGACACTCTTGCCCTCATCAAAGCCAGCAGCTTTGGGACTGTAGACTAAGCCCAGCAGACTTAGAATCTCTTGTACCCTTCGGTACTCAACAAGTCCAGCAGACTTGATTTCTTTAGTTCTCTTTGTCGAGAAACTATGATCCTCATTAAGTCCAACAGACTTGAGTTGTTTGTTCGTTGGTTGTGCTGCTAAGTAGAACATTTGTTCTTCTTCATCTTTAGGTACTTAGCAGCTGCTTGTGATCAACCTTTGAATGCTGCTGATATTTGCCGTTGATGTTCTTCTTCTTTCTGCATTCAGCAACTACCCATGATCACCTGAAATGTACTGCTGAGTTCTTTCAATAAGCTTTTTGCTCAGCAGTTGTGTTGAACACTTAGCTTGTATTTCACATAGAATTCCATTCTGTTCTTTTCTTTTCTCAAAGTGTTCTTCGCTTCTTTGATCCTTCGATTCTTAGCTCATATGCCAGCCCTTCGGCATTTTTCGTTTTTGTCTTGGTGAAGCTTCTCAACCTATTCGATCGTGTATGTATTGTTCTTGCTTATTCACATCTCTTTTTCTTTTTCCAGATTTGCTCTTTTGTAGATCTTTGAATTATCTTTCCGTTGCAGATCTTCCTGTAGCAAATCTTCCTGTAGCAAATCTTTCTGTAGCAAATCTTTCTGTAGCAAATCCTTCCATTGAAGTATGTTTAGTTTCAGACTTCTTTATGAATACTTTATTCATTTAGTCAGAGTAATAGTGCTCTGCAGATTCTGACTTGTTGACTTGTCTTCTTTAACCCTGGAGAGAGATGTCTTTTTTGGGTTCTTCCCAGTCTTCATAGAGTGGACAGGTCTTTAGGTAGAATATGATCGTTGAGACACAGTCCACTGATTTCTTGAGTCTGATGCATGATACTAGAAGTCTTTGCTCTGACACTCAGCACGCATAAGTCAGTATTCTGTCATTTCTGACTTCTTCTATAGTAGATGCCATAGAAGTGTTGACGTGGATGTTTCTGAAGTAATTAACAACTCATTTTGAGATTACTGACTTAAGTGCTTAGATGTCTTCAATCCTTGTTGGCACTTAAGTACTCGACGATTAGTCTAGTTGTAGCTTCTTGCTTCTGATCGTTGAGTCATCTGCTGGTTCTGCTATGTAGCTCTACGATCTTGTCTGTCGTAGGCTTCTGTGTAGATCAGAGAGTGATTGATTTTACTAACTCTACGATTTTATCCGAGCCTTGCGGTCCTGACGATATGCTCCTCATGCTTCGTGATCTTCATTGTACTTTATGTATATAGAGCATAAGTCTATGATCTGGTTTAAGCTTTAACAGATGATTTCTTATCATAGAGAATTGCTCTATGAACTTCAGGCTTGCTCGAACTGCTTGGTTCTATATGTCATGGAGGACTGCTCTCTGAACCTTCAGGTGCCAGATCTTTAATGTAGAGGACTGCTCTACGAACTTTTAGTTGCATTCTCTGCTGTACAATCAAAGGTTGTTTATGACAAGTAGCATTTGAATATCTTCGGCTTGATTGCTTTGAACGTTGTACATCTGAACTTGCTTTATCATTTTACGACTTATCTGACTTGTGGTGTAAGTCGTAGTGTAATCGTAGAGTTATGAATTGCTCTACGATCTCAGTTCAGACTAGATGTTGTAGATGTACGAGATCTTCATTCAGTTTGTTTAACAGCCCAAGGACATCCTACTGAATAATCTTTATGAGGATTGCTGTCATGATTCTGAATACTCATGTAAAAGTTGCTCTTTGACTCTGCTTGGTTCGTAGACAAAATTAGGAGAATCGTAGAGTGACTGTCTATATGGACTCTACGATCTCGAGAGTTAGCTCTACGATGCTGAGATAACTCTACGATCTGCCGAGAGGACTCTACGATTTTCCGAGCCTTATTCTGCGTTTACCAGGCAGACTCTACGATCTTCCTAGGAGACTCTACGATCTTCCTTTGAGTGATTTCATAAGACTTCTATCTGAATGACACTTCACTTCTCAATCAGTCTTGCTGATGGAGTTGGTGCTTGGATCTTCTGTTTGCTTGCCGGTCATTCAGGGTCTTCATACTGATGATCTTTAAGTAGACACTCTATGATTCTGCTTTGGAAATGTGAGCGTATGACTGGCTATGCTGATGGCTTGCAGACACTACGATCGTGAGTGTAGTATGCGATTCTTGCTTTAACTCCCTTGCCAGACTGTTGTTCTTTTCGGTCGATCAAGCCTATCTATTACAATTTAAGATCAACCTAACAAGTTTGATCTTTCTATATATGTATATAGTCCTTGTACATAGTGATCTTTTGAAGGACTGTACAATGCTATTTAACTCATATGAGATCAACTTAACAAATTTGACCTCGTCAATCTAAGTCCTTAGAACATAATATTTATTAACTATTAAGGACTTTACATCTTTCATTAATGCAGACATATTTGCATATTGATTCATTTATCTTTTAAGACGCATCATCAAATCTTATAATAGAGAAATAACATTCACATGCATATTCCAAATAATATCAAATAATTAGCCTCTAGGGCATCAACTCTAACAATAATTGGGTTTCATTGTTAAATAAAATATTTAATTATACTATATTGAATTGCTTGATGGCTACTCACATGAAAAGGATCTTAAAATATTTTGAATTCAAGGTAAGAAAAAAGTCATGTTTAATGCATAACTATTAGACCAAATTTTATTTTATTTCAAAATAAGAAATTTGAACATAGATAGCTAAAAAAACATTAAAAAAATCTAAATCATAAAAACATATGTACAAAAAATTAACTTAAAGAATATTTTTAAAAAAAATTATCATTAAAAATAAATAATTAACAAATAAAATTTGAAACAAGTCCAAAATATTAAAATATAAAAAACTAAATAGCCCTGTTAAGTCCAAAAGTAATATTACTTATTCTATTCAAAATATTATATATAAAAAATAGTTAATCCTAATGGGCGCAAAGAGATCTAAAAAGGGGTTGAATAGATTCTTTTAAAAATATCATATTAAAATTGTTTACCCAATTAATTAATCAATTAACTTATTTCAGTTAAGCACAGCGAAATATGTATTTTTAAATACCATTCAAGGATTAAATGAAATATCTCAGTTTTAAATTTAGTGATATAATGTGAAAAGAAGTCCCAATTGATATTGCAGTTATATGATAGTTATATAGCAGTTAATAAAGTAATAAAGAGATACAATATTTTTTAGAGGTTCAGAATCTAAAATACTCATAGTCCTCTTTTTCATTCCGATGGTATGGATGATCCACTAAGGGTGGGTTACTAAAATCAAGTTCACTAAGAACCAATTACAACAATCTGAATCACTAAGAAATAGACAAGACACTAAGTCTTGATAAGTCACTAAAACTTCATAAGTTACTAAAACATAATCTCACACAGAAAATTGATTCACTCATAATCAAGCAAGTCACTAAGACTTGTCTTATCATAAGATCACTAAGATCTAAAGGGGTTGTATGAATGTTGTTTGGGGTGCTGCTAAGTAGTTTTAAGTTCTTCTGTGAAAAACTTTGCTGCTTGATTGATTTCTTTGAATTATAGAATGGAGTTTTAGATAGTAGAGTGGAACAGTTTATACATTCGAGCTTTTTTGTTTTTGATCAATCTTTTTTGTTTGAGGCATCAATACTTTTATATCTCTCTGGGAATTGTCCGTTGAAAAGTTACCGTTGCTACACTCAATCTTAGACACATGTTATCTTGAATTTAATTTGCCTTTGCATTGTTGTCTGTTGGACTATTATGGTTCGGTTCAATAATTCAATTTTACCCATTTTTGCTCGTACCTAACTTTATTCAAAAATTAGAATTAGTATAGTAATTTTATAAGGAAACATGAATTCGTAATATAGTTTTATAAGAAAATAATTAAAATCAGATCTTCATACCTAATATTTATTGGTTTCTTTTATTCAAATATATATACAATAATACAAGTTTAAGTAAAATTATATTGTCACTCAGATAACATAGTTCGAGAGGAAGAAAATTTATCATAAAAATTATCTATTTAACTTAAATTTGTTACTATTATTAAAATATAAGGATAACTATAGTTTCGAGTATATGTAAATTTAATATTTTTTAGATAATATATTTGATATTATTATTAAAATAAAAATATAATATACTAATCGACCATATGATTCAATGCTTAAATAATAATAAAAATTAATTATTTTATCTAGTAAGAATTTGTACAAATAAAATTCAATACATTAATTATATTATAATTTCTACAACAAGATTCAATGCTTAAATAAAAATAAAAATTAATTATTTTATCTAGTAAGAATTTGTACAAATAAAATTCAATACATTAATTATATTATAATTTCTACAACAAGACATTTCGTTCAGTTCAATCGAGTCAAAAATAAAAATAATTAATATAATTTACAAGAAAACGATCATAAGATCATCTTACCTAATACTAATTTGTTACTATTATTAAATAAAATTTTATTACAACTTAGATAATATAATCTGAAAAAAAATTCACATAAATCGTCTTACCTGACTTTAATTTAATACTCTTGATTAAATATAAATATAATTATATTCAAATATAATTATTATAATAAAATTTAATAAAATATTTAAAATATCATAATTTTATAATAAAACTCCCGTATTTTGCACGGAGTGTAGATACTATTTATAATAAACGAATCTAATCAAAAAACTTTTCTATCGATTTGATTAGGACTAATTTGTATCTGATTAAGATTCATGGGGACTTTCCAACTTTTCTATAAAAAAAAAAATCAGTTTAAATATCAAATAAATTAAGCATTATGATTTTTTATTTTTATTTTTTTTGTTAAATTGCATTACGATAATATTCTTCCTCTATTCTAAATTAATTAATTATTATTAATTTTTTTAAAATAATTTAAGATATTTTTAAACTTAAAATTAAGATAATTAAAAAATTTTGAAATAATAAATATTTCTATGCAAGAGATACTCTTTCTTGAAATTTAGATAAATAGAAATTTTTTAAATAATTTATAATATTTATCATTGTATTGACTAAAATTAAAAAGAATCATGTCAATTTTAAATTTAAAAATATTATTTTGACTTTATAAAATTAATAATTGACTTTTTAATTTCCTATAAGTTCAGTCTAAATATCATATAAATTACGCATTACGATAGTATATTATCTCTATTTTAAATTATAATATTATTATTAATTTTTAAAAATAAATTTAAAATATTTTTAAATTTAAAATTGAGATTATTTATTAAAAATTATGATATAATAAATTTTTTAATGAGTAAAAAAAAATTTAAATAAATTTTTATATTTATTATTGTATCGATTAAAATTAATAGTAAGGAAAACAAAAATAAAAACAAAAACAAAAACGAAAAAAAGGGGTATAACACATACAGAACCAAAAGAAAAAAGCTCTCGATTCTATTGATTGAATATTTGAATTTGCTTGGGCAACTCGCACGGATTCATTCACTTGCAAACACTTTCTTGCAGGATTCAACCCTCCAAAATGAATTAACGATGGCTTCCTGCGGCGTCGGAGGACTGAAAAACAGAGAAAAACTCACCATCCATTGGAAAATTGCCATTAATAAATCTGAATTGAGTGTTTGAGAGTTAGGTTTAGGTATGTCGCTGAGGATAAAGGCGGTGGTGGACAAGTTTGTGAAGGAACTGAAGGAAGCACTAGATGCAGACATACAGGACAGGATAATGAAGGAAAGGGAGATGCAGAGTTACATTGAGGAGCGCGAACGCGAAGTCGCCGAACGGGAAGCCGCCTGGAAGACCGAGCTCTCTCGCCGAGAGGTATACACTTTTTATCCCAAACCCCTTTTACTGATTGATACTGATCTTGTTTTTATTGAAATTTCTGTTGAACAAAAGAGAAAATAATAATAGGCTTGATATTAATGGTGTTTTCTTACCAAATTCATGACAAATTTGATATGGGTGTATTACTTAGGAAGGAATTGTGCATTTGGCACATTGAAATTGGGGCCAAGGGAGGGGTTTAAAAACTGATAATCGTACTAATGGAGTTGCAGTATATCTTTGCTATTATGTGGAGTGTTAGTATCATTATTAGTACTCTTTCTCATGTTTATAATGTTGTTGTGGTCTTTATCTTCTGTTCCCAGCCTTTCATTTGCAGTTGGTAGATTTGATTGTATTCGTTAAGTGATAGAATGTAAATTTACACAAATAATTTATATAGTACTCTGTGATCTATTGGTCTGGTACATATTTTTTAATCCGTCTAGGCGGTGCTGGGCATTGGGTATCCCAGATTGGCCAATTACGTGACATTGTTGTTAACCAATAGAAATTTATTAGAATTGGGCAAGTGCCTTGGTGGCTGCCTTGATTTCTTCCTGCTCTGGTGGTGTTTGCCTATGCATTTTTGGGCTAGTCATGCCCAGGAGTCAACTTTAACACCAATGCCCTAGAATATGAGATGATACACTCTATCCATTCCAAAATATAAGATGAAAATGATTTTTTAATTTTGTTCCTATATATGGTCAAAATGACTTTTAGAAATACCAATATACAAGTGGCTGATTCATTTCTCAAGAGGATAAGCTATCCCTTAACTTTTACATGTTTAGTAAGTTGATCATAATTTTGGAATGGAGGGGGTATAATAATAATTGTTGCATTTGAGATCTGTAGTGTTGAGCTGTCATGCAATTTTGATATTCATAGTCGATGTATCTAGTGGTTTTAAGAGCTTGCCTCATGAGACAGCAGACCTTTGTTATTGCTCTGTCATCACCTCTTCTTGATATTATGGTCTTGAAAACAGAATTTAACTGCAATCATAGAGGAGGTTTATATACGCTCTAAGGCAGCCTTGATTTCTAGTAATTACTCACGGTTCTTAAATAGAGATGCATCTCCAAGTGGCCCCAGTCATGAAGGACTACTTTTCTTGTTGTACGAGGAGTTGAGGACTAGTTTTCTATTTTATCATCCATTTTAGGTTAGGTCACAACGATAAGGGGTATAGGCGGGAATATTGAACCAGTATCTTGCAAGTCGCAACTTTGCTTGATCCATTTGTGATGGTTGAGTTGGGGTGGTTGCAGTATTACTATTCCAGTATTCCTTTTAAATACCTTGTGGGTTTAATGAAAAAACTTTGATGTCAAGATTTAGCCCCTCACAGATTGGCATGGTAGACTTTCACCTGCAGTAATAGGATCTAGATGCACCAGTATCCAGTAGGATCCAGATGAGTAAACTATGTTTGAACTCTGAAGTAATAGAGCGAGTAAATATTAGAACAATCGTTGGCTTTCTCCTAAAGATCAATTTTACATTGGTTTTTGCTTAGGCTTCAAACATGAAATATGAGCTGGGAAGGTAAACATAGCACCATACGAGCTTGTAGAGCCAAAAAAATTGTTGATAACAGAGAAATTTTTACAAGTCACCAGGAAAAAAACTGGTGCTTTTACTAAATGAAAATTTAGTTATTGTTGGTTTTCATACTGCAGCTGCATGTTCAGAACTAAGAAATAAATAACTGCTCTGTAAAAAAAAATTATGAACTGTGCCCAATACATGTTGATTAGAGCTGATCTAGAGATTCCAAGTAGCTTAATAGGAATTGCATGAGGATTAACTCGAGACCCATAACTTTTTCAATCTTTGTTATCCTTTTAATAAATATGAATATAGTTGGAGTTGTTATAAATGTAGCGGAAGCAAGTAGTTTGTTTAATTACTAACAAAGATATATCAAATACCAACTAACAATGGAATACAATAATTAAAATAAAGCAATAACAATAATACAGAAAAATAAATAAAGAAAAAAGAATGAACACACCTGAAATTATGAGACTGCTAAAAAGCTTCACTATCTTCAAAGAAGACTAATTACAAAAGAGAAAAATATTCAACTAAACAAATATTCAACTTATAAAAGAAAGAGAATATTTTAGTGTACCTATACAATACAACACTTGGCCTTATTTATTAGGCAAGTGGAGAGCACATTTACACTAACCCACCGATGTGGGACAACAATAAAAGCCAATACCCAACAGGAGTGATGTCATGTTAACGATGTATCTCAATTTGCTCATTTGATGAATTGTTTTCCCAAGGTTTTCTTTTTCTATTATGTTTGATTTCTTATGTAGAGGGTACTTTTTGGTGTGTGTTTTGCAAAATGCATATAGCACTGCTTGGTCTGTTTTTTTTTTTTTTTTTTTTGACATCGCTCTTTCATCCATTCCAACTTTATAATTTTCAAGTTTCTAGCCACATAATTTTTGTCTCCTTATCATATGACACTGGATTCCCAGTCCTTGTATCCGGCCATATATGGTAACTTATTTTTCCTCCTAAAATGTGCATCATATAATCCAAATTTGATTTTGGAACATTGCTATGAATTATGATTTTTCTAAGCAAATCTATGTAATTGTTTAACGATGATTTGCAGTTGTAAGATAACTAATCAATTGTTTGATGAACAGAAAAATGACATGTTTCAAAAATCTTTTCAATCCCCTTATAAAACTTTGTTCATCTTTCAGGCGGAAATTGCTAGACAGGAATCAAGGTTAAAGACTGAGAGAGAAAACCTGGAGAAAGAGAAAAGCGTGTTGATGGGAACTGCATCTAATCAAGATAACCAAGATGGAGCTCTCGAGATTACCGTAAGCGGTGAGAAGTACCGATGCCTCAGATTCTCTAAAGCAAAGAAATGAGGCATTTTAGACCACCATAAGACCGATGCCTCAGGTTCTCTAAAGCAAAGAAATGAGGCATTTTAGAACATGGGATTAGAAAGTGAAATTCTGTCTTTGACGCGTTCCTTTGAAGCTTACACGTAGTCAATTGCCCACTAAATATTTAGTTGGATGCATTAGTTATGTACATGTAGTCTTAACAACATGAATTAGACTTGCCTTGGGGCTCATGATTCAATTTGAGGAGAAATGAATGACCTGCAATTGATGAAAACATATATTGAAAGTACAATGTGATGAAAGGTGAATTGTTGATCAGGAGTTTGGACCACATTTTGTGCTACTGTGAAAGTGTGAATGATTCTATTCATTTTTTTCTTCCTTCTTTTGTTGGAGGAAGAGATTGCAAGCCTCTCAAGTCCAATGTACAGTCAACGGCTTTGCCCCTTCTGTACATTTTGATTGTTGAACAGGAAGTAGTCATCATACTAAATAAGAAATCAGTCGAAGAAAATATCAGTGTCAAAAATTTTAAAAGAAGATCAAAAAAAAAATTTGTGCTTTTCTAGATGTGTTATGAAATTAATTTATGAGTTGATTTCTTTCCACTTTCAGACACAACCCTCAACGCGACTTGGGTGACGTTCCACTGATTACTGAAGTAACCATAGTTAATAGCATGTCAGGAATATTTAGAAACATATTAAAATATTAAATTCTAAATTATTACGTATATGGTTTCATGAAATTCTACTGTTGAGGTGGTGGTGGCCTTCCGACCAATACAAGTTGGCAAACTTTTTCTCTAATTGCTTGTTCAGTTTTAACTATTAATTTTTCTGTTTAAACTATACGGTTAAGAAAATATTGTTGATTATAGTCGCCAAAGATACTAGCAATTTGACTGTATAAACAGTACTGATTAATTCTTTCTTTATGATAATCTAATATCTCATTTAAAATAACATAATAATCAACAGACATAAAATATAAAACATGAAAGAAATGCTTACAATGCTCGTAGCTTTATTATCTTTAGAATATCTTACAAGATAGAGCAGGAGAGTAAAACTAAAAATATTTATCTTAGTCTGTCTCAACAAAGGGTGAGGAGCTCCCTTATATAGGAAAATAAAAGGTAAAAAGAGGGACATGTGGCATGTCCTGAAAGGTGGAGTCGTTCGTCCTTCCCTCAATAATATTTTCCTGGTGAGTGAAATTACTGTTGCTTGCTTTATTTAAAGTAGTCGCATGCTTGTCTATCTTTAATAAAGTTGGTGCTGACAGATTTTGTTGCTGGTGCCGACATCTCATCAACACTTTACTTTATTAGTAGTGGTCTTGGAAAGAGTATCATAATTTGTCGATGCGTTATTTGGTAGGAACTTTAGACTTTCCCTTTTCCTTTTTTGTCTTGTTCTATTTTTTTCAGAAATCATGTTGGTGAGAGAGTCCCAAAAGTCTCCAATGGTGGGTTCCTCAGTAATTATGGGTTCTTCTTTCGGTTCTTGGCTTTCACCTGGAAGGATGTTGAATGCATTGTCATCCTGTTCTGAGCTGGCATGGCTACTTGCAAATTTCATGGATTTATCATCCTGGACTAAAGATTGGAGGAATTGCTCCTTCATGAAATCCATGGCTTTGACAATCAATTTTGTTTCAGTTAAATCAGGATATTTTTGCTTTAATTCTGTTTGGACCTTGATAAAAGGGTTTGCATGTGGAGATGGAAGAGTCTTTGGAATGGTATCAAAACAAGCTTGAGTATGAGTTTTAATGGCTTTAACTAATTCTGGTATGATTGGATTCATTCCCTTATTCTACCATTTAGGGAAGAAAACTCATTTCAGTCTAGGAATTTTATCCTGGTAATCACACTGAAGATCTCATTTCCTTGTCCAAGGGATATTGAAACGGATAATAAAATAAATTACTGATTTAGACATAGAAATGCCTTTGTTAACTGGTAAATGAGAATAGGCAACCTGCCAATCCTTGAATGTTGTTTAAATAATTTCTGGAAGAGTTTCGCATGTTATCCCAAATTTATCCCACCAAACGAGGAACCAATTTGGTAACTCGTTAATAAAACAGTAGGACATATACGGATAAACCAAGAATTGTTTCGAATAGGGTTTTGATAATAGAAAACATAGGTAAAGGAATCAATATAATCCCAATAACTATATTTAGTTTCTCTGTTTAAATTTTCAAAAGTTCTGGTAGTATGAGGATGAATACCCCAAGTAGAAATAGGCATAATGTTTCTGATGGTGACTTTACTGTAAGTAATAGGACTGGTCGTCCTAGATGGATCATGGAGAGTATGTTTAATCTCCATGGATGCTGTTTCAATAGCAATTCCTTCATAGACATATCGATACTGGTCAAAATGAGGAGAAAATTGTTGAATAGTAAGATACCTTCTCTTAATTTTCCATGGATCAGACATCCATTTTTCATCATTCTGTTTAATGAAGAGAATTGTTTCTTCACAATTGTTGTTAAAAATATATTTTTCTGGGGTTAACAAAATATCTTTTGCTGTTTTGCTAGAAGAAGCCTCAGGAGTATTGTTCTGAGTATTATTTAAACTCGAAAATTCTGTATAATACTGATTTCTACCTCAGCCTAAGCCTCGGCCATAGCCTCTGCTATTCATTAACCCTGTAAGTATTCACGTGTTAGAAAATTTGGTAAAGAATTTTGTTCGCCTTTGATGTATTCAATATCAAAATCAAATACGGATAACATACTCTTCCAAGTGGCAAAAATCTGTTTGGATGCAAGATTTTGAACATCTTTCATAAATATCTGTTTAGCAGCAGAGCAATCAACTCTAATTATGAAATGTTGGTTTAAAAGATCATCTTGAAATTTTAAAACACACTTAACAATTGATAAACATTTCTGTTTAATAGTTGGATAATTTAAAACTGGACATTTCCATGTTCCTGAATGAAAACAAATAAGCTCTTCTTTTTTACTGTTAGGATTAAACTGTTTAAGAATTCCACCATATCCTTTATTAGAAGCATCAGTCTCAACATATTTTTTTCAAATAGGATTTGGTAGAGACAAGCAATGTAATTGTTTAACTTTTTCCTTAATCTTTTGCACTGCTAAAGTATGTTGTTTACTCCATGATAAAGGATTCTTTTTTAATCTATTATATAAGATAGAAATATCTTGTAATATCTGCGGATAAAAATCTCCGATGTAATTAAGACTTCCCAAAAATCGTTGTAATTGAGTTTTGTCTTTAATTTCATCAGAAAATTTACAAGCAAATTCAATACTTCTGTTTATAGGAATAATAGTTTCATTATGGATATTATGTCCAAGGAATCTAATAGTTGTTTGGAAAAGTTTCATTTTTGATGCAGAAACAACTAATCCACTTTTAATGATAACATTTTTAAAAATGTTTAAATGTTTTATATGCTGATCTATAGAAGAAGAGTAGATTAAAACATCATCAATATAACAGATAATAAATTCTGTAAAAGGATTAAAAATATCATTCATGATATGCTGAAATTCGGATGGACCATTTTTTACTTCAAAGGGTAAGACATTACATTCATAATGTCCAAAAGGTACAGTAAATGACGTTTTATATCTATCATTCTCATTAATTTGTATTTGCCAAAGTCCTGATTTTAAATCAAATTTAGAGAAGATAGTCGAATCATGTAAGCGATCTAAAAGATCTTTTTTATTCGAAGTCGGATATCGAATCCATTGTAAAGCTTTATTTAACGGTTTATAATTAATTACTAACCTTGGTGTTTCTCTTTCAATTTCTGCATTTTTGTTTACATAGAAAGCAGTACAACTTCAAGGAGAATGACTTAGTCTAATTAATTTTTTCTGTAAAAGTGACTCAATTTATGTTTTGCATAATTGCAGTAATTCCTTTTTCATTTGACTAGGACGTGATTTAGTAGGAATATTTTTCTTATTAAATTCAGTAATATATGGGAGAGAAATAATATGTTTCTTTCTGTTCCAAAATGCATTTGGAAAATTACTACAAATTTTTGTTTGAAAATTTTAATTTTTGCTTGTGGTGAGGGATTTGGAAGTCTCTGTTCTATAGTAAGAAAATGTATTTCTTTCTGAATAAAATTTATTTATTTTTCTTTATAACAAATCATATTTTTAACATCATTGATTTCTTTAGTATAAGGTTCTGTTATAAATTCAAATATTATTTCTCTGTTATTAAAAGTTATATAGATTCTCATAGTATCAATTTTAGTGATTGACATAAGTAAGCATAAGAAAGGAGTTCCTAAAATGATATTTTGAGACATGTTTTTTTACTAAAACAAATCATGTTGGTAAATATAGTCCTTGCTTACTAATAAAGACTTCTGGTATTTTATATTTAATTCTCATAGAATTTTCGCTAGCACTTGTTAAAGACTGTGTGGTTTTTTGGAAGTACTTAGTAGGGACTAAACCTTCTTGGATACAATTCATATATGTTCCACTATCAACAAGAGCAATAACATCTTTGATTATAAAATCGGGTTTTATGATAAAAGTAATTCTAATGTACCATTTCTGGTATGTGACTTGATTCATAGATAATAGATATTGGTTAGAAGATTCAGGTTGATCTTTAGTAGATTCATAATTTCCTTCTTTACTATTTGTTTGTTGTTTTATTTCTGCTATATCTTTAAAAATGATTAAGTTAGCATTTTGTAATTGTTTTATTTCGGTTTTTAAAATATTAATTTCCATTTTTAAATCTTGGATAGTTACTGATTTTTTTTTTAATTGAAGTATCTTGTAATCTTTTTATTACTTCCTTCATATTATACTGTTCAGTATTAATATTTTCTTCTTTAGCTTGTTCTTTATAACAGGTTTCAAGAAGTTTAAGTTTTAATTTTGGATCTTTGATTTGATCTATAATTTCAAGTGTAGATCTTTGATTGTCTGTTAAAGCATTTATACTAGGTAGACCAAGGTCAAGACCATTCATTTCAACAATGGCTTTCCAATAATTAGCTTATGTTGAGGAATTACATTTTTGAGATAGTTCATTATCTGAACTTGTTTCAGATTCTGAGGAATAGATTTCTACAATTTCCTCTTCATTAGAGCTTGATTTTGTTTCACTATCGGTTAAGCAATTTAAGATCTGTTGTTGTATTCCTTCATCAAGAGATATTTCATTAAATTTCTGTTTAAGTTTTGATCTGCATTTATTTGCATAATGACTTGTTTGTCCACATTTATAACACTTCACTTTTGTTTGATCTTTCTTAGGATAAGATTTTTTTTGGGTAACTTTTCTTGTGGGTTTTTCTTGTATATAATTTTTTTTCTTTCTGTAAGTTTTTTGGTAACTGCTCCTATGGGGTCTATTTTTCTTAGGATATTGAATTTTAGTGTCATAAGAAAATTGATCATAAAATTCTCCTAATTCATGTCTTTTAGTTAAATTCTGTTTTTTCATTAAATGCTGAAGTTTCATATCATTGCAAAGAGATAATCCTTCTTCAATAATTACAGCAATGAGATGACCATAAGTATATTGCCGGTAAGGGATATTCGTTTTATTTTTTTGGTCTCTTAATTTCTTACGGATTTTTCAGCAAAAAGGTTGGGAAAGACCATCTATAAATTTAGCTATCTAATGCTCGCTATTAGCGTCAGGTCTTTGCATAACCTTCATTAAGACTGGTCCTACAAAATGGTGTAAGATAGTTTGTACTAAGGTATAACAAGCATCTTCTTTTCTAGTTTCAGTTTTAGTAATTGGGTGTACTTCAATCTTAAAGGATTCACATATTTCTCGTCTTTGGTTGTCTGTGAGAACATTATTCCACCATCCTTTAAGAAGGCTAGTAAAACCATTAATTATAAATTTACAGATTTGATGATCTGTATTTTCATTTTGTCTGCAAACTATTGCATACATTATTATACAGTGTATTGTTTCAAAGATTTGATAATCTATTTTTCCATCAATGTTCCATTCATATATAGTTTTCCCATGATAGGATTTCTAAGAATGAAGAAAATCTTCTTCATAAAGAAGATCCTGGGGTGTAGGTCTAGGGTAATAATACATATTGGGTCTTGAAAGGGCAATACGTTGCATCAGTTTATTGCTGTAAACTGTTTTATTTATAGATTGAATATCTTGAAAATTATTCTATATTTCAAATACTTGTTCCATAGAAAATTCTTCATCACTTTCAGGATCACCTATATCAGGGAATAAAAGTTGTTCTGAAGTGCCTGGTTTAGATATAACCTTTATTTGGGATGAAGATGGATCGAATTTTAAATCTTTTATTCTGTTTAAAAGATTATTCACAAAATTCTCATTATCTATTGGAGGTTTCATTTTAAAATGATTAACTTCAAGTGGAGGTTTTATATTAACTGGTTGAAGTTCGATTGGTTTTAAATTTATTTGACAATTATCATGTATGTTACCAATTTGATCTTCAATCCTGGTTAACTGTTTTCTTATAGTTTGGAGGAAAATGTTTGTATAATTATTCTGTTTACTTAATTGTAAAATGTCCTTTATTTTTACAAATTCTTGTTGACTATTTTTCTCTGTTATTTCGACAAAGGAATTTATAACCAAAGATTTTGTACTGTTTGAATTGTCAGGAGCTAATTCTAAAGAAAAATGAGGAGGGTGAATGGATTGAATGATTTTACCATCAGTGGTCACTCAATCTTTTTGGATTCCTGTTAGAACATTTATTTGTTCAGCTGTATAAATTTTTACAAAATCATTGTACCACATAGGAAAAGATATAATACATTGATTTTCTTCAAGATATTTATAATATTGCTCTTTAAATTTTTTTAACTGTTTTCGATTATGAGTTTTAAAATACCATTTTCTAAATCTCTGATATTTATCTTGCATAAAATCCTAGTTTAATTGCTTACGAATTTCACGTTGTGGTGTAAAATTCATTAAATTTCAAATTGCATATCACTAACAGTTGAACTGTTAAGTCTTCTGTTATTAGTTGTATATACACCATGGGGTATTTGATTTTCTGAAATATGTATTCCTTTTATTTTATCTTCAATGTTAATTTCCTTATTAGAATCATTACTAGATATTCTAAATAATTGACCTTGATAGATAGATTCAATAGGTTCTGTTGTAGATTGTCTAGATGATTCTGAAAAATCTACATTATAAGAAAGATTTTTATAACTTGTATTAGATAAACTTCTGGTTAGGGTTTTTTGGAATTGAAGATAAATATTTTCATCTTTAGTTTGGACTATATCTTCACTAGATTGTCTAATTATTGGTCTGGTGGGTACGACAATAGGAATTTGCCACTGTTTTGGGAAAATGATATCTTCCCAAGCTATCATTCTGGGAATAGCAACTTGACTACTAACTAAATAGATTAGTATCAATAAGGACTATATGTCCTTGCTCACTTTGCTTTCTGGTATAAGGATTTAATGTTGATAAAACCTTAAGATGAATCCTGAATATTATAGCAAATGGAGGAGATCCAGGGAGATATCCATATCCATGGGATATCACTCTTAATTCTAAGACTTTAGAAAGATTGCTATCAGATAAGGCAACACTCAGGTTAGGGTATATATTAAAATATACAGGTCCATGAGACAAACTCGTCTCTATGGCTCCCATTAGATATGCTTTCCAGTTAAGGTATCTTCCATCTCTAAGGCTATTTGAACAAGTCCTATATGAGCATATTTATATTTTTGTAGAAAGGGATATAAATCCTGAATACTCAATAAATATATTATCTCATCATTATTCTGTAAGAGAACAGCATGTTCAAAGGTCTTTATAACTTTCTTACTGGTAAAATCAAAAGTTCCAATTTTATATATTGTTTCTGGTTTTACTTTAGGGATTGTCCATTTATCTAAAGCTTCTTTTACATCTTGATAAGCTATAAGTTATGTTGCTTCTGAAATAGAAGTAAAAGTATTGGCTATGGTTGAGATAAAATCAGTCGATGTATCAGTTATGGTGTAAAATGACCATATATGCAATATATATATATATATATATATATATATATATATATATATATATGTATGTATATATATATGTATATATATATATATATATGTATGTATGTATGTATGTGAAAAATGCAATAATAGGCATGCATTATGTTAAAATTGGCTTAAATTACTACATAAAACTAGCCAAAGTCGCGGAGAAATTAATACCTTGCCTAAGTCTATGGTGTAGAAGGTAGGCAACGACATAGTTTTATCCAAAATACATCATTTTATTATGCATTCTTAGTCAAACTTAACTAAAACATTACGATAGGTTAGATTTCCCCTTTCCCCCTTCCTTTTTTTTTTTTTTTTTTTTTATCTTTTCCCTCTTCAGAATAAAGAATCAAACTCCATATTTTGATCAGAAAACTTGGTTAGGACTGTTGTACAAAGCAACATAGTCATACATCTTACAAAGAATTGAAGAAGTACAGCTGAAGATGCTAATATTCCTTCTGGATTTGGTTCCAGATGATAATATTGATATATGAATATCTGAAAAAGTATTGATAGCACTAGGGCATATCATTTCCCATTTTAAAGCAATCTTTGAAACAAAAATAACCCTAATTATTACATAATTACCCCCAAATAGCCAAAGCCACAAATATTTACTTCTCTCATCATGTTGTTAATTTTCTAGTGTTAAATAAGGTTGCAAAAGAGCTAAAAGTGGATTGGACTTTACTTGAGCCTGTTCGTTGAATAGCTAAGTAAGCACAAATTAATAACTATATATAACAAGGTATTAAGAGATTTTATCCAATAATTTTATAATTTTCCATACTTTGGTATTGGTATTAGAGCTCTCAACACTAATTCTATTGTTTGGATGACAAAATTGCTTTTAAAATTCATTGAATTTGTATTCTAATTCATTCCAATTCTAAAAAATGAATACCATGGTCCAAGCGAAGAATTTTAAAACTAATATTTTATATTCAATCCCATTTAAAAAAGTCGAGTTCGCACACAAACACACACTCAAAACACACAGAACCACTAACCTACCTCTCAGGATCTAACGTCGCCAAAAAAGCCTGAACTTCGACATCCATTCACATTTTTCAGTAATTCTCGTCAACCTTTCTACCCACAAACTCACTAATTTGAGCTTAGATTTGTACTAATGATTTAGTTTTGGGGTAGCACTATTGGAGAGAAACTAGGGTATGGTATGGCTCCAAAAACAAGTCAATTTCTTAATCTCCTACTATATTTTAGCACCCATCATACCCTTACAACCATGTTCAAAATTCTCACATCTTTTTTGCTATTGTTATTTTTTTTTTATTTGCATGCCAATTGTATGATAAAATGTCTAAACGAGTTCTTTTTGCCTAAAATATCTCACAAAGTTGATTTTGTTTTGATTGATTAAGTCTTACTTGGAATACCCATTTTGATTTATAGATTATGAAATCACAACTTGGATGTATTTATTTGGAAAGAATGGTCATTCAGTTATTACTATTTTTCAGGCTATTAGGTTGTTTCCATTTTTGTGCAAGTTAGTTTTGCTGCAAATTTACCTTGAATGTGTGCATAGCTAGCTGTGAAATTTGTTACAGAAGTCTTCTCTCGACTCTTTCAGGTTCTGTTCTCTTGGTTGCAAGGTGAATTTTCTTCCCTCTTTTTTCCATTTTATATGACTAGTATTCTACGGTTGTTGCTTTTTACCAGTTTGAGTATTTTGTACACTATTTTGACTAATCTTTGATCTGGGGTTTCTTTTATAGTTTACACTACTCCAATCAAGACCCCTTTAATTTCAATGCCAACTTTTCATGACTTTGGGATGTTCTATTCCTAGAACACAAATGACCCCATGATGGAGTTAAGTTCCGTGTTTGAATTCTTGTCGGTAGCTTTATTAAATTGTAGTTTATTATAAATGGTCTTTGCCCTTTTTCTTATATTAATTATTGAATGCAATTCTTATCTGCACTCGTCTTTTCTTATTATCAATTGTTTTATTGATTGATAGGTTTTTTTTCTAGTATTTACTGTTGTCATTTTGACTTGATTGATTTTATACTGCAGTCCCTTAGGATCTCTTCCCCTCATTTGGGTTTTATTTGTTAACCGCATGTATGCTAAATATGAATTGTTTCTTAATCCTTAGTGCTTCATTTTGTTTCAGATAATTGAAGTATTAAATTCATATTTTCCTTGTTGCTAGGTGGACATATCAATAGGACTAACCAAACTGGGAGTCTGTATGGAGGTTCGTTGATAAGAATATGACAAATTCTATACTAATAAAAAATTCTAATGGTTGCTAATTTTGGGTGTATAGTGCTTGATTTTGATTGAAAAATAAGAGGATTGTATGAAGGTGTTGTTGCCATTTTTTTTTTGAATATTTTTTTGGAAGCATATATTCTAATGTTATTATGATATTAGTTCTTAATACCGTACCATCACAAATTGACCCTTGTGACTAGTTGAAATGGTAGGTTGTTGATGCCCCCCTGGCCCCTTCTCTATAGTGAGTGTGTGGTCATCAAAATCAACTGATCCTTGTATCTCTAATAAAAGCAAGGAGAGAGGTTGGGTTAGTTAGTTTCTTTGCTCTATAGAGTGACATTTGGTCTTACATGAAATTTTACACTAACACATGTAAATAATACAAATAAAAAAGGTGTCATCACCTATAAACAAGATGATGTATTGATGTAGTGAGCATCCCTCCCTCAAGTATATATATCGTCATCTGAGACGGGACACTTTGATTATAATTCACTTGTTGTATAATTTTATTAGATGACTGTAAGTTTGTGTGGAGAATTGGGATGACATATGCTATACATTTACTGGATATATATTATCGACAAGTAGAGCATAAAACCATATCAATGACGAAGGTAAGTCCAGAGTTTGGAGATAAGCTGCAATGCATGTATTACCTTGAGAAGTAAAGCGTTTTATTACCAAGTTGCACTCTTAGTCGTCTGTTGATATGAAGTTGTCTAGCAAGGAATTTGTACAGCGTCTCACTCAACCATCACCCTACTAACAGTGATTAAATTCTTAACCTACCTAATTATTAAATTTATGCATAAATGAATGCGCTATAGTTGATCTTATATAATTTAATGTCATAGCGAGGAAGTGTCATACATGCATGTTATTACTCTGAGAATGTCAAGTTTTCTTGTCTGAGTGATCCACTTTGTTATTCTTACTTAAAAATCTGATATAGTTTGTATAGAGTATATAAGACCGTGTCTAAATCTCTCTCATGTTCTTACGGTGGGAAGTTATTTATCTATGTATGGTCTATGCATATTAATACATGGAGATATCATTCATTATGTGAACATAATACTTTATTACTTTTAATTCGAATTCTTCTTTGTGAAGTTATATCATCTTGACTTAACTGTTGTAAACTAAAATTTGCAGCTCAATTCATTTGAAAAAATGGATGGTAATTTGTTGGGCTCTCACAACAGGATTTCAAATGAAAATGAAGAACAAGTGAAAAGACGTAAATTTGTGGTGGGTTACTACGTGGTAGCTTCGACAATAGTTGGTGCGTGGTGGAATGAGTGACACATGGTAAAAGAGTCATCTCAAGATTTAAGAAGTGCGAGGCAATTTTATTTTAGGCGACTATATTATAGAAATGATCGAGTTTGTAGAGAATAACTACGTCTTAGTAAAGACACTTTTAACAGTTTGTGTAAAAAATTGTTCGAAATTGGAGGGTTGCGTGAGACACGTCTTGTTATGATTAAAGAAGTCGTGGCAATGTTTTTATATATCCTTGGCCATAATTTGAAGAATCGTGTAATTAGCTTTCAATTTATGCGCTTGGGGGAGACTGTTAGTAGACAGTTTAATGCAATTTTGAAGGATGTTATCAAATTAGGAAAATATTATTTGGTCAAATCTAATAAAGAAAGTGAAGGTTTCGAAGATGAGAAATGAGATTGGTTTGAGGTAATTAAATATAGTTTATTATTTTTAACTATGTAATGATATTTTATATTGATACTAACAATTATGTACGAAATGAGAAACCAGATGATCCGTTGTTAGATAAAGTGGAAATCGAATTACGTGTTGAACAACTCGAAAATATAGTTGAAGATCAAATGGATGATGATGGTGAAAACAATGGATTAGTGAACAATAATGATGCAACTATTTCGGCAAATGCAAATAGAATTAGGATAGTGCAAGCGACCAATGAGCGGACGCAAATGAGGGATGCATTAACCCAAACAATGTTTGTAGATTACCAAAATAGACGAGGCCAAATATAATATTTTTTTTTAGTACTTTTTACATTTTCCTAGTGAAATTTGGGATTGAATGACTTGTAAATAAAATGGAAAGAATATGTTTGTTTAGATATTTATTTTTTAATACTTTTTACTATAAGAAATATGGTTCTACTTTACTCAAATATGGAACTTAGGAAATAGATTGAATTAAGTTGACTTTTTTGTCTTATTTCTTTTTTTTTAATGTGTATTGATCAAGTAATGGTACTATATACAACATAGTATGAGTTTTTATGTGAAGTTATATTATTAACTCAATTATCTTGTATCTGTTTTGTTTAAAAATGACTTAATAATAATAATTTTTTTTTATAATTCATTTTTTGTGTGTGTTTTTTATGATGAATACTAGTTTTATTTTATTTTATATAAATATATTTAATTATGTTGAATTTTTTATATTGAAAATAATAAAAAACAATAACTATTCAAACAATAACTTTAAAATTTTAACACAAATATAACATAAATTCAATATGCTAACTAAACAATAGAATTGTGTTATTTTGATTTTATAAATCAATGAATTGTAACTCTATAGGGTTACAAGTCAAATTGAATTATAAAACAAATTATCCAAACGGACCCTGAGTCATTTTATTTGATCACGAATCAAAACTGTAATTATTCAATACTCTTCATTCTTTTGATATAATGTATACACTTTTTGTATACCATGAAAAATATATACTTGGATATATATAAATATATATATATGTATGCATGAGTTATGATCAATGTATAAATTTTTCGTAAACAGTAAAATACATACAATTATATATATATATATATATATATATATATATATATATATATATATATATATATATATATAATGTTAATAAAAAATGATAAATATATTAATAAAAAATTATCAAATATTTATAATTTTTTTTTTATATAAAGTAGCTCGTACCTGCATGGGCTATCAAAGTTGTTCAACTAAAACTATGTTTAAGCTTGGATGAGCTCGAGTTGAAAAATATATATGAACTTCGTTACTTAAAGTTTCTTATGTAAACTGAATTCAAATGTCGTTAATATTTAAATTTATTCCTGTTATTCATAATTCGTGAACCATATCTATTCAAGTTTGGATAAATTATGTTGGCGATATAAATTAATTCAGGAGTATTGCTACATATATAAAAAATAACTTGTAAAATAAAAATATCAAATTATCCTCAACCATGCACATCGTTTAATATCTAATTTTAATATTTATTCTTTAGTCATCAAAATACTATTGGTAAAACAGAGTAAACCCAAAGAATATAAATTTTGGATAAACAAGTCTAATTAAATAATTAATAAATTTTTGAAACTTAACATAAATGAGTTGAATTTTTTTTATATATAAAAAAAGTTTGGATAGATGTCTTGGTGGTGACTGGTGAAGCGGTGATACTAACCCTTCATTTTATTAGAAAAACTGAAAATATAATAACAACAAAACAATAGAAATAACAATAATAATAGACCCGTATATTTTAGGATGAGCAGTAAATTCAGATATTTTGGGATCGAATATTATTTGTAATAATTGTTATGGCAGAAATATTAATGGGCCATAGATATTAGAAAGACTGATCCAGATTGAGGAGATTAGTCCACTGCTGTTGAGAAACTTTACATTATAAAATAAAAAAAAAACAGCAACTGCAATAATAATAATAATAATAATAAATCTATAAATAAAAAAATAAATAAAACATCCTTTGATAATTCGCTCCTCTGGGTTTTTTCTCCAATTAATTTTATTGATCTATTTGTCTTCAGATTACGGCTTTTTCCAAAAAGGAAAAAGGAAAAGCAGATTTCAACAATGGAGAGCTCCGGCGAAATGGTGGCATTCCCGTTGCTGTTAACTCCGATCGAGTCGAATTACAGGGCTTGCACAATTCCATACAGATTTCCCTCCGACAATCCAAAGATACCAACTCAAACTGAGCTCTGTTGGATCAATCTATTCCTCAATTCCGTTCCCTCCTTCCGGTACTGTTTTCATATTTGGCTTGATGAATGTTCAGTATGAATGATTAAATTAACAATAACCTGAATTTGTTCTTTAGTTTTTTTCTCGCGCTTTTACTGTATAACTTAGGAAATTTGTAAAAAAAAAAAAATTCTCTCTCTTTTACTGTATTACTTGGAAAATCTTTTCCGGGTTTTCTTAGAATATTAAATTTGTTTCTGGATAATTTTCCTTTTTTTTACAAGTAAATGCATCATTCATTGGCCTTGCCTTACTCTTGAAACTGAGTGATGTTAAGTGCCCTTTTTGTTGTAGAGCTTGGATGGTACTTGTCATTTTACATTTTTATTTTGGGAGCAGGAAACGAGCTGAGAGTGACAGTACAGTTGCTGATGCTCCTACTAGAGCTGAAAAGTTTGCTCAAAGGTAGTGGATTTTTTATTTATTGATTTCTTTCTTTAATCATAATTATTGTTCTTGTGTTTTGTTTAAAATGCCTGGACTTACTGCTAGAACAACCTATCTTTTGCTGCCATAACTTAGCTCTAAGTGATTTTGTTTGAATGGAACAATAATAATTCGACTTCGAGAAACCATGCCTGTTAACGTTATTAAGATGTATTGTATAGTTCAATGTAGGAGAGCTTAAACCTATTAACAAGAGATAGAAAATTTCACAATTAGATATTGAGATGAACTATAGTCTATATGAAGGTAGATGACACATTTGTTAATGAATAGGTCTGTAATTTTTTTTTTACGTGTACACTACTTTTTTTCCATATGTTGCTGTATGGGGTATTGCCCTGTAGTCTTGTAATGTGTTGAAAATTTTGCCAGCCAAAAATTTCCGTTCTTTTTTTTTTTGGTACATGGAAATTGCCATTCATTTTGGTTTAATCCTAAACTAGGAATAGAAATTGATTGGAACACTGGGACGTCCACATCATAACAAAGTGTGATTATTTTGGTGGACTAACACCCCCCTACAGAGTCAGGCTATAACATGAATTGGAATATTTTTAAGATGAAAGGTAAAAGTTAGATCCCTAGTGGGCTGTGGACAGTTTTGTCGCAGAAGATTCCCAATCGCATTATTGGTTAGCATATGTGATCAAAGCTTGTGGAAATTTTGATCATGGAATAACTAATAAGGTTGTCTGCGAAGTAGGGTTGTTTAGGAACTTCTACATAATCCTTAGTATCTGAAGCAATTTTGTGGATTATTTGACGGCCAAGTGGGTTGTCTGCAAATTAGGGTTTTTGGGTTTCTTCTAAATAGTCCTTAGTAGATGTGGTGATGATGGTTGAAGACTGTTTAGGTTGTTCTAATAGAACCAAGCTTGAGGTTTTGCTTGAGCCTAATTTGGAGACTTAATTTTGAATAAATAAATTACTTAATAGAGGAGGTGTACTTCCAATTGGATTAAATCTTATAAGGTTGAAGTTCTTATCAGTTCTAAGGAATAATAACTATATACAAAAAGAATTATCTGTCAATATATGTCACTCTTGCACTACTCAAAATTTTGTGGCGACACTTGTATCTTTGTGAAGCTTAACAAAGACTAGTTGTAAATCAAAAATTGTTATAAAATAGGGGTTGAATGATGGAGAATCAATTGTTACAAGAAAAAACTATCTTATGTGTAGTAAGAGTTGTGTGACCATCATATGCATGGACCAATCTACATTACCATATTTCAGTATTTTTCTCCTGTTGAAAACTGGATGGAAGGGGCTTTGCAAGTATAGTTAATTATGTCAACACTTGAAACACAGCTCTTACCATGCAAAAGTTATCTTTTACAAGGCCAGACTCTGCCATCCTTTACTAGGAAAGGGAATATGTTTACTACTGTTGCAGGCATTTGACTAATATGTGTTGAATAATGAAAATAAGATTATACAGAACGTATTCTATATATTCTTTTGGCTTTTACAATATTTTCTAATAGAGATAGCCTAGATTTTAACTACTTTTCTCAAGACTATGGATGGAGCTCGGTTTTGTTTAGGAGTGGAGAATTTTCTTTATATATATTTTTATGAAAAATCATATATAACCATCTGACTGACTCATTGTTTGTCTGTGCTTTATTTGCGGAAGGTATACAGAAATACTGGAAGATTTTAAGAAAGATCCCGAAAGTCATGGTGGGCCTCCTGATTGCATTGTAAGCCTAACTCTATCTTTTTCTAGATAGTGTCGCCCTACAGATGGACTTATGATTTGATTGATGAGATCATATTACTATAAGGAAGCTGACTTTAATTTTCATTCTGGCTGTTTTTAGCTTCTTTGTCGAATTCGTGAGCAAGTCCTTAGAGAGCTTGGATTCAGAGATATATTCAAGAATGTTAAGGTGAGCATGAAGTTCATTGATTGCAGTCCTTCATAAGCCAGCTGTAACGCTTTAAATATCAAATATGTATGTATGTGTGTATATGTATATATTACACACACACACATCTATATACACACTCACAGAACATATGTCCTGGGCGAAAAAATAAACACCACTTAAAAATGATCAAATCCATTATAGGGGGAAAACAGTTCCATCAGAGGTGAGCTGAGGCTCACAGAAATTTCCCTAATATTTATTGTTTTCTGATTTGAGATGTGAAATAAAATTTATTAATTCATGGCTTTTGTACTATGATCTAATGCTTTAGGATGAGGAAAATGCCAAGGCAATATCCTTATTTGAGAATGTAGTTTGTCTTAATGATGATATTGAAGATGAAGCCAAGCGTGTAGAGAATCTGGTTAGAGGAATATTTGCAGGAAATGTATTTGATCTTGGTTCAGCGCAGGTTTGTCATGCTCTAAACTAGAAAATATGTGTAAAATGTAAATTTATAAAGTTGTGTTTGTATGCTTTTCTTCATTCATGGTGTGGTAGTCTTAACTGTATGTTAAAGTTTTCCAGACTCCCTGACACCAGAAATGGTTTATATTGTAGCAATATTGACCTCCTTACTCTTACTGAATCAATTGTGTTTTAAATGTTTGAAGATAACTTACTTGAATATGTTGGCATGGCTGATGTCTTTAAAATCTTGAATGAGAAATAATGGATATGCTTCTTGCTGTGTTAAACACACCTTTGTTGTTGAACTATTCTGAATATAGAAAACGTAAACAAAAAAAGATGATTTTCTGATATTTTGAAGGGTGTTGTATATTTTAGTTCTCTTTCTGAGAGCTCGATATGCTTGTCAGTAGACCCACTAATTAATTTCTTAAATTTTTAGCTCAAGTAGCAAGCTGACATTGTATCAGAGCTCTAGTTCGAGAGGTCTTAAGTTCAGTTCTCTGGTTTTTGCTTCTTTTTGTAGTTTTCACTCATTCAAACTTGCACTAGGTGCACCCCCTCTGTTTATTTTGCCAAATCTCTACGTAAGCTTGGTCTGCATTATTGAGTTTAATGTCTACCAGATTAAGCTTTAAATGCAAGTTATGCTCTGAAACTCTTTGTTCCTAACTAATGATGAGAGGTTATCAATATATTTTTTTTATAATCTTTATTCAAGAATATTTACCTAGTTTATCAATATATATAAATTGTAAGTATTCCCCACGACCACCATTGTTGGTTTCTTTCATTTGTTTTTAACTTTTAATTTGGTTTTTTTCTGTTATAAGTTGTTTCTGTCAAACTGCTGCAGTGGGCTTATTCTTTATTCTACAGTACTATGTTGCTCACTTCCCTAACTCTTTGCTCTCATTTGTTCTACAAGCCCCAGAGAAACTTGCATAGACTTTTATATCGTTGTTTCTTCATCTAATTTGGTTTTCTCCAATATATCTTTCATCTCTATATAGTTGTAAAACTTTAGGAACATTCAGTCTAGATATGTTACAATTAAAATAAATGAAAATTTCAGCGGAATAATCCACAATGGGAGGGTTCCTAAAGCATATAACTGAAGGACTTAAGATTACAAAAGGCCTCTATATTCTACAACATCCACATCAACTGCTACTTCCTTGAATTACATACTGTCCAAAGGATGCTTGATTGTTAAAGCCATGATTGTCTTAATAAAAGCAGCATTATACAACTGACAACACACTGCTGTCTGTGCTGCCATGATTGCGAATAAGATAATTGTTGTGTGCAAACACATTACTCTGATGCCCATCCCGTTTCCCAATCTGAAACTAGAAATACTTTACTAGACACTCTAAATGGCATCTTCTAGTCCTAAAGGTGTCTTAGAAAGACTCATAACACAGCTGCTGACTTCATAAAATTATTGGTTGGCTACCCTTTTTGTCTTAAGAAGACTGAGCTACCCCAGATGCACAGGGATGATCCACAGAATACATCATTTTAGAATATCACTAGGGCTCCAGACCACGAAAACAGCGCTTCATATTTATGGATATCATTTAATGAGGTTATCCATGCAATTTATTAGTTATAAGTAAGACGTGATTAATCTTAGAAGTTTTAGGACACGGATTTTTATGTTTGAACGTTTTCGTTATGTTGACAATGTAGAGGATACATCATTTAGTTCTTGTATAACCTGAGTTGTGTTATAATCGATGTATAAGTATTACAGTTTCGAAGCACATACTTTATCTGTAACTCTTTCAAAATTTTGAAGCTTGCAGAGTTATTCTCAAAAGACGGAATATCCTTTCTTGCTAGTTGTCAAAATCTTGTCCCTCGACCATGGGTTATCGATGATTTGGATAAGTTTATATTTAAATGGGGCAAGAAATCTTGGAAAAAGGCAAGTTCTACCGTAGTTTTTTTCTTTTACATGTAGCTTTCCTTTTCAAAGGAATCTTGTGACTTTTATCCCCGTTGTTGTTATTAGTTACCATTTATCATTTGGTTGCTAACCCGCTCATTTGTGTTTAATGTCAGGCTGTTGTTTTTGTTGATAATTCTGGTGCAGATGTTATTCTGGGTATATTGCCTTTTGCAAGAGAGTTACTCCGCCGGGGGACTCAGGTTTACCTTAAACTTTCTAAACTTCTATAAGATGATCAAAAGAGTTCAATGAGATAGTCATGCTTTATGGAGTAAAGTTTTTGAAGCACTTGAGCTTCACTGTTCCCTTCATATCAAGTAAGAGTAAATACTATTATTTGCCAGTGCCCCCAAAAGTTATTCAGTGCATATCACATTCCGTCCGTGTTTATGGGAATTTTTTTTAATTCTCATAATATATACCTGCTACCCTTTCATACTGATCGGGCATAGGAAGTGAATCTAAGGAGCATAGAACTGGGTCTGGAGAACCCTAGCAAGTTCATCCATCAACAAGATGAACAATATTATGGGTGGGAAGGGATATGCGTGAAGCTCTGTTAGAAAAACTTAGGTTGGACGTCTTGGGAAACATGGTATCCGTTCTTGTAGGCATTGCGATGTGTATGCTCCCCATCTTTAGCTAGACAAACTGTGGAACCTTCTGCAAAGTGCAAACTTTAGAGATCATTGCTTGATTTACTTGCTTCTAGCTTAGTTTTTAAGATTATTTTTGTGGATTTATTGAAATAAATTAGTTTAGGGTCCTGGAAAATGCTCCTCAAATTGGGTTAGTTGTTTGAGCAGTGAACACTAATCGTCCTTAATGTCGGAATCTTAAACATCTGGGAGCTATATCTTCAAGTTTGAGTTTACCATCTCAAGTTACGACAACAGAGTCTTCTACATTTACAATATCTTTGTATTGAATATGCAATTTCTTCCATTCTTCTTTATGCTTCTTGTTTTAAGCCTGTCTGACCTTGATAACTCTTTGATGCAGGTTGTGTTGGCAGCCAATGACTTACCTTCTATCAATGATATAACTTACCCTGAGCTAATTGAGATTATGTCGAAGGTGGTTAAGCATTAAGCAATTATCTATTCTGATAACTGTTATAATTTCCAGTTTTAGATCGACTCTTATTTGTAATTTCTAATTTACCAGTTGAAGGATGAAAATGGGCAGCTTGTGGGTGTTGATACTTCCAATCTTTTGATTGCCAATTCTGGTAATGATTTACCGGTAAGAAGTTGAAAGTGCTTTGACTCGTGTCATTGGAATTCCTCTCTAACATCAGAAGGTTGATTGCATAACATTTGAGTGCTTTAGCTTTCTAATGCCGACCATCTACATATGGCAGGTTATTGATCTCGCAAGAGTATCACAAGAACTTGCTTATCTGGCAAGTGATGCTGACCTAGTAATACTGGAAGGAATGGTTAGTGTATTCTATATCAAGTATCTAGCGGACTAATTAGTATTTCTTCTGTCCCTTATTGAGTGACCTAACCTATTGGTACGCAGTTTAAGAAAAGGTTGTCAACTAAAGCTATAAAGGTCCATTCTCATTATATTCTCAAAGTTATTCAAAATCCAAAACTATCCTAGAATTTCAATTATCCCGTAACTAATGCTGAATGATTGTGGGCTCCCCAATGTTTTAAGTTAGTTTTCAATTATTAAAATACCAGGGTAATATTGTCAACCTAAATTCCTCTCATATTGATACGACAAGTAGATTCTCCTATTTTTGTGCATCCCAAAAAGGAAAAATGTGATACTTTACAAGGGTCAGAAGGAGATTATACTATGTACGTTTTTTCTGTAGTGTGCAAGGAGGCTACTCAGTAGTAAATAGGTCAAACCTTTAAATAATTATTGAATCTTCAATTTTTTATTTTTGTGATTTTTGGCAGGGCCGTGGAATAGAGACAAATCTTTACGCACAATTTAAATGCGATTCCCTCAAGATTGGAATGGTAATCACTTAATTTTTCCGCAGCTAGTTAATCACTGTAAACTTTCATTTGTTTCTAGGCATTCTTCTGTTCTTTTTACCCTTAACTTTTCTTTTTGGCTCCCCTCCGCCCAAACGGATTATGTATAGGTGAAGCACCCAGAGGTTGCCCAGTTCCTTGGAGGAAGGCTCTACGATTGCGTCTTCAAGTACAATGAAGTTTCGGATTAAAAATGTATTCTTGGCAGTATCAGTTTACTATTTATATACTTGTGTTTCTACACTTAAGGTAATAGGTTCTCAAGGAAGCTAATTCTTTCTTTACTTACGATCTGCATAAGTTGTATCTTTTTCCAACACCAAAAGTAACATTATGAACTATGTTACAAGTTCTGTCTGTATTTGTTTCTGTGTGTCACTGTGTCTGCGTGTGTTTGTGTTTTGTATGAGCATGCATCTGTTTGTTTCCATGTAAAATGCAAGTTTTTGAACTTTGTTTAGCTGAAAAACAGCAGATAGTTACTGTTTTGTAGTAGCATTGTTCTGCTGCATCACAGCCTTGTTTGCTGAGCCTTGTCCAAGTATTAGGCAGGCTGGTGCTGGTTATTCTTGTCATTATTTCGAGTATAGTAGTATTTCTTCTATGATTTTGTCATAGTATTGGTGGATGTTTGCTTCTAACATGCAATAAGAATCATTAATTTAACAAAACCAGTGCAAGCTGCTACTGCAACCCAGTGAAGGCACACCGATGAGGGGATCATTTGGCCGTTTGGAAGTAGACCGTGATAATAGAAGAACAGGAAACAGAGGTGAGGGACTTGGTCCATACCTAGTCATGTTTTTGTTCTCAATCATTGCGGGTAATATATTCTTTTCACCCAATGGATAGAACAAAAACAGGACTGTGCAGCACCAACGCCCCCTTACCCCATAGAAGAAATAGTTTAGAGTCCTATTTATTGCAACAATAACAAGTCGGTTCTTGTTATGAGTAGGTGCAATAACATAGTCGGTAAATTAATACAAATACATGGGTAATTGCTTGGTGTGTCTACTCGCTACAAAAATCACCATCTTTTAGTTGCAATACAAATGTTCTCTCTTCATCTTGATTTATCCTCATTTTGTCCCATTTTGAAGCCTGAGGAGTTAATTTTCTTCCGAATTCCAAGCTGACCTTTTGATGATCCAGAATTTTCCACAGGCTGCAACAGTAACATGAGTGCAAAACAAAGAAGATAGCTAGAATCATACCTGGTTACTAGACATTAGTATATGCAGATGTTTGTGCGCGGACTACTGAGATGAATAATAGCTCTAGTAGAACTGTTAGATGTAGAATTAACTTTCTGCGTCTCAAAGGAGAAATCCCAGATCCCAGGTAAGATCGGTTCAAGATCAAGGGATCCTTTTCTATCAGGAAGGGTTGTTAGTACAAAATGTACTTCTAAGATTTTTGGGGCGCAACAAGATATTCTCAAATGATAGTAGAGAGGTTTGCTGTCATTGTGGAAATTTCATTTTCTCTACAATTAATATCTTCCCTAGTAAGCATATGGTAAGGGATAGTCAAATCTCATAATTTACGATCAATTCATTCAAAATTTTCTTTAATGAGTCCTTAAATGAGTCTTTCCTTCTACAAATAGACTGAAAGTGGTATATAATGGTCTAAATTTTCCCTTGTTCAAATGTGATTATATCTGGCTTTCGTTTGCTGTCGATCAATACTTTTTATTAAATTAAGGTAGAAGTTTATATAAAATATTAACAGCAATTCTTTGAATGCACAATATGGGGTAGAAGGATTCTTCAGGCTTATGATTTAGGTGCGTTTGGGCGCTAGAAAAGTGCGTTTCGTCAGCTTTTAAGCACCAAACTCGACGTACCAAAAGTAGTGTCGTAATTTTAGAGTTTAAAAAGTTACGTTTGTAGGTTAAAAAAACTGTATTTAAAATAAGTTACACTTAAACGGATAAGATTCTCAATTATGTTTATACTCGAAAAACCCTAACAGCTCTCGACCAAACATGAACATAGTCCTCTTCATGAAGTCCACATTGGTAACTAGTAAAAATGCTTAGTAGTCCAGGCACCTCCATTGCAACCACTGTTGAATGTCAGATGTTAGTTCATATTCTGACAAAGAAGATAAACTGTATGTAACAATTTGATTTTTGCCTTCATTTGGAGCTATAAAAAAAGGTGCAATTATCTTAGTCAAGTAAAGAAAGGACTGTCCTCATGCACATGAAACACGAGTCGTAGAAACATTTTGTGCCTGTGCACACACCCCCAAAATACGTTGATTGTGGAGGTTTGGTTACCTCGTAAAAAATAGCAGTCGGTGGAGAGCCACTTTATTAATAGAGATATAGTACCGGCTTGACGAAGCTATGAGGGTATGGTGTAGAGAGAAGGAAAATTTTTAGAATTAGAACTTATTAACGCCAAAATTTATCCGTCTATCAAATCACCCGAAGACGAGCTAACTTGCACAGAGAATAAATAATGAACATACCAAAAATTTTAGTATGAAAGTATTTTACTTGGCCACACCGTTCGGCTGTAAATTTTGTATTTGGACCATGTTTGTTTGTAAAGATTATAATTCCGATATTATAATTTCAAAGTATGAATTATAATTCCAAAGTTATGTTTATTTGCAAGTATTATATTTGGGATACGACTATTAATCACATCTTTATCTTTTTTTTTTAAATTTGAATTTGGGACTATTAATATATGAATTATAAAATGATTTAATATGAGGGATTATTTAATACCATTCCATCAGTGATTATAATCTCAAGACTATTAAGTTATTTTATAATCCTTGGACTAATAGTCCCAAATTTAAATTTAAAAACAAACACGATATTTTTGAGATTAATAGTTTTATCTTAAATATAATCCCCGTAAATTTTCTCTATTTAAAGTAAGAGATGGAAAGAAAAAAAAGATCCTTTCATATGTATGATCGAATTGTAAGACTTTTCGAAATTCTTCATTCAAGAATAATTCTCAAAAAAAAAAAAAAAAAAACTAATAATTTTACAAATTGCTTTTATTGAATTATAAATACGTCCCACGTTCATGATGTAAAAGTACTAGAATAACTATCAAAAGGTTTTTGGAAAAAAAACAGTTCTCTTTACTGGTATATCCCAATGAAATTTTTTTCCAAATATTTTGTACTTCATGCGTCATAGTTATATACATATAAAGTGTACTTTTATGTATGTACAAAGTACAATCGACAGAAACAGAATTGTAATAAAAAAAAAATTGATTTATGTTATATATGACAATAAATTTACATTGATATTAGATGTCACTAAATATGGATAAACGATATAAAAAAAAATTAAGGAACTCAAATATTTTTATTCTATCTTATCGCTTAGAATTTCACGTTGATCACAATTTAACTTCGTAATTATATTTGTTGACATATATATTATTTTCCATTTTTTTCTGTTGAGCTATCATAAACCTCTTTTTCAATGATGAGGCGAAAGAGGTATTTTGACTTAGAAGGTTCTTGCTCCTTGTGATTATTAGTTGGAGCCTAGAGGAATGTTGAAATAAAGAAATAGGACTGGTTTTTATGCTCCTATATACCCTTGTTCTATAAAATCTCTCTTCCACAAATCCCCTTATCTATTACACCCCTCTCATCCTTTCCAACAATTTCTCTTCTTGATTTTTCCACTTTAAATTTATTATACACATAAAACAACCTGTACACAATAAAACAATTCTCAAAAGAATGTATTCCATTTCCAAACATTCCCAATAACCTTTAAATTGTTAATAATCATGTCACTGCATAGCTGAATGTAACATCATAGGTGATAGGACTGTCACATTCATAATTACCCTAAGTCCTAACCCTGACCGTAGAACAAGCTCGATAATTGAGTACTAGAATCAGATATACATTTTAGTATAAACAAAAATAGAGGGAGTTTTGAAAGGCTATCTAGTCGATGTCTGTATCATCTTGCTCTTCTGATTCGATGGCTCTCATGTTGTTGAATACTACTTCTACTTTCAATGATAGCCGCTGAGTGTGTTCCTCGACATATTTCAATATAATATCTAGCTGCTCTTGATAACTCGAAGATCTCTTTCTCTCTCGATGCAGCTCTGTAGAGAGTTCACGGATCTTAAGATCCTTCTCATCCTGCATAATATGCTAAATGTCAGAATCTATGGGAAAGCTTATGAGACAGTTTCGTGATTTTCATATTCGCATCGTAATACTTGTATGACTAGTGCTAATATCACAAGAATTAGCGGAAAATTGATAGAATTAATTGGAGACACTCCAATCAGCAAGGTTCTAAAAGGCGGGAGGCGGGCGGCCCGGGGGGGCCTAGCGCCTAGGGGGCCTAAGCGGGGCCTGGGCGGGGACTAGGCGGGATTTTTTATTTTAAGCCAATTTTAATATTTTATCTTACATTTATCCAAACAAAACAATAATATAAAGGAAAACAATCCATAATAAAGATAATATAGGCCTTTGCCTAAAGTTCAAACACATATCCATGTTGCTAATGTCAAAGTTCAAACAGAAACATGCAATTGTTTAAAGTTCAAACACAAACAAATAATAAAAAATACAAACTAATAGTCCTCATCTCCATATCCCTCTATATCTCTCTCTAACTCTTCTTCTCCATATCCCTCCAAGATAATGTTCTCATCGGGCTCACACTCATACTCTTCATCTCCCTCTTCTTCCATGTCATCATCAGACAAATTTATTTTTTTTATGGAGTTCTCTTACTCTAATATTTCTACTATTTCTCTTAGGCTCTAGCACGCTATCCGTTTCGGATGTTTCACCAACCGCTTCCCAAGTAAGGCCCGAACAGCCCTCAACTTATTCATCTATTCCTACGACGTCGTTTTGTAGCTTAATTATTAAAATTATAAAAAAGAATTGTAGCCCTAAATTTTCCGCTTATGCCTCACCTAATTTCTCCGTCTTGCCCACCCAGTCCCGTATAATTTTCTGGAGGAATTTTTTTTCTTCCTTGGACATAGGCTAGGCGCTAGGAGGCCTAGGCGTGGCGCCAAAGGGGGGCCTAGCGCCTAGGCGGGGATTAATCGGACCTAGGCGGGGATTTTTAGAACACTGCCAATCAGTACTATGTTGGATGCGAGTGTTTTGTAATATCAAGACAGCATAATGCATGGAAGAAAGAATGTCCATGTTCCTATACAATTTTCCATTTTAATTACTTATGTATTCATTTATTAAATTTTGCAAGAATTTCGGGTAATTAATTCTTTTGAAGAATAATTGATAGAATTCGAGGTTGAAAGAAAAAATGAGTAGATATAAGTAATGAAAAGTTTTTGGTTTTTGTAGATATGTCAGTAAGTATTAAGTACATAGCAGAAATGTAAATGATAAGGCACATAAAAGTTTCATTTACAAGGAAAATATGCGCCAAACATCATGGATTCAACTACCCGCAACTAATACTACAGTATATGTTTCATGAAATAACATAATTTTGCACAGGAGAAAATAAGAAAAATTGAGAAAAAATAAATGGTATTGTTTGTGGTGGCATCATTCGTCACAACCAGTCACTTTTCAATGCAAAGATCCAATTCAATGAGTGAATATATGCCAAGAAACATTTAGAGAACACATGAATAACCTAAATTTATTTTACGAATCAACTCGTACAATGAACTGCAGGTACGCAAATTAAACAGTATGACTTAACGGAATGGCAACCAATATCTAAGTACATCACAAGGTGAATTAGCATTTTTTAGCTAACAAGAAATCAGTGTACAAATATTAACCTGGTTAGATTAGCTAATATAAATCAAAACTAGAGTTTATATTTTCATTGTTCACGTTTAACTGTCGTGCAAGTCCTGGTTAGGATCCTCTAACAAAATTCTTTGGTTTAATATAACAAAAATAATTAATTGAATAAATAAAAATTATAAAATAAACTAGGACTAATCTATCCCGAATGAAGACTTCGCTAACAAACCTATTCCCAGTTTAATAAACTGTTTTTAGCCATTCTGTTGATACGAGTAGCAAGCTCATTTCTTGGCCTTTTCATCTAAAAAGATGGTCATTTAGTGACCTAAAAGGAAGAACCTTATGGTTATTATGAACACCCATTAATCTGATTCTAATGTCTTCTTGTACTCAAGAAACATTGTGTTATAATAACTACCAGAACCGCAATGAGCCAATGATTAAGAACCTGTGGGGGAAAAGAAGTAAATCGAGAAGCAACTTGAAGGTCTGACAAGTATCAAGTATGAAAGGAAAAAACTCCTATTTTGTGTGGATAATTTATAAATGAAAAAAATAATTATGGTTTGTCGGGAATATAATTTGTATCTTTTTAATAACGCAGTTTAAAAAGCCTATAGTGAATATTGACTCCAGTAATCTCCATACTAATTGGAGTTACAGTGAGTTGTCTGCACTAATAGGACTTTTAGCCTTCAAAAGTGACCAAGTAAATTAAGACCAGAATAGTACAAAGCAAAATATTAACACCAGGGTCCTTTTATACCCACTACAAGTAGGGCTTAATGAAGAATACTCCCAGTCTCTTAAATTCAATATTATATTCCAGTATTTCTTGATCATACGAAAGATGAGCATTATATATATATGTGTGTGTGTGTGTGTGTGTGTGTGTTTCTGCTGGCATAAAGGGCCCAATTCCTAGGTTTTGACAATTACAAACCTAAATTATGAGTTAATGGTCTCTTGAGTTAAAGAAAACAGGGTTTGAGATCAAATGCTGCCATTAAGAATAAATGCATAATTGAAGCTAACATTTATGACATATAAGTGTAACAGTTAACACTTCAAGCTTATGCTTATTTTAGGTTCACATTGTAAAAGCTTAAGTTTGAATTGTAATTTTCACCAAGTTTGCCAGGTGTTTCTTTATGTGCTATTGTACGTAGGAACCTCTGCATGGGCATCATTGTTTTAATAATATAACTAACTAAATGACTAATGTTTTGGGATCATGTATAAAACTTCATGAAACATATTATAACATAACTTTTTGCATTATTCTTGTGTTATCTCTTGAGAGTAAAAGATCATTGACTCCATTATCTTGTGCATTCAGTCCCATCAAGCTTCTTAGAGCTAAATACTAGGTTCAATTACTGTTAACCTATTTGAGAGATATTTGAATTATCCAAAATCTAATTTAAATTGTGTTTTAGACCTTTCACTTGGGTGCAGCCAAGCTCAAGTTCATCAGGAGCTTACGTGAAGAATCAAGCTCCATGTTCGGTGTCACAAGTATTGATCTTGTGAGATATAATGTAAATCATATGTCAAATACGCAGTTCAAATTTGATTTCAATGAGTTTCTTGGACACCTTGTAAACAATATAGCCTTTTAACTTCATCAGTATGAATTCAAAACACAAGTATCTACATACCTCAGAGAATGCAATCCTATGTGATCGTCGAGGTGGTATCTTGCTAGGATTAAGTTCGTGATTATGATCTTTTACAAAACCATAGATGGCCCACTTTCCTCCATCTTTGGCAGCTATCCTTAACAAGGCATTGCATCCCTCTCTAGTTGCTGGGCGTGATGGAGGAATTCTACTTTCCCTTTTTGTAGTTTTTCCAGGGCGAAAACCTTCCTTTGAACAAACGAACTCCCGGCCAATTATTGAGTTGTCTTTAAGTGAACGACGAGTGCGGTTATTCCGTATGGTGAAGCCCTCATGCCTACCATACATCTCATAAAATTCCCTAGCATCCTCTGCTGATTCAAACTCCATACCAACATATGGTTCTATAAGTTTCAAACTTAAAGGTAGTGTCTTGGTAGATGTTTGGACAATATATTCATTTCCATTTGGACTATCAGATAGCTCCCCTTCTGCTGTTTCGTGGCCATCAAAGGTTTCAGCTAGCCAGCACCTGTATGTTTTGTTTGCATTAAATCCTTCGCTAGAAGAGCCCGCCATTATGAATCTATTAGAAATAAGATCATTTACTTCAACAATCAGTATACTGGATTTAAAACATGATTACTGCAGCAAATTGTAACACCTGCCCATGTGCGGCATTTATTTACAGAAACACAAAAGATAAAGATAACAATATAACTTGTTCAACCATTTATCCAGGTGAATAAGGCAGACAAATAAAAAATACAGTATTAGAAGAAAGTAAACCAGAACTCTAATGACTAATCTGACTAGTCCACCATAATAGGTAGCTTATATATATATATATATATATATATATATATATAGGGGGTCGATCCATAGCAAATACTTGTTATAGACAAAAAATTGACAATCACCATCTTAATCATCCGTTATTACGAGATTAAAAAAAAAGGAAATGGCATCCGCTAGAAGTACTAGCGGACCATTTAGTATGATTTTCTTGACAAGTATGGCCCTTATCATGATGGTTGTAGTACATATGACGCGGATTAGAAAGTAGATTAATGAACCATCCACTAGCGTAATTAGCGGAAGAGATTTATATAAGAACATAGATTGTCATTTCTGCTGTTAATGAACCATTTCTGCTGTTATCCCTGTTACCCCCTGTTTCTGAGATACTATAATATGGGCTGATTTTGCCTTGTTCTCTACTGGCCATTGTTGTTAACTTCATTGCATCCATATTTCCAGTAGCACCAGCTGAAAAATCCTTACTTTATTGATCTTAACCACTACTCTTCTGAGTTCTTGAACTATTCTTTTTTCTTATGAAAAAAGACGGATGAATTAGTTTTGTTGAGTGAAAGTGAGGAAAAATCGTCTTCTTTCTTCCATTTGTAGTGAAAACCATCTGGGTTTTCTAATTCTTATTTTTATATCTGGGTAATCCTTAAAACCCACGTAAACCCATTTCAAACTAAGAAAAATGATTACACTTACAGACTTTTACCAAGTTCTTGCAGCTGTTGTTCCACTCTATGTGGCCATGATCTTAGCTTATGGTTCAGTGAAATGGTGGAAAATCTTCAGCCCTGATCAGTGTTCAGGCATTAATCGATTTGTAGCCCTCTTTGCAGTCTCTATGCTTTCCTTTCATTTCATCTCCACCAACAATCCTCATGCCATGAAATTTAGATTCATAGCTGCAGACACCCTTCAAAAGATCATAGTTCTTGCTGTTCTTTCCATTTGGTTAAGAACTAGCTCTAGAGGCTGTCTAAAATGGTCCCTAACTCTGTTTTCTCTCTCCACACTTCCAAACATTCTAGTCATGGGCATTCCCTTTTTAATGGGTATGTACGGTGAGGCCTCAGGAAGTCTAATGGTTCAAATAGTTGTGCTACAATGTATTATATGGTACACATTGATGTTATTCTTGTTTGAGTACAGGGGAGCTAGGCTTCTCATTGCAGGACAATTTCCAGATATTGATGGCTCTATTATTTCATTTAGAGTTGACTCTGATGTCTTATCTTTAGACGGTAAAGAGCTATTACAAACAGAGGCTGAGGTTGGGGAAGATGGAAAGTTACATGTAACAATGAGAAAACCAACTAGTTCAAGATTAGAAATTTTCTCAAGGAGATCACATGGCCCTAATTTGAGTGTTTCTTTAACACCAAGACTGAGGTTTGATGGATGATCAGATTTGGTTAAGTATAATTCTCATCCGCTAGAATTTCTAGCGGATGGTGTTTAGTATATCCCAAAGTGCGACATGGTTTATAGATTAATGAGGTATAAAATGGTCCACGATTTCTAATTAACTAGTCCGCTAAAAGGACTAGCGGATGAAGATTTTGTCATAATTAATTTCATCCGTTCAACGTAATAATGGATGATTAAGATAGTGATTGCCCAATTTTTATCTATAGCAAGTGCTTGCTATGGCTCGCCTCTCATATATATATGTATATATGTTTCACTTACTGATAGAGTTTATATATATGTATATATACATGTTTCACTCACTGCTAGAATCTAGTTAATCCTTCATTTTTTTCCTTCTTTTTTTGTCCCTAAACCACTTAAAATCTAAAACAAATTACATTAGTTGAGAGTCTTGTGACCTCATCCAATATTCATGAACTCACAAATTATACAAAAAGATTTCCAGAGATAGAAAGGAGATTGATTATACAAAGACATGAGAGAATCAACAGAAAAAAATGGGGTTGGTAAATTGAAAATTCCCACTTGATATCCACCAAATGGGGAAGAATTACCATTACATTTTGGTATATACAAAGAGAAAGAGTTTCAAAAATTATTGAAAGAGAGAAAAATTGAAACATACAGGAAAACTAAAGAAGAAATATACATACCCTTATGTAATGTAATGCATCAGAAGAAATCAAAAGTTCAGATCGGAAAAGAAAGCAGCGGCATCTCTTCCGATTTCAACCCCAATCAAGAAAGAGCGCAGTATGGCATTTGAAGCTCCATTAATGGAGACTTCGTATCCATAAATTTGAATCTTTCTTGTTTTCTGTGCTTGATCTTAGAACCAAACCCATGAATCTCCTGTCTTTGGCTTTTCTTTTTTTTTTCTTTGAGATATCTGGAAATTATAAGATAGTAGTGGGTTTGTAGTTGTTTTGGGTTAAAGAGTTGAAGAAGAATTGATGACTGGTGGTGTTCGGTGGAAATGAGAAAGAGAGGCGAGTTGGGGGTGGGCTGAGAGAGACCAAGAAAATATACCCCTGTTGTAAATTGTAAGTAATATGGGGCTATTTAAAATGTATTGATTTTTAGTATTTTTTTTTAATATAATAAATATATTGATATTCTATAATTGGTCGTAACAAATTATAAAAGTTATTTTATAACAGTTTTTATTTTGTATTACAAGTAAATGTATTAGTTTTATAATTTTATCAAATGTTTTTTTGCATTTTTAATTGGATTGTTTTTCTTATAACTTTTTTTTTTTTGTAAATTGACCTTTTTACAAAAAGATATGTGTGCTAAAAAATACATTTTTAAAATTTTTAAATAATATAATGTAAATTATAAATATAAATTAAGTAACGTAAATTAAAATTTTAATGAGAATGTAAGTAGAATTTAATTGTAAACTAATATGTGATTAATAATATAAATAGAAGCATGATGTATAAAAAGAGATAATTTATGGAATTATACATGTGTATAAAAGTTTTATATATGTATGAATACCAAGATTATTGAATAGCGTAAAGTATGTGGGAGAGTATGTGTGTGTGTGTGCGCGCGCGCATTTATTCATAAAAGTCAAATTGTTTTTAGAAGGTTTAAAAAAAATACCATGGAAAATCCGGCCATGGTGAGGTGAATTACGACCACTAAGTTATGATGACGTAAATTGAAATTATCGAAATAATTATATTTTTTATTTAATTATGTGTTGTTTCACACTTTTTAGATATCAAATTTTAAAAAATCTTTTAATAGTTATTTATTTGTTCATGATATAATTATTCATTAATTTGTTTTATATTTATTGAACAAATTTGTTATTCACCCTTCCGTGTGTTAATAAATAATAATATTGCAGACAGAAGTGATAGATCGGAAGAGTTTGGATTCAAGAGTAAAGGAAAAGAAATATTCAGGTCAGAAGTGTAGCATAGTTAATGTATTATAATTATTGTATTTAATATATATAATTTTTGTTGTAATAATAAAAGAATGACTTGACAATAAAAAATATTATGTAATGTACGTAATAGACTAAATAAATTAATAATATTGTTACTAAATAGTATAGATGATATTAGATAATGAACATCAAATCTATTGCAGTGAGTATACGGATTCGATAGTGTTACAAAAAATACATGTGCGGAAGGAAAATATGAGCAGGTGACCAGACGGAGACTATATTTGAGAGTTCGGTTGAAAAAATTACACCAAAAAGGAGTTAAAACTCGTCTCACATCATATAATAGAGATATTTTAATTTGATTTTTATTTTTTGAATAGATTTATATGATTCTTTTAGTATTTTGTTGTATTTTCTAACATTATATTGTTTATGAATATTTATAAACTAGAGATAACCTGTGCCTGAAGGCACGATACAACTAATATAACAATTGAATACTGTATTCAATATTTTTAAATTGAAAAATTTTAAACTGTTGTTAACTCTTAGTTCCATAATAAAACTGAGAGTCCAACCATTAATACAAAAAGATTGATACTCAATTCAATCATAGTTTATTTTTTAGGCAAACATTAGTGTGTTACTCATTACCAACTTAAAATTAGTTCTTGGCAGTTTTGAGCAATTAATTTTTTTTTTTTTTTTTTTTTTTTTATTATTATTATTATTATTATTGTTATTACTATTTTCTTATTATTCGTATAATTATTATTATTATTATTATTACTTTTATTATAATTATTATTGCCATTATTATTACTATTATTATTATTACTTTTATTATAATTATTATTGTCATTATTATTACTATTATTATAATTCTTATTTTAATATTATTATTATTGTGACGACCCCAAATCCGGGTTCCTTTAACCTCGGACCCGGTTCAACACGAGTACTACTTTTTCTTATTGTTCATGAATTTTAACAATATTATAATTGCTAAATAATCATTTATTTACAATTATATAACATCTCCTTCTATTCCAGAATCGAAATCTTTATACATTCCTAGTATGTCTCAATATCATACATGATACGACATTCTATTACAATCAATTTGAGTATTTAATACTCATATAACATACCAACTAAGTCTTATGCTACAGAATCATTTACCTGTCCAATTCGGACTGATATCTACAATAGATATTTAGATCTTCAATGGAAGTAATATATTTTCCTGTTCCTTGTTCTTTATCGAGAACTTCAGGTAACTAGCCTTATCTGAAAATGTTGGTTTAGGCAAGAGTGAGCACGACGGCTCAACAAGTTCAACAGCTACACATAACACATTACATGCTTCACATAAAATTTACAATTTATACTAACATCATGTTTTTCATGCATTTCAGTTTATGACATACTGCTCATGCATATCATGCCTCGCATTTAATCTATGCTTCATGTCTAACCTCTATCATGACATATAGTTCAATGCAGAACAATTGTCTTAAATCAATTACCGCATATCAACAATTCAAATCAACTTATTGCACAAAGGCACATTAAAACATCTTTGCACATAACCACGTATGTGTGACGCCCCCAAATCTAGGCCCATACAGCCCAAACTTGAGTCGTCAAAAGACTACAACAAAATTATTACAACAAATCACAACGTACAACAATACAGTGTATAATAATACACAACTAAGTCTTCACTATTATTGCCACACTATTTTACAACACGTGAAGACTACGACAGCTATTCCTCAGACTCTCACTCCATCCCCCGGCTAGACCCTGTTACGTTTTTATCTCCTGTTGAAAAACAATGGAACAAAAGAAAGGGTGAGCTCAAATAGCCCAGTAAGAAATATCATGACTAAGATAATGACGAATAAATTATCATTAGCCTTCAACAGTTGAGTTCTTGATAAAATACAATAGACTACAAGGTTTATATCAAAAACTGTAGTTAAATTCTTAAACAATGTTCAGATCAATAATAGCAGCGGAATGAGCAATCTATTAGAAGAATAATGCAGACTATAATGTCCACTCGCTTCTCTTTTTTTTGTAAAAATATCATCAACTTTTATCATCTGAAATACCATTAGTCATGATAATAAAAATTCACAGTTCCTGATCATAATCATGCAGATCAACAGTTCATATTTGCACTACGGGCCAAAGACATTTAATATAACACCAACGGTCATGATTATACCAGATTCAGCCTTTGGTAATAATCATACCAATCAACAGTTCATCTTTGCACTACGGGCCAAAGATATTCAATAAAGCACCAACGGTCATGATTATACCAGATTCAGCCTTTGGTCATAATCATACCAACCAACAGTTCATCTTTGCACTACGGGCCAAAGAGAACATTCACCACGTGCCATAAAAGACACCGAACAGATGTATCGCCTTTAACCTAGTATATCGCCTTTAACCTATCATCTGTTCAACAATTATATCACATCTGTGCCCCCGGCCACAGATATTCACAACAGCTTGATTCTTGATGATTAATACAAATAACAGTGATACAAATGATGAACAGAAGAACAGGATAAACAATAAGTATCAGAAGTTTACTTTGTGCAGATTCAAATAATGTCCAAATTGCCAACATGATGTGAAGTGAAATTTAAAATGATATTCAAGCTCCACAGTTCAGAATAACGATTACAGTTCAATAGGAATGTTTAAAAAAATAGGAAGGTTCAGTTGAAATAATGAAATTCAACTATTATGGAACATATAATATTTTCAGGAATTATAGAAGCAATAGTTCCATAATAAGTTTCGATTTAGGTGTATGGAAGAAAATAATATCCCTTACCGTAGCAGGTTTGATTAACAGAAGGTGAAGAAAATTAATATCCCTTACCATAGTAAGTTTGAATAATGGAAGATGAAAAAGATGGTATCCCTTATGAGTATAAAGGAAAATGATATCACTTACGAATATGGAATAAAAGTGTCATGTGATAATTCGTGTAGACAAATTATTTCCACACGAGACAAATAAAAAGGGTTATTCACCAACAGGCGATAATCCGCACCGTAAGGTTATTCCCATCAATTTGAATACGAATAGTTATTCACCAAACAGGCGTAATCCGCACCGTAAGGTTATTCCCACAATTTAATAGAATTTGAACACGAAGAGTTATTCACCAAACAGGCGATAATCCGCACCGTAAGGTTATTCTCAAAGATTAATAAGGAATGAATACAAAAGGTTATTCACCAACAGGCGGTAAACCGCGCCGTAAGGTTATTACCACAATTTAATACATGGAAATAAATGGCACAAGAAAGAAATGATATTATTTTCGAGAAACAAAGAATGATAATCCCTTCAAGTAAGAAAGAAAATAATATCCATTTATGATGATGAAAAGAATGATACCCCTTACCGTAGTAAGTTTAAATAATAGAAGATGAAAGAATATGATATTCCTTACCACAGTAAATTTAAGAGTGTGAAAAGAATAATATTCCTTACCACAGTAAATTTAAGAGTTTGAAATGAATGGTATTCCTTACCTTAACACGTGACTGGATATTGATTTAAATGAGGTTGATCAACCTATATTTTTATAATAAAATTAGTAATTACCACATATAAATTTCAAAGTGTATGATAACTCGTATAATATGAATTATCAAAATTATATATATTTAACATAATTTTTGTAGTATAATATAACAACTTTAAAATAGTTTTTAAAATAATATTCCAAAATAAATCTTCCAAAGAAAGCTTTTAAAAATGAATCTTCTTAAAGAAGAGTCTTCTAAAGGAAGATTTATGAATACCGTGAAAAATAGGAATTTATGAAATTACTACTCTTTAATAAAACACTTACTTGAAAAATTCCTGCACTCCTTTTGGCTTTCAAACTCTCAAAATAACCTTACTATTCTCAGAGAAAACTCATAAAATTCTTATAGAAAAATTTTATGTTTTAGGTGTGATTTTTCTATTCAGCTGAACAATCTATTTATAGGAGAAAATAAGTACTATGCGTGGTAGGTGAGGACTGGCGTGCGCACGCCAGTCTGAGAAAATTTTTGCAGCAGCAGCCGCGCAGCCTGATTTTCTCCAGCAAATTCAAACCCAAATTCCTCAGGTGGGTCCCATAGGGCCCCACATGTTACTATTCACGTTACTATTTCAAATAGTAAAATTAATTAATTTTTATTTTTTTTTATTTTTTTTATTCTTCCTGTGAGTCCAACATATAAAATAAAATAATGTTACAACAATAATTCAACAATAATGTAAGAAACACGTTACAGATTATATTTAATAATATAAATTACAATGTATTTGCTTCTGTGACAATTATTAGATTCAATAATTTTAAACTACAGTGCACCAACAATTATTGACTCGATGATATGAAATACAGTGTAATGACAATTATTGAATCAATAATGCAAAATACTGTGTAGCAACAATAATTGAATTGATAATATAAAATATTATGCAGTGACAATTATTGATGAAATGATGCGTAACAATTACGGTGTCAATTATCAGACCAATAATATGAGACACTGTGCAATACCGTGTGCTACTGTAGAGTACCGTGTGCTACAGAAAATACCATAAATTACCGTATGCTACTATTTTTTTATCACCGGTATTTTAACAGTTAACACCGTTGACTATTTTTATTTAAAAAGGTTACTTCTGTCGTTTTCTATATCCGACAAATATTCCGTTGTGGGGTCCACAAATAATTTGTTATTTCGGCGCCGTCGTACGGCCCGAATATTCCCCGACAAAACGAATATTCCCCGACAAAACGAATATTGTCCGTCAAAATAAAATTTGCATATAACATCCTTAACTTTCAATTTCGTCAATTTAACCACTTACTGTTTCAGGAAAAATATATATGAAGAAAAATTAAATTTTGTATTTCATAAATTCGGGGTCTTACAGTATGAGCACATCTCAGTTTAATAACAAACTTATAATTCATGCACATAATACAACACGTTCTGAAAAACTTGCCTGAACTTGTATAACCAGCTTACGTTAATCTTTCACGTTCCTTGCACCACCTACACGGTATGTGAGATCAACGGTGCCCAATATCAGTCAAAGTTTGACTCAATACTAAATCTTATTTTAAAGATATTTATTTCTTCTTATCATCCCCTTTTTTTAATAAGGTTAATTTCATATTTTAGTCTCTCTTTGACTTGACTCAGTGTTTCATATTCAACACTATAAATTTTTTGTTCGAAACTATGCAATTCTGACATTTATTAATGTCACTGCATTAAAACTTGGACCCTATATTTATTTAGGTCGATCCACCAATTAATCACTAATGGACCATACCCTTGGTTTAACTTAATCACATCATTTATCTCGATACTTATCATAATATTACCCACCTTGGATAATATTTTAAATTTTACTATCAATTAGTAATAACTTATAATGTTATTTAATTGTTAAATAACACTTTAAATAATCATTACTATTATTAATTTATTTTTAATAATAGTTTACCTTAATCATTATGATTAATCTTTTAATAATAATTTAATTGCTTGCTAATATTATTACCCTTTAATAATATTTTAATTGAATTCTCATTATTATCAATCATTTTAATAATAATTTAATTGTTCATCAATATTATCAATCATTTAATAATATTTGAAATCCTCACGTATCATTAGTAATTATTTAATAACGATTCAACCCTTAACTATTATTACCCAATAGTTAATTTGTGACGCCCCCAAATCTAGGCCCACACAGCCCAAACTTGAGTCGTCAAAAGACTACAACAAAATTATTACAACAAAGCACAACGTACAACAATACAGTGTATAATAATACACAACTAAGTCTTCACTATTATTGCCACACTATTTTACAACACGTGAAGACTAGGATAACTATTCTTCGGACTCTCACTCCATCCCCCGGCTAGACCCCGTTACGTTTTCATCTCCTGTTGAAAAACAATGGAACAAAAGAAAGGGTGAGCTCAAATAGCCCAGTAAGAAATATCATGACTAAGATAATGACGAATAAATTATCATTAGCCTTCAACAGTTGAGTTCTTGATAGAATACAATAGACTACAAGGTTTATATCAAAAACTGTAGTTAAATTCTTAAACAACGTTCAGATCAATAATAGCAGCGGAATGAGCAATCTATTAGAAGAATAATGCAGACTATAATGTCCACTCGCTTCTCTTTTTAGTAAAAATATCATCAACTTTTATCATCTGAAATACCATTAGTCAAAATAATACAACTTCACAGTTCCTGGTCATAATTATGCAGATCAACAGTTCATCTTTACACTACGGGCCAAAGACATTCAATATAACACCAACGGTCATGATTATACCAGATTCAGCCTTTGGTCATAATCATACCAATCAACAGTTCATCTTTGCACTACGGGCCAAAGACATTCAATATAACACCAACGGTCATGATTATACCAGATTCAGCCTTTGGTCATAATCATACCAATCAACAGTTCATCTTTGCACTACGGGCCAAAGAGAACATTAACCGCGTGCCATAAAAGACACCGAACAGATGTATCGCCTTTAACCTAGTATATCGCCTTTAACCTATCATCTGTTCAACAATTATATCACATCTGTGCCCCCGGCCACAGATATTCACAACAACTTGCTTCTTGATGATTAATACAAATAACAGTGATACAAATGATGAACAGAAGAACAGGATAAACAATAAGTATCGGAAGTTTACTTTGTGCAGATTCAAATAATGTCCAAATTGCCAACATGATGTGGAGTGAAATTTAAAAATGATATTCAAGATCCACAGTTCAGAATAACGATTATAGTTCAACAGAAAGGTTCAGAAAATAGGAAGGTTCAGTTGAAATAATGAAGTTCAACTATTATGGAACATATAATATTTTCAGGAATTATAGAAGCAATAGTTCCATAATAAGTTTCGATTTAGGTGTATGAAAGAAAATAATATCCCTTACCGTAGCAGGTTTGATTAACAAAAGGTGAAGGGAATTAATATCCCTTACCATAGTAAGTTTGAATAATGGAAGATGAAAAAGATGGTATCCCTTATGAGTATAAAGGAAAATGATATCACTTACGAATATGGAATAAAAGTGTCAAGTGATAATTCGTGTAGACAAATTATTTCTACACGAGACAAATAAAAAGGGTTATTCACCAACAGGCGATAATCCGCGCCGTAAGGTTATTCCCATCAATTTGAATACGAATAGTTATTCACCAAACATGCGATAATCCGCGCCGTAAGGTTATTCCCATCAATTTGAATACGAAGAGTTATTCACCAAATAGGCGATAATCCGCACCGTAAGGTTATTCTCAAAGATTAATAAGGAATGAATACAAAAGGTTATTCACCAACAGGCGGTAAACCGCGCCGTAAGGTTATTCCCACAATTTAATACATGGAAATAAATGGCACAAGAAAGAAACGATATTATTTTCAAGAATCAAAGAATGATAATCCCTTCAAGTAAGAAAGGAAATAATATCCATTTATGATGATGAAAAGAGTGATACCCCTTACCGTAGTAAGTTAGAATATGAAAGAAGATGATATTCCTTACCACAGTAAATTTAAGAGTGTGAAAAGAATAATATTCCTTACCATAGTAAGTTAGAATATGAAAGAAGATAATATTCCTTACCTTAACACGTGACTGGATATTGATTTAAATGAGGTTGATCAACCTATATATTTTTAATAAAATTAGTAGTTACCACATATAAATTTCAAGGTGTATGATAATTCATATATTATGAACTATCAAAATTATATATATTTAACATAATTTTTGTAGTATAATATAACTACTTTAAAATAGTTTTTAAAATAATATTTCAAAATAAATCTTCCAAAGAAAGCTTTTAAAAATGAATCTTCTTAAAGAAGAGTCTTCTAAAGGAAGATTTATGAATACCGTGAAAAATAGGAATTTATGAAATTACTACTCTTTAATAAAAGACTTACTTGAAAATTTTCTGCACTCCTTTTGGCTTTCAAACACTCAAAATAAGCTTACTATTCTCAGAGAAAACTCATAAAATTCTTATAGAAAAATTCTATGTTTTAGGTGTGATTTTTCTATTCAGCTGAACAAGCTATTTATAGGAGAAAAGAAGTTACTATGCACGGTAGGTGAAATAAAAAATTTTCAGCAGAGGCTGCGCAGCAGCCTCCACCAACTCTTCAGCAATTCTCACATTTCTCACATTTCATGTGGGCCCCACAATGGGTCCCACATGTTTCTTACTATTCACTTACTATTCACGTCACTATTCACGTTACTATTCACGTCACTATTCACGTTACTATTTCAAATAGTAAAATTAATTAATTTTTTTTTTATTTATTTATTCTTCCTGTGAGTCCAACATATAAAATAATGTTACCACAATAATGTAAGAAACACGTTACATATTTTTATTAATTTAATAATATAAATTATAGTGTATTTGCTACTGTGACAATTATTAGATTCAATAATTTTAAACTACAGTGCACCAACAATTATTGACTCGATGATATGAAATACAGTGTAATGACAATTATTGAATCAATAATGCAAAATACTGTGTAGCAACAATAATTGAATTGATAATATAAAATATTATGCAGTGACAATTATTGATGAAATGATGCGCAACAGTTATGGTGTCAATTATCAGACCAATAATATGAGACACTGTGCAATACCGTGTGCTACTGTAGAGTACCGTGTGCTACAGAAAATACCATAAATTACCGTATGCTACTATTCTTTTATCACCGCTATTTTAACAGTTAACACCGTTGACTATTTTTATTTAAAAAGGTTACTTCTGTCGTTTTCTATATCCGACAAATATTCCGTTGTGGGGTCCACAAATAATTTGTTATTTCGGCGCCGTCGTACGGCACGAATATTCCCCGACAAAACGAATATTGTCCGTCAAAATAAAATTTGCACATAGCATCCTTAACTTTCAATTTCGTCAATTTAACCACTTACTGTTTCATGAAAAATATATATGAAGAAAAATTAAATTTTATATTTCATAAAATTCGGGGTCTTACAAGAGGACTGATCCCCTCAAGTGTCCCGTTATTTTTAACAAGATGTCAGACATTGTATGTCTGTTCTACCTTAGTAGCAGTTCACGGTCATTAAAGACCACTCAGCAGTAAATAGTCAATCCAGTCTTATATTGAACATTGATTCTTAATATCTTTCACAAATTGTTATTGTTGAAAACCTTGAAGTTATTTCCCTTCATCATGATATATCTTATGTTGTTATTTATAAACTTGTTGAACCCTTTAATTGCTCATTCTTGCTATATCATGACTATATTTCAGCTAAACCCGACTGCTCTAAGTCAGACAAAGGCAAGGGGAAAGCGAATGCGTAGTTTAGTAAATGCATGCTAGTTTAAATTACTGTTATGTAATTTCTTTGTAAATCTTTTGTATTTCCCTTAAGATATGTAATGATTAATATTAAGGTAATAGACCTTGGGAAGTGTAGCCTTTTGAGAATGAACCTTTTGTATTATTCCGCGTAGTTTGAATACAATTTATGTATTTAATTGTTGTTAACTATTGTACAGTGAGAACCAAACCCGAGGTTAATGAACCCGGATTTGGGGTCGTCACAATTACTATTATTATTATTATTATTATTATTATTATTATTATTATTATTATTATTATTATTATTACTACTACTATTATTATTATTATTATTATTATTATTATTATTATTATTATTATTATTACTATTCTTCTTCTTCTTCTTCTTCTTCTTCTTCTTCTTCTTATTATTATTATTCTTATTATTATTAGTGTAATAATAATTATTATTATTGTTATTACTATTACTATTACTATTATTATTATTATTATTATTATTATTATTATTATTATTATTATTATTATTAGTAGTAGTAGTAGTAGTAGTATAATTATAATAATTATTATTATTACATTTACTATTATTATTATTATTATTATTATTATTATTATTATTTTTATTATTATTATTATTATTATTACTACTACTATTAATATTTTTATTATTATTATTATTATCATTCTTATTATTATTATTATTATTATTATTATTATTATTATTATTATTATTATTATTATAATTATTATAATTATTATTGTTATTATTATTACTATTATTATAATTATTATTGTTATTATTATTATTATTATTATTATTATTATTACTTTTATTATAATAATAATTATTATTAGTATTATTATTATTACTATTATTATAGTGTAGTGGTGAATTTGGTTTGGGAGGAAAATATGAGTGGATATATTTATAAAAAAAAAATGTTGAATTGGGGGGAAAATGAGTGATAGATTAGTGATCGTTGGATGTTGAAACCCTAAATGATTTTAGACTGTTGGATGTTGAAGTCTAAATTAATTTGAGACCGTTGGATGTTGAAACTTTGGGATTTGAGCCGCTCTATTTTATTATATAGATATGATCAATAAGAGTAAAATATAGTCAAATATGTTAAAAGATGAAGTTTGAGGGCATTGTTTCCATTTTAAATAAGAAATAGATATTTTACCTTTCATACTCGGAGGTTAAACGAAATATAGGGGAGAAGTCAGTAGAGGAACTAAGAAAAACTTAATGAAAACTTATCTAGAGTTTGATTGCCTACTGAATTTTAACTTGTTTTGAGAATAAATGGAGGAAAACTTGTGTCCAATATTTAAATGTCATACAGAAACCATAATTATTATTATTTTTTAATAAATTCTAATAGGAAAACAAAAACTCTAAGTAATGTTAACGATTTTTAACTAAGGAAATGATAAGATAGGAAATAAAAAAATAATAATTTATTTTTTATGTTTGGATCGCTGAAATTAAGATAGGAATGGAATGACTCATTTTTACGAAATGAAAAAAGATTATATTTGATTGTTCCATTAAAATAGAATGAATCATTCCTATTTATACCAAATTTGTGAATTTTATTCATTGAGATATCTTATGAAATGATTTATTCCATTCAAAAATAGAATAAATCATTTCAATTTTTATTCCATTCTCTCATTTATTTCATTCCTCCGATCAAAACGTAACATTAATTTTGTTTGTAAGTTTACTAAAAAAAAAGTGTCAATATGTATAGGACATGGATATTCAGATTTGCTTTTCTATATTAATGTTGGGGCAATTTAAGAATAAAAAATAAGTTTACTAAACACAATTTTCAATCCAAAGCTTCCTATGATTTTGCACACGAAAGCTTTTAAGGAAAATTAAATCTAATTTATTTTTTATACCTTTTCCGAGCTTTCTTACCTAAAAAAATTACAAACAAAAAATTTCTAAGAAAAAGCTTTCTTACCTTTCCCCCATTTTCTAAACTTACAAACAAGGAGAATTATAAGTCCGACCGTCGGATGGACCTGGACTGGGACCGGGGCGTATTAGAATTCTTCATTTCACATTTTTTTCCCTCTTCTTTACTCGATATCTAAGAGGAAAAGAGTGGATTATTGTCATCAGCATATACAATTGCTCAACCAGTTGTACCAAGTTACCCACTCCCTATGAACCGCCACCTCGGGTGACCTGAACACCTGCCGCCGACAAAAACACTCATAGTGTTTATAGAGAGAGCAGTGAAGAAAGCAGAAGTGTAAAGAGCAGATTGAGGTTCGTATTTTTTTTCTTAATTTGGTAATCTCCTCTTTATGTTAAATTTACACTTACAATTTCATTTTCATTATTGGGCTTGCATAAAAGGGTCTAAAGTTAAATTCTTTATTCTGTTAGATTGATTTGGCTTCTGGGTTTTGCTTTATAAGGTTAAATTTGTGGTTAGATTGATTTGGCTTATGGGTTTTGCTTTATAAGGTTAAATTTGTGGTGTTTGGAAAGGAAGGACCTATTTTCACCTATAAAATCAGAAATCCAAAAACCCTTTAATGTATTTGATTGATTTGAAAATTCGGGAAGCTCTCATGTTACTTTGAGAATTGCCAGAAGGGAATATTTAGAGGTCTTAACGAACTGGGTGATAGACTCCCCGGCAGCTTTGTGTGAGGTGGTCGTTGCCTGGATCGTTCTAGCACGGTTGTAGGTGGAAATACTAATGACACCTCAACCCTTCGCTTATATTGAAGCGAGAATCTTGGTACAATCGACGTTTAATGTATGGTAGAATGATAATCAATTATGAACTATTGATTGATAAATTGATAAATTGAACGTCATAGATTACTCTAATAAGTTCAATAGTTTATAAAGAATCAAAATAGAAAGCTCTCACAATTTTATTAATGAATAACTTGAATGAATAAACCCTTGGCCCCCTGGTTATACTATTACAAAGAAGGATCTAGAATCCTTAATACTCGAAACCCTAGTAACAATCTTAACCCTAATTGAAAAAGTAATCATCAAATACAAATCCTACTAGAATTCTCTAGAATTAAATAAACTATTACTTAAAACAATAGGAAACTAAATATATTACAAGTTGTCAAAGATTTAGGAACGAAACAAAAAGGAAACTTAATATAATGAAATCAGTCTAACTTTTAGGAAACCAAATCTTGACATAATCTTGTCTTTTAATTGATGATTCTAGCCCACGAATTGGAGCCTTAATCAGCTTGCTGGTATTTTCTTGGGCTGAAATAGACTGCTGGAATTGGGTCTTGGTTGCCACGTTTTGGGCTGCATATGTGATGCTTGATGCTGTGTTGTTGCTGCCGAAAATTAGCTCACTTGGGCCAATCTCGTTTGTTGTGGACATAATCAGGATGGTGTCACTAGGTGTCCCCGAGCTGAGTCCGGCTCAACTAAGCTCGACTCGAGCTCGTTAAATGAGTTGAGCTCGAACAAGCTCCTCTGCCCATTTAGTTAATCGAGCAGAGCTCGAACAGTGGGATGTACGAATCGAGCCACTCATTTAGGCCTGACTCATTTAACATTTAATTAATTTTTTTTATAGTAAAAAAGTAAAACGAGTCAGGCTTCAGCTTGACTAGGCTTAATCCTGGGTCAAGCTCGAGCTCGACTCGTTTACTAGATGGGTCGAGTTCATACACCAAATCTTTGGCTTGTTTAAGGCTCTAATTGACTCGTTTAATTTTTAAAGAATCTCAGCAAGCGAAAGCCCCACTTGGTTTGGCTCGTCTCCATCACATGGATGTGGATTTCACTTACTATTCATGTGAGGAGAATCATGTAGAGCTATCAAATCTTCGTGTGAAAATATCAATTTCCGTGGTATAAGGACAGAAAATGTGTTTGTGTATAAGAGAGGGTGAGAGAAGTATGTGTGGGTAACAGTACCATGTCATTTTGAAGTGAATTCGTATTTGAAACTAAATTCCTTTATAATGTCATATTGAATTAGACTTGCTAGTTGTACTTTAAGAAGAAAATTCAGTGTTACTTGACAAGAAACGAGTGTTTGGTTCCATTATAAAAATATAAATCAACCATTATTTTGGGTGATTTTTGGAAATATGGAAAGACTAGTTTCTATCTTTATTTCTCAAATAATGAAGTAGATTTGGAAAATTAGGCTTGAGAATTTTCACATATCTTGCAAGCTGCAGCATATGTATGTATGTATGTATGTCTGTATGTGTGTGTGTGTGTGTGTGTGTGTGTGTATGACTCTGTAAGGATATTAATATATTATCTGCTCCCACTGTGTCAATATAGTTGTCACACTTTTTTGGTATGAGGGGCATATATTTTAAGAGACACAGAAAGCACATTTTGATATATATTTTCTTAGAATATTTGTAATATAGTTGAAGATATACATTTTAATATATATTAAAAGCATAGTTGTCACGGCGCCACAGCGAGTCATGACGGTAGCCGACCGCCAGGACGCCTAGGCAAAATGGCGACCGACATGTCGTCCGTATGGCGACAAGTCGCTTACAATATGCATTTATATATTATTTATTTACTTCACAAGTAGATTGAGTTATTGACAATAATTTTTTTATACATTATGTTGGTTGTTGCCTTTAACATTTTAATACTAATATATACTATGAATACTTTGATTACCTTCAGGATTTATTCATCAAAAGACAAGTAAATGAAGTTCTGAAACATATATCAAACACATCCAGTAAAAGGCTAAAAGCAGCAGCTTGCAATGAAGATTGATGAAGACTAGTACTGATAAATCAACAGATTCAATACAAGTCTCTTACATTACTATGCGTAGAAATCCCATTTATGTATATCCATGGAAAACAAAGAGATCCTACCAGGCTGCCACAACAATTAAATATCTTTTGATGTATTGTACATTTGTATGCAGTTACTCAGCTAGTCAAACAATATTTTGTAATCTGTTTTGTACATTTGTACAGTTTTGTGTCCATTGCTCCTACAACAAAAAATCAATTTCCATAAGTTGTAAAACTATCGTATGATATTGATATATTAATTTTGTCTCACTTTTGTTTCAGTTTATGTCTAAGAAGTAATATATTAGACATATCAAGTTGATCATGCCCATGATCATTCTATTATTTTCTTGCATTTGAACTTTGAGTTGTACAAGTCTATGTCACATAACACAATACAAACAAATTTCACAGATTTGTACACTGTTACTAATAAAAACTTGTAAGCGAAACATGGCTATGATAAGTCCTTACTTTACATGGCTATGATAAGTCATTTCTTCAAACTTCATGTGTCTTCACATACACAACATGGAGAACAGTAATTTTGGAAAAATGCATCTAAAAGATAAAGAATCAACGAAATACAGGAAATCAGATATATCCAACATTATCTTCAATGTTTCAATAACTTCATGTACATGTTATGATGACTAGGGAGCTTCAAAAATGAAAAGTTGAACATTAAAGATAACCACTTAGTTGTTTCAGAAATCAATGGCCATTAGCAAAGTCCTAATAGCATTCTCAGATAATAAGCCTCTCAGATTAATGATAATAGCATTCAGGATATCAAAATAACATAATTTGACCAACATACAATAGAATTTTAAGAAAATAGCAGAATATTATTGTTCAATGAGTCAATGACAGAAAAGAATAGAAATATTCAACGAAGTTGTCAAGAATATCGATAAGTTATAGAAGAGAAGCATACCATGCTACTACTAATGTCACCTTTCGATACCAAGGCAGCAACTATGAACTCCAAAGCGGCAAGATCTCCAACGTTTGAACTCCAAAGCTGCATCGCCTGAATAGCGCAGCCTCATCACCAGAGACAAGGCACAATTCATTATCTTCCTAGTCCCTACAGAATTTCAGCAGAGCAGCAGTGCAACAGCAGTAGTAGGCAGCAGCATGCGACAGCAGCAACAGCACCAACAACAGGCGGCAGCAACAGCAACAGCATGAGGTTAACAACAGGCAGCAGAGCACAAGGCAGCAATGCACCAACAATAGTAGGCAGCAGCAGCAGGCAGCAGAGCACAAGGCAGCGGTGCAACAGGGAGCAGAACAAATAAGAAACAAAGGAACTTAACATCAAATGAGTAAAAGGACCACAATCAATCTAGCTAAAGTGATTATAGTAGAAGAAATGAAGAATTTAACAAACACCACAAATAAAGTAGCAACTAGCGACCAAGTATCACATACATATTACTAATTTAATAACTAATAAAGTAATAATACACCAAATAAGTACATAACAAGCCAAAATACTGTCTAGACTCTTTATACTAGTTTTTGAATATCGTTTAAGCAAACTCATCAAGAACTAAGTCATCTCCATCTCCTCCACGAGAATTACTCTCATTCAAAGGCGTAGGTGGTCTTTGTCCAAAATCATCCTCCACATCTTCATCATCATTTGGAATTATCTCTTCTTCAACAACTTCATCATCGGAGTCAGAATCCATCAACCTTCTTGATTCCCTTGAAGTTGAACCACCACCACGACGTCGAGAGTACGTCATCATATTATCTCTTGTATTAGCACGAGCCCTCGTTGAAGGATTGTGACCCTCGGATGCACCGGTTGCTCGATCCACATCATTCCATGTAAGATCCTCGCCGGGATGAACAACATCGGCCTCATTATTGATCCATTCATTAGCCCATTCAAAGTCATCAATTGCTAATGGATCAATTTTTTTACCAAGTTCACGCCTCTTTTGGAACCTTAAAATGATCTTTCGATTGTATTGGACATACACCAAGTCACTCAATCGTTGGTGTTCCAAACTATTCCGCTTCTTCGTATGAATCTAAAATAAATAAAACAAAATTTTTAATTATATAAAAATAATTATATGAAGTAATGACTTATTAATTTTGAACCAACAATAGAAAAATACTTAGTACTTACAAACTCAAATGTGCTCCAATTGCGTTCACAACCGAAAGAAGAATAACAAAGGCCTAGAATTCGTTTTGCAAACTTTGTAAGCTCAATAGCCTGCCCTCCAAAAGAGCTCCACCAATCAACTATCAAACATTTAAGAGAAATATAAATATTTTTAAAAGGAAGAAAAATAATAATTTATATAATTTATATTTATATTTTATATCTTTATATATATTTCAATTTACTTACGAGGATTCTTTAATTTTCGTTGCCTAATCGTCATGTCTCTTGAAAAAGGATCTCGAGAATTCTCATAGTTATCGGCTAGAATGCTTATCTTGTTTGTTAACTCTAGGTCGGGCACCATCTTTTCAAGAATATCATTGAAGTCTTCTCGTAGACTGCTAGATAAATCCGAATTTTTCGCTTTCATATCAAAGTACTTATCTGGACTGAGAAACAACGTAGCCCCATATAATTTTTGGCCCATTTGGCTTTCCCATCGCCGCTCAACAATGTTAATCACCTTCCTGTAGAATCTCTGTTTGTTATCAAATGATTCTTTGATTTTTTCCTTCGCACACTCCATCGCAGCGAGAACTTCTGCCATAGCAGGCCTCTCATCACCATCAACAATTCGCAAGGCTATAAGAAGTGGATGTGACGCCCTAATGCAATCCTCAACGTGATGCCAAAATGTTGTTGACATTACAATATCACATATTTTCTTCCCTGTTTCGGTAGTCGACAAGTTAGATCCCAATCCTCACTAATGAACAAATGCCTCAATGCATCTTTATGTTTGTACAAACTCTGCAAGGTGAGGAAAGCTGTAGCAAATCTAGTAACTCCGGGTCTCACAAGATCCTTACCATTTGTTTTTTCCCTCATCGCATTAAGTAGACGACCATGCCTGTAAATGAATGTTGTGATTCTTCTTGCATTTGTGATTGTGGGTTGGAATTGCTTCAGCTTTCCTATATCCTCTAGCATAAGGTCTAGGCAGTGAGCAGCACAAGGTGTCCAAAACAGTGTAGGCCTCCTCTCCATTAGTATATGCCCCGTTGCCTTGTAATTAGAGGCATTGTCCGTGACCACCTGAACAACATACTCGCGGCCAATTTCCTCAATCTTACTATCAAGGAGATTTGCCAACATTGTGACATCTTGCGCCTGACTAGAGGCATCAACAGAACCCATGAAGTAAGTTCCTTCTGGACTACTAACAAGGAAATTCAATAAGTGTCTTCCCCTCCTATCTGTCCAACCATCCGACATAAGTGTGCATCCATATTGCTTCCAAGCAACTTCATGTTTCGTCTTTAACTCATCTGTTTGCTTTTTTGCCTTCTCAAGTAAATGAACCCTCAATTCATGATACGTAGGAGGCTTTAAACCCGACCCATATTGCCCTATAAACTCAATCATTACCTCAAAGCTCCTTGCATTTGCAACATTGAATGGTATGCCACACTCGTAGAAAAAGTTAGCAATGTGCATGTGGACTCTATCTCTTTCTTCGGGTGTTCTCAAACGATGTTCAATTGTCGTTTGGCTAGTACGCTTGGTATGCCTCTCCTGTACAACTTTGGGAGTCTTCCTTAAAAGTGAATCAATATTCTTTGTTGTAGCTTTTGGTTGTGTTTTTGGGAATTGGAAAGCAGCTTTCTGCCTTTTGGAAGCGGTCTCGGAACTTGGAATAGTGTTAGAGGACGCAATGGAAGCCATGTTTGGAGCAGCGGTTGCTTGTTCTTGTTGTACTTCTACAACATCGTCGTCGTCATCATCTAGCTCAACTAGTTTGTTCCTCTTTTTACTATTCAAAGCCAAATGCATTTCCCTCATAATTTCAGTCGATGTTTTAGGGCACTTCACGACATCTCCATAATTTCTGGCTAGATGTTGCTTGAGCCTTTTGATTCCCGAATGACATTTCTTCCCACAAAGGATACATTGCACTATATCCTTATTACTCATATCTGGCCAATACCCATATTTCCAACTCGGATCGTTTGATTTGACTTTCCTTTTCGGGTCCTTGGTATATCATAACTATTAGCTCCCGAACTTTCCGCCATTTTAATTTTCTACACAATAAAAATAATTAATGATTAAGATTATAATTTTCAGCAAGAAGGCTAACAGTAATGAAATAATGATTTGAAAAACACACACTTTGCCTTCAACTTCTGCTTAGTATATACACACACACACACACACACACACACACATACTCTTGTTTGTGTCACTTCATGGTGGGAATTAAATAATCCAGTTCAAAGAAATTTAAAGAACTTTCTAAACCAATATAGATTCAAAATAACTAGGAAACAAATGTAAATACTGATCAGAATAATGCAAATTAAAATCATGCAAGGCTGGTGAAAGGTTGAAAAGAATAGCCACCATGAACTTTATACATGTGTAATTTATGTAGATTAATACACCTTCGTATCCTCATATAGTCATATACTTTACTTTTTGTGCCATTAAAACTGATACTATAGACATAGTTTCAGTTTGAGCAAGTACAGATGACCAACTAGCAAACGAATTCTAATAATCATATAAAATGCGAGCCCATTACTATCTGTTTACAGTAAGATTTTGTTAACTGTATTTGACAGGGAATGATATAATGCATGAAAATATAGTTTTAGGGGTCCAGCCATCCTTGCCAAAACAAATTACTGGCACTCCAGGAATCATATTTACTTAAGAGTGCTTACCCGCGAAGTGGAACCAAAGTTGGGGCAACTATGAACTACAAAGCTGCAAGAGCATCAGGTGAGAAGGAAGAAATGAGTTGTTCAGAGATGGTGGGCTGCGTGGTGGAGCTACTCTTCCGGTGAGGCTGGCCAATTTTGGGGACTCTGAAATCAAATGGTCAACCTAGAAAGGAGATGCTGCTCTGTTACCCGCGAATGCTGCATTTAAAATGGATTATATTATATTTGTGACTTTGTCCCAAAAAAGATAGCATCATTTATATAAAAAACATCTTTTTTAAATAAAAAAGTATTGTGATTAATTATATAAAAAAAATTAATTTTTTTTACCTTAATTAAATATTAAAATCAAAATATAACACAAGTCTTTTTTGTTAGTCTGAAATCCGAATTAACTCAATAATCTAAAAAAAGGATTTTATTTTGGAGTAAATGGGGTTAATACTTAATAGAGATTATTAAAAATTTGTTCATGCTAATTAGTTTTTCACAACCAAAGGCCTAGTATTTTTTTTCCCTTTTCTATTCATTAAAAAAAAAATTCAATAACAACATAATTGAATAAAAACAACTTACATTTTTGGTCTATTTTAAAAACTTGGTAACACAGTTTGAGTCTAATCATACAAATTTCTTTTAATTTTTAATAAAACCTCACCTTACTTAAATATTAATATCAAAATGTAACACGAATCGATTTTGCTAGTCTGAATTAATTAAATAATCTTAAATAAAGATTTTCTTTTGGAGTCAACGTACGTACAGTTCAAAATCTATTCCTTTAATCCCGAAACTTTGTTGTGTTTATACTGTTAATGATGTTAATAGATATTATAAAATACTTATTCACGCCAACTAGTTTTTTATAGCCAAATTTGCAGTATTTTTTCCCTTTTTCTATTCTTTAAAGAAAAGTCAATAACAACATAATTGAATAAAAAAAACTTAGATTTTTCGTCATTTTTTTTCTTTAATCTATTTTAAAAAGTTAGTAACACAGTGTGAGTCTAATGATACTAATTTATTTTATATTTTTTAAATAAAACCTCAACTTACTTACATATTAATATCAAAATATAAAACGAGTCATTTTCGTTAGTCCAAATTAATTCAATAACCTTAAATAAATATTTTCTTTTGGAGTAAACATATGTACAATTCAAAAATTATTCCTTTAATCCTGAAACTTTGTTATGTTTATGATGTAAATGGTTTTAGTAGAGATTATAAAATATTTGTTTATGCTAATTAGTTTTTCAAAACCAAATTTGCACTATTTTTTTTCCTTTTATATTCACTAAAAAAAATCAATAACATAATTGAATAAAAAAAACTTAGATTTGTCGACATTTTTTTCTTTGATTTATTTTAAAAACTTGATATCAAAGTGTTAGTCTAATTATAATTAAGCCTTTAAATTGGTACTGAAAATGATTTTTCTTATAAAAAAAAAGAAGATAAAAGTTGAATAGAAAATATCTTTCACACAGCCCAAAAAAACTCATTCAAAGTTTTATATATTTTATTTTATTATTTTATTACTTATTAATCTTTAAAAATAAATATTGTTAATTTAGTAATGGAAGTACCATAATAAATTTAAGAATATTGTATCATTTTATACTATTATTAATAGAATGTCAATTTTGTTATACAAAAAAATTTGTAAAAAAAGAACTTTTTCAATTTTGAAAGTGAGAATATATATTACATTATGATTCTCAAATGTAAAAGGAAAGAAAAAGAGAAAGATGAGGGAGGGATATATTTTAGTTAATATTAAAATGGTATTAATATAAATTATAAAATAATTTTTCATATTAATTAATTTTGTACAATTAAATTTATAATATTTTTTTTTCTTTTTTATTCATAAAAAAATTTCATAACAACATAATTATTAAATAACAATTTTTTTTCTTTTGAAAGAAGGAATATATATTACATATTTACACTATTACTCTCAAAAGTTAATGAAAAGAAAAAAGTAAGATGACTATGATAAGGAGTAATCAGTATACACGTGGAGCAGTATATATCTCTACTTCTCTAAAGCCTGAATTCTTCCTTCTTCAAGCACCGACTGCACGAGAGAAAATAAAGGAAACAGAACAGCCAGTAGCTTCTTCTTCTTCATCCAAGTTTCTGATAAAGGTCCTCAATCATCTGTCCGAGCTTTCTCGTCAACGAATTAAAAATATCAAGCTGCAGTTTGCTAATTTGTGATAACTTGCAATCACAACTTCACAAGAGGTCAGTTACAACTTACAGTAAGACACGAACTGCCAAGGTGTGCGCCTTGGCAGCTATAACCCAAGTCGCCCAGACGCCATGACTGTTCTTCATCGCCGGGACGACATGTTGTCGCCATGGCGACGCCGTAATAACTATGATTAAAAGTATAAAATACATAATACTGTAATATCCGAAAAAAATTTGATGTGCTTTAACTCCATGCTGCAGCCACACACAGCAAAGCAACTATATTGACATGGATGAAGTATATAATTTTTATTAGTTTTGTCATCTATGTATGTATGTGCTCGTACATGCTTTCATTTTAAGTGCATAAGACGCTTTGAATTTAAAATCTTCATACTTATAAATCTATCTGGGACTTCTAGATTTTACTTTAGAAGGATCTACAGTTGTTTTCAATGAGAATTGTTTTGTTTTATGTTTTCACCCCTTAAGATTTATTTTTTTTGAAAACTTTAGTTGTTCTGAATGATGTGGAGATGAGTGAAGTTTTTACTCTGTTTTTTATCCGAATATTCAGGTTAATTGGCTTGAAAAATTATATTCTGAGAGTCTTCTATGGCTGTAATTTGTATTTTCTATGCAGATACGAATATAGATTCTATAAAAACGGATGATACACACATGCTGTGCATTTACTGTTACCCAACCCCATTATCATTATGCATCCTCAAAACCATGGAAGATGCATTCCTTCTCTTGTCCTCTGTTAGCAGCCCAGTTTGTCCTGATGCCCTGCAAACAAAAAAAAAACAGTCATGGTGACTGGTTGGGTACTAATGCAGACTCTCTCTCCTCAGCGTATGCTTCCTCTGGCATCATCATCATCATCGTTACTTTCTAATGATGACAATGATATTTCCACTAGCACTAGCAGCAGTAATCAGATTTTAAATGGAAAGGCTGCTAAAGGGTCAGGAACAACAGCTAGAGGAAGAAGATTGCTCAAAATCTGGGCGGAAAAGAGGAAACGTGAATATGATTGTATTCACAACTATCCTGCTTGGGCAAAGTCGTTTTCCTCCTCTCTTTTCTTGATTACCAGTTTAGTGCTTTCAGAAGTAATGTTTGTGTTTAGATTTTTGTCTCGTGAAGCAACTTTTGAGTTCTTTGTTTGCGTTGACTTGTGTTCAGGGTCTTGGAAGATGCCTGCAAAAATGATTCTGAGCTTCGAGCTGTTCTTGGTGATAGCATTGGGAACCCAGTGTTGATGAGAAAAAATTTATGTAGAGTCTGCTGTCCTTTTTCTATTTATTGAACTTGCAGCATAATTAAATTGTGCCGAAATGACGCATGATAATTTTTAGTTAGTTTGCTTGTTCTTTTGAATTTGTGTTTTCCATTTATCTCAATAGCTTGATAAAATCTTCAAAAAAGAAACATTAGTTTACTTGTTGATGTGGATAGATTCATGTTGGTCGAAATCGGAACTCTTTATTTATATCTTATTTAGTAGTTAGATTCCGATCTCGAATTCGTTTGAATGAATAACATGCAAGCATACACGGTCAACAAGTAATAAAGTGAAAGTAAAAGTCGATCCCACGAGGAATTAGTTCTAACGAGTTCCGAATATCGAATTCATCGAACCAATCTTAGTTCGAACGTTTAATTGAATGAAGAAGTGAAATGTAAATTGACATAACGCAAATTAACAATTAAACTAGAAAGCATTTAAAGATAGATGAATCTAAGTCTGCAATTTCCCTCAATACGTCATTATTATCTCCTAACTCTCCTATTCAATACGCAAATCATGCATCCCAACAATGTAGAATAACACGAACACATGTTGTCACATTAAGTTCAATCTATAATCCATTTGTCAATTTCATATAGGAATCCAAACTAATCATTAAACCAAGCAATCAATACATATGCAGAACAAAATATGCTAAGCCAATTCATATGGTGCCAATCAAGAGAGAGAAAATCAACTCAAACAACTATTTGGGTTCCAAACAATACTTAGATTCCAATGTAAGAAGCATAGCTAATATTCATTACATAATGCACAATAAAACCAATACAATGAAATACAAAGACGAATAAGAGATAAGGAAAGCAAACTAGTTGTCATCCAAGTTCCAAACTTCCTCCTCTATCCAACCATGACTCCATTGATAGTTCCTTGCTTGCTCTTCATCTTCTTCATTGTCAATATTCCAAAAATTAGGGATCTAGGGTTCAAGAATCAAAAGTTATGTAGTTCCCCATGAAGAAAATCACATTCCCTTCTCTTCTCTCTCCATAGAATCGCCACTCTCTCGCCCAAATCAAAAGGAAAATGAGAGGATATGAAATTAGGGTATAAAAAATAACTTAAAAAACTGAATCTGCATGTAGGAACAGTGCACCGCTGCGGCGGTAGCAGGGGAGCGCCGTGGCGGTAGTGTTAACTTTTAGTTGCAAAAACTTTGGGTGCCGCAGCGGTGGAATTGAGCGCCGCGGCGGTAAAACCTGCTGCTTGATTCTGAATTTGTACTACCGCCGCGGCGGTAGTAGGGGAGCGTCGTGGCGGTGGCCTCTGTGCATATTTATCAAAATGCCCCTCCAACATGAATTTCTTACCAAAATCAAATTAGAATAATTACAATATATATAAATAATATAAAGAACCTAAAATACGAATAACACACATAATAATAATATTAAATCATATTTTATAATAATAACATAGAAACATATAAAACAACCAAAATGTTAAAGAATTCACAATGTAATAAAGTTAAAAGATATTAAATACATAGGTATAAAAATCAGTCCAATTCATATAAAATCCTCTTTCAAGGTTAAATTTTATCTAGGGCGTAGGGGGATGATATCATCATATTTTATGGAAAACTATAATGCAGAAAGCATACCCTTTTATTGGTTTCCTTCCAAGAGTACTGCCACGTAATCTATAGAATTCAACTTAAGATGGTCATGAATGATGTGTCTGGTAATGCAATTCATTTCTTATGTGAACTGTAGTAGATGAACTCCTGCCAAAGAACGCATATTTAAAGAATTTAACAAAAAATCTAAACATTATATCAACGTCATAAGATGAAAATAAACTTATCCATCAAAAACTTGATATTAAACTATAAATTGCCAAGCCTTTGGAAAAAAATTCTTAAAATCCCTAAAAAAGCTCTTTGAGTAAATTTAGAAGAACAAATAGAATTTGCTTCAAATGCCAACTAACAGGGGTATATTACACGTCTAGCAATGTGATAACTGGTTTTTAACTGTAAAAGAATTTTTCTAGGGTTTCTAATGGTCTATACAGCTGGTAACACTCTTTCCTCTTGAAATCCAACCACACTCTATCGATAGTTTCGTTCTTTTTCCAAATTGCTAATGCAAATTTTAAAACGTTGACAGGTCGAAGAAAGAGTTCGACAGAAGGGCTATTGATTTTCAGAAGTCTAAAACAGGCTCTGTTCTTGCTTTCAAAGTCAGCTTTAGCGAGTAATGGACCTCTTATATATAATTATACTTCTTGTGCTCTCTCTCTCTCTCTCTCTCTCTCTCTCTCTCTCTCTCTCTGTCTCACTCACTCGCTCACACACATGCAGAGATACTCATCTGTCTCTCTTTCTTTTTCTTTTTTGGTTTCAATTAGAAGTGTTTATGAATTGTACTCAGCAAAAAAGGAAACAAAATCTTTATATAGATGATGCCACTATGCCAGTATATTTTATATAGATTTTGATTGCTAAAACATCATATTAACTTCATGCTTTCATCATCCATTCATGTGTTTCCTGATATTATATGCAAAAAATGTGCTTTAAGTTTGTGTTCATTAATAAAGGTGTTAACTGGACTTTAACTTGATCTCTTATATCCTAGCTATGTGATTATTTCTTAGTTCACCTCTTAATGATATTTCCTGAACTCTAACATATTAGGTTCATCCTGACTACAGTTTTTGTCCTCAACTTTCTATAGGTCAAAATATATATGATTTTAGCAGGTGGTGTTAACAAGTTGGTTCAAAATAATAATCATGTCACTGCTATTAGGTATCGTATTTATGTTTAGGCCTTGATTCACCTTGGTAGTTCTGGGCAATAACGCAAGTGTAGATAAGCGGCTTAGCTTGCAGGGTGAAGCAAAAAATAAAAAAAAAGGACTTCTTTTTGCTTCTGTGGTGACAGTGTCGTTAATATCGTGGTTTAATTGGGGTGCTGATGATGTGATTTTGGCCGCAGTTGTGAAACTAATAAGTAATAAGTGTTCCTCAAGGGAAGCCATCATTATTCATCTGGTTTCCTTCAGTAGGGCTCTTTCTGTTTCATTAATCTGGTAGCATTTTCCCAATTCTTTCACCTATGTAAGTTTTTATTTATTTTTAATAGGTAATTTTTATTATTTTTATTTTTCATACTTGCTTTTGAGCTAAAAAAATGAAACAATAAAAAATTATTATTCTGGAAATACCTGAAAAGGGGAAATAATCATATGATTAATTGATTATGCTCCTCATTGGGACATATGTAAGACCTTCCAAGTGGCCATCTGAATCTTATATACGATTAAATCTATATTAGGTTTAATGTATTTTTATTTTCTTATTTTTTTCTTATATTGATTCTGTTTAGATGTATATTTAGTTATTATTTTCTGAATGGATTCTGTCATATGCAATTATTTTTTTGTCCTAGCATCTTTCTGTACAATGTTCAGGGCTTCGGTTATAATCTGTTGAACATACAGCTTACTACATTTCTATTTTGGTAATATGGTGAAAGGATTCTCTTATAATTGCGTTCATGCCATTTGTGCGGTGCTTTATATATGTGCCTCTGTTTATTATTTCTTAGTTATTCTGGCATGCATGTCAGCATTTTTTTGTGGGACACTATTATAATACTAGAGATTTGAATGACTGCATCTCTACTTTGGCATTGAGGAGTCCTTTTACGCGCATTAATGTTGCCATGATCTCGAACCACCCTTCATGCTTGTATGAGACCTGCTTAATGACATAGCCTAAACTATTAATATGTTAGACAGAATAAAATTTGGTGTACATCTGTATGATTATAAGTTCATATACGTGCATATATAACCTGACTAAAGAATTTCATGGCTCAAATGCTGAGCATGATATTATGCTCTAGCTTAGTTCTTTTTATGATTTCAGTTATTTGGCATTACTTAAAAAGTATACATTCTTCATGTCATATTACTGTGGTTGAGAGCTTCAATCCTGTTGATTCATACAAATGGTTCGAGTTATTTGGATCACCAACTGATCGAGATGTGGACCTTATTGGAAGTGTATGTAGATCTTTTAGCCTTTCTTCTACCTGTTGTATCATTCTCTCATTTCTTCTTCATTTACTTGGTATTTCAATTTTTTACAGCAGAACTATTGACTTTTAGTCTAACAACATCAACGTAATTCTAGTAAGTTATGTGACAGGTTATTCAGTCGTGGTACGTCATGGGCCGCTTGGGGGCGTTTAACTCATCTTATCTGCAGGTACAATCATTCTGCTTTCTGTACTCATCAATCTTTCACCGTAATGTTTTTCTATGTTTCTCTTCAGAGTTTAGTGTATATATTAGTATATCGTGCTGTAATTAAAATTATAAAGAAAAATTATCAGGAATTCTGGAGATGTGGTAGTGACAAACTTCTTATAGTGCTAATATTGGACTTTGCCTTGTTTGGAGAGCATGGAATAATGCTAGTCCTTTTGAGGGTGAAGCTTTTGTTCTCCAAAGTAGTCCAAGATGTTACGTAGGACACAGATTGTGAAGGTAAAAGAGAAGGTGTAGTCCAGATTGAACTTTTGCATATTTTTGTCTATATTATTCACGGTTATCCTTGTCATCATGATTACTATCCATGTCAATGGTTGAAGTTTCACCATAAAAATCAAAATTCAAATGGAGTTTATCGTAATTAATGTTGTTTTTGTCGGAGACATAAGGTCATTGCTCTATGTGGCACATTATTGATTAATAATCCACGTAGCGTTGTTCTATGCGAATGATATTGAGAAATGCTTAAAAGGGGGATCAATTATTGAGCTCAGAGTAAGCCTTCTATTTATTATTTTTCATGAATTTAGAAATGCTGTACTAAACTTCTTCGACTTTTTTTTATTTAAGTATCTTGCTATATTAAGAAATGATACATGAAATGGTAAAATTAGCGAAGATAACTTGCTTAAAATTACAGTTAAAAATGCAGGCTGTAGGAGCAATGGTTCTCCAGACTTCAATAAATGATAGACAGCTTTGTTAGAAGTCATCGTCTTCTTATTCCCCATATCTAGAAGCCGAGTTTTCACATAAAAAATTGGCCATATTTTTCTTTCTTTTGGCAGATACTTGGGCATTCAACAGGTAGTTTTTGGTGGTCGCATGGGTGATGGGGAAGAGGGGATGACAGGGCCAGAATATGGATACAAATATTTTGAGATCTGAAATAATCGAGTGTATTTTTAGTTTTATTTTCATTTTCAAAGTATATGTGAATCATTTGTATTTTATTTATATTTACTTTCTTTTTGTTAGAAAAGGGTTTTTACATTGTGTGTTATGATAAAATCATGTATACTTTCATTGAGGGTAGAGGGGAATCATCTCACTTGGACAAGGTATAAATTATTTGCAAAAGTTTGATGATCATTTCCCTTTATAACGCATTTAATACAGAAAAGGGTCATAAAATTACAAACTATGAAAAAGGTGCTTCTAATTAACGGTTTATAAAGTAAAATGAATTTTATCAATTTGAAAATTAAAAATATGTCGTATAAAATTTTAAAAGGCAAATATGATCTTATATTTCGGAATGGATGGAATAATATACCCCTTTCGTTTCAAATTATGTTTATTATTGATTTTTAAAAGTCAAATTGAGATATTTTAAAATTCAAAATTGATTTTATTCTTTAAAAAATATAAAATAATATAACTTATAATGAGTAATATTTTTTTAAATAGTTTATAATATTTATCATTAAAAAAATTTATGTCAATTTTGAATTTTAAAATATCTCAAAATTTTAAAAAATCAACGATAATTAAATAATATGAAACAGAGAGGGAATTATTGAAGGGATACTCATAATTAAACAATTCAAATGCTCTATTCTCTCTTACGGTATATTTATGTGTATCAAATTATAGTTTTTGAAAATAAATTTGATTTTCAAGAACTGACAAAGAAAATAGTAAAAAGGGATGTGGGATTGGTAGGGGTGGGTCGCTCGCGGACTCATCCATATTTATGTGTATCAAATTATAATTTTTGAAAATAAAACTAACAATGTAATGTTGTTGCAGTGTATAAGAATAAGGTGTAATAAGATCATACTTCAAAATTAAGTCCTATGCATTTGTTGCTCAAGGCAATTAATAAATTATAAGTTATGTATGTAATCATCTAAATAGTTGGTTAAAATATTAATTTATTGATTGTCAATGATGTGATTACACTTGAAACAAACAGATTTCTCTTATTTGTATTTCGGATTGGTGTGTACACTTGTATGTGCGTATAAATTACCTATAATCTCTTTCTGTCCGGCTATATACATATGTAATGTATATTTTAAGGAGAGTAATATTTTTATATATTTTTTTGATATTTTTATATGATTTTTTCACACACGAAAGTGAGACTTATTTCATGCTCGTGTGAGAAAAACAGGTGAAAATATTAAAAATCAAATAAAAATGTCAATTTCTTAGCTTAATTATATCAAATATTATGGTGTTGTATTGAATATTTGATGTATTGTACATTTATTTATAGCCAGTGATCTAAAACTAATATTAAATGATAGTGAGGTTTAGAGGGGGCCAGAAGTGACCCTTATTTGGGTCACTTTTGTATTACGAACTTGACCCCAAAAGAATCAGATACATAAATAAGATATATCATTTCCAAACTTTAAATGTCAAAATAATTTACAACATCCGCACTAAAATTTAGGGTGCAATTTGGCTTCCTTTGGTCGTCCCTGAGATCGTGTTTGCAAGTGTTTATTTAAGGGCAAGGGTAAGGGAAGGGAAAGGAAGGAAAGGAAATGGAGGGGAAGAAAAAATAATTAAATTTTTTCTAAATTTCATGTTTACGAGTTTTTTAAGGAGGAAGGAAAAGATTTGGAGGTAAAATTGATTTAATTTTTTGCTAAAAAAATTTCCTCAATAATTGGAGGATTTGGAGGGATGAGAAAGGATAGGGAAGTGAGATATTTTATATTACAAAAAATATCTTATAAAATAAATAATATGACAATTTTGCTCCTCACTTTATCAAAAATAAGTAATTTTTCTTGTTATTTTTTGGACGAATGAAGAGATTGATATATGACTCAGATTTGATCAAACCTTAGTATTGATCGTACGGCTGCATGTTATTTTGGTTTGAGTTTGCTGTTGAGATTAATTCTTTATGATCTTTTGGCTCAGATATGTTTCTTTTTGATCGTGCAGTTGGTGGCTTTAGTAAGTGGGATACACACGTTGCTTTCTAGTTATCTTTAGGTGTAGAAGTTATTCAGTGTTCCTAAGACGTTGTCACGTAGTGTTTTAGAGCAATCACATGTTATTATTTTAGCATGTATAATTGACTCTTTATATCTGGACTCACTGATGACACCATATAATTGACATGAGAGCATCACGTAATAATATTCCAGGAACACTAAATAATTTTTCCTTTAAGTATTAGTGGGGCGACACATTTTTATTTGGTGGATCAAACATTGAGTGGTCCATATATTAAGAGTTTCCCTCCCACATGCAATATAAGTATAAATGGATACATTTTATATACTTAAAATTTAAAGACAATTATATAATTATTAAGAAATTACTAGAAAATTACCAAAAATATATTTATATTATTATAAAATACCAAAAATTAAATCAATAACGTCTTATAAATATAACAATAATAACTAAAATTCGACAAAGTCTCAAACCAAAGTTAACTATTAATGAGGTGTTTTGCATGTGATAATTTTTGTTTTTTTAAGATTTATTACTAACATCATATTAAATTATTTTAAATAAATTAAAAATATAACTAACCACTTTATTTAATTTAAAATGAGTTAGAAATGAAACTAGCCATTTTATTTAATTAAAAGAATAAATTAATTTGGTTTAATTAACATACAAAACACCCATATAATATATTGAACCTTTATCAAATTGACTTAAAAATATAACTAACCATTTTATTTAGTTAAAAATAAAATTAGAATTTTTTTTTATTTTTTTAAGTCAATTGAAAAATATTTTATTTTTTAAATTAAATAAATGGCTACTTTCATTTTAAGTCATTTTTTATTAAATAAAATGATTAGTTATAGGTTTAGGTTGTTATTATTTAGTTAAAATAACTTAATTATGATCTTAACAATAAAACATAAAAAAATACAAATAAATACAAATGCTTTATGTAAAAAACACCTCATTAATAGTTAGCTATGGTTAGGGTCTTATTCAAATTTTGGTTATTGTTGTTACTTTTTTTAAGATATTGTTGGTTTAATTGAAAACAAAAACAAAATTGATAGGATTTTTTTTGATAAAAAAACAAAGTTGATTAGTTTTTATTTTTTTATTTTTAAAAAGACTAAAGTTCATTGATTTTTTTGGTGATAAAGTCTTGAATATGTGTTTTAGAGTTGTACGAAAAAAAAGTGAAGAAAATTTCAATAGTACCACAATAATAAAAATAATAATAATAATAATAATAATAATAATAAATAGGGCATGTGGGAGATAAAAAAATGGTATATTAGGTATATACATTAGTTTTATAAAATGAATTTATTTCAATTTCTTAATAAAATTTAACCTTACGAATGGAAAGATTATGCAAAAATATGAGTAAACGTAAATTTTTATTTAATTTGAGATTATGTAGTACCATTATTATAACAAACGATTAATATTAATTGAACTTTCATTACTATAAAGTCGATAAGAGACATCATCAAATTATATGAAAAAATCATATGTTCAAATATTTTTATATGTTCTTTAAATTTATATGGTTGAATTTATCTAAAAAATTCTAAAAATAGACGTATTAACTCTATGGTGCGTACTAATTAGTCTTATCACTAAAAAATAAAGATATATTATTTTAAAAAGAAAAAAGTTGACTTCTATATTTAAATTATTGTTACATTAAATTTGTTCAGTAAAAAAACTTTATTTTTATTTTTTTGAGCACCCCTCTATGGAGGTATGTGAGTACAGATATTAATCAACTTAGCAATCCAACAAAGAAAAATATCAATAATCAAACCTGAAACCTAGTAATTTAAGGGTCTCAATCTAAACTTAAATGTAGGAGAATTCAGCAGATTTTTTTATTTATTTCTATTTGTTGTTTTTAATTTTTAACAGGAACACAATGTAAAATTTATATTATTACATTATCTTTCTATAAAAATTTGGTGTGTTTGAAATAGAGGGTGAGTAATTTTAAAAAATTATGTATGTATATTTTGCCTAGATCTGCCTATTTCTTGGCAGAAAATTTTGACTTCAAAACTGAAGTATTCTAAAGACTGGAGTAAAATAATTTTAAATTAAAATTAGAAAAAATTAGTCTCCATGATCTTTAACGAGTAGAGATTTTGGCATCACCCTATTTAAAGCTTAGTCCAAATAGCTATTGAATGGACAAACTTATTATAGAAATTTGCCAAGGTGCGATTATCAGACAGTATGTCGAATGAGGCATATCGGAAGTAATTGAATACGAATCCCTTAAAATGATTATATATGGGTTATAAACGCTATTTGGTGTGGGTCGATATAGATTTTAATCTCAGATAATTAACCTTTCAAGGGGGATCAAAGTTATTAAGGCTTGTATAACTGACTCTTTTTATTGAAAGCCCATATGACCTAGAGTTTGAGTTAAAATATTAATAGGTGTAAAGAGTGGGATTGTATTTGTCAATGGAGGTGCGATTTTGTATACTAATGTAACCTGTTTTAAGATCAACGATTTGTGAAAAGCCTATCTAAATGTCAAATTAGAATACTAATAAGTACAAAGGGCGCGTGATTGTATTAAGTTACGAGTTAGGGATGCGATTCTGTATATAATAGAACATGTTAAAATATTCGAAGATCTGTGAAAAAACGAGCAAGAGTAAAATACTAATAGGTACAAAGGGAGTGTGATTGTATTGGGTTACAAGTTGGAGATGCAATTCTGTATACAAATGGAAGATGTTTTAAGATCTACGAGTGTACAAAAACTAATAGGATATAGGTCCTTCGACAAAAAAAACAATGTTTCAAAACTCTAGAACTAATAAAGAAGTTGAATTTTTAAATGAGATCTTAACTTGAGTCTTAATGGATGAGACTAGTCATGCACAATAGCCCGGTCTGGGCCTACCAGGCCTTGACCGTTGATCAGACCAGGCCGGACTTTTGACTTTCGACCTGCAGGTCAGGCCAGGTCGGGCTTGACTCTTGAAAAGAGGGTCTGTAGAGGCTTGCAAGCCAAGCCTTGGGTCAGGCCAGTCCCATCCGATCTATTCAACTTTTTTTATAGTAATTTTAAATATTATAAAAATATAAATTAAAATTTAAAACTTAATTGATGTATTAATTAAAAATAATGTATTACAACTTATAAGTTACAACTTTCAAATTATAATAATAAAAAAATATCTTTTTAATTATTATTATTATTTTGCAAATGACTTTCTAGTTTTTACGTTAAGTATTTATTAAAATGAAAATGCAACGAAATGTTTATAAAAAGTTAGGTTGCTAGTTAGGTAAGGAAAATTCTTATATATTACACTACTCAATGTGTTTTTAGGGATTTTTTTTATTCGTATATAAACAAACATGCATAAATGAACGTATTGTAAAACGTCAATTTTATTTAGTTTATTGAATGAATTGTCACAAAGAGAAAGTTTTCATCTGCGATGAGATAATTGAAGTAACAAATAAAGAAAATTGGTAGGTCGAGCCGGACTTTGGGTGAACCAGGCCGATCTCAAGCCATGCTAGGCTTATTGGCAGCCCGGGCCTGGCCTAATCTTAGACAAAAAAATGTGACTTGTTCGTGGCCTCCAGGCCAGGCCGAACCAGGCCCAGCTTTGACTAGGTTGGACTTTAACTCGGCTAGACCAAGGTTGGGCCGCAGGCCGCATGCCATTTGTGCACCACTAGATGAGACCAAGACCTTGGTGCTTTTAGAGGTCTCAGCTTCAAATGCTGCCCATAGAGTGTAAATTCGTTGTTTCTCCTTTATGTGACATTTTTGTTTTTCTTTTTTCTTACGTGTAATTGGTGATTATTATAAATTACTCGCTTAATAGTGTGAGTTTAATGTAATTCATGATGAGAAAGTTCTCAATTATAAAAATTTCATGTATTTGGTAATTTTTCACCATAATATGTTTTAAAAAAAATTAAAAAAAATTAAAAAAAGATGAGAAAGTTGTATCTTTCCAATAAGAACTAATGTCATTCTTGTTAATTGTAGCTCAACATCAATGTATAGATTAAGATATGCATAAATATATTCAAACACTTTCTGTATAACACTTCATGTACACAGGTGTGGTAGTCCTTCCATTTTTTGGCATGTACAATTAAAAGTGAATGAGGTTTATGAAATCTTCTCATTGTATCTTCTCTCTTCTCTTGATGCTAAAGATTCTAAACTTTCTCAGACCAGACTTGTTGTATATATCTACACATTCATTAGCTTGTTGTAGATGCAATAAACCGGATCTCGTTTATACACGTATACGATTTATACACAGTTACAAAAAGAACATATACATGTGTATCAGACCATCTGTGAGAAGAAAGATCATGTGTTCTTCTCCAAAACTGAGAGTGTTGGTGTTAAATAGTTATTAGCTTTGTCAGGGTAAATGTGTTACCTGGACACAAAAGATATAAGATGGTTATACAGTCGAATTATTGCTACAAAAAACACATAAGAAAAATATATAGCTTACTCCTGTTGTCCAAAGTAGTATTGCCTTTTGCGTAGTGATACTAAAATGCAGTTCGTTTCGGTTGGTGAAAATGTTACAGGTATGAGGTACACTTGCATAGTCTAAAATACAGTATGCTAGGGGTAACTTTATATGAATGCCTATAGTTAGGAATTTGATTAGAATCTAAATGTAATATAACAAAGTTTAGTAGAAGATTTTAAGTTGAATCAACAAGCTGATTGTTTTATAAATATTTTAGTACAAATGTGATGTTTTGAACATTCAATATTAAGTTAGAATATTGATATTTGTGCAACTATAGATAAAATAACAAAGAAATATTTCAATACGTCAAATTTAGAGTACTAGTATGTAAGAGTACTGTATTTGGGTACGCAAGTACCAATATGTGGTTCGCTAGCTCAATAAGAGTATCTAGTAACTCTGATTTTGCCTAATAAAGGTGTTTTATTTGTTTATAGCTACTTTCATGAGCATGGATATTATATTTAGTAGAAGCCCAAACTGTGTGTGCATTACGAGTTGCCTACGAATACTACAGAAAGCTAAAGAAAAAGAAACATAACAGCAAAAATGCTAAGCCAAGGTACAAGTAACATCTGATTTGATGAAAAAAATTCAAATTCTATTAACCAATGCCCCTTACCAGCTCATACAGCTCATTCCCTTGCTCAGCCACATATTCATAGCACACCTGTATAGAAACATATATAACTTAATGCCATGAAGTTGGTTTTGGCCTTAAAAGAAAATAGAATGTTACCCACATCAAAGCTTTTGTTCCTAGCAGTTGAATCGTTTAATGCAGGGGCGGATCCAAGATTACAACCCAGCAGAGGCGAATTTTAACTTATTTTTTTTGTTAAAAGTAAATAAAGAAAAAGTCGAACTAATCATATTATTAATTAATCATAATGTTTACAAATTACAATGCTATCCTCTTATTCCCCATAGCTTAAAAATGTTCTAAGATAGCTTCATTATCAATAGTTTCAAATACATCATTTTTAATGTAAGGAACTAAACAATCACTCAACCATTTATTGCCCATTTGGTTTCAGAGAGTGGTTTTAACAATATTCATCGTTGAAAATATCCTCTCCACTATGGTAGTAGGAACCGGCAAAATCAAAGCCAATTACAACAACAAATAAACTTAAGGATACAAATTAACCTTATTCTTCTTAACTAACTTTTAAGCAAGTTCACTAATCCCTTGCACATTAGAAAATTCAAGATCATTTTTCACATCTATAATGTAAGTTTCAAGGTCATCATCAATCCCCCAAAGATCTATATCTTGAAATTCCAACGGGTAAAACTTTGCAAATTGAATCAATTGTTCCTTGTCAAATATTGAGAATGAGTTACTTAGATCGATCAAAACATGTCATACATAAGAGCAACTCTGTATTAACATTGTCAAATTGATCATTCAATTCTTGAAGTTGAGTGTCTATCACTGTATAAAGTAACTCAACCTAAAAGTGATGAAAATTGGTAATTTTTTCACCCCGACGTGATCTCCCTTGAACCAAAAAGTTATCTTCCATTTTTTGAACAACTATCCCATGCACACAGGGGTGGATCTGTTCAACGGCAGCATAGGCAGCTGTTGGAAAACCTAGATTTTTTTATTTTTTTTATAGTTACAGGGGCAGCTTGGCAGGAGGGCAGATATGAAGTTTATAAACTCAAGGGGGCAGATTAATAGAAGAGTTAAACTTGGAGGGAGTAAAAAAAAAAACATTCATATCATATTCTATTCTAAGTACAAGAAAGACTGGCGTAGGCAGTAGCTTTACATTTTGCTTTTGCTTGCTACTTGTTTTTGTCTTCTACCACTGCTCCCCCACTGCTTCTACATCTCCACTCTCATTTCTTCGCCACGACTTCTTCTACATCTCTGTGGCTCCGCCACTAGGCCCACTGCTTCTTCTACATCTCCACTACTGCACTACCTTTTGCCCGTATCAGACTAATCAGACTTAAAAGGTAACTAAATTAGTTTTTTTTTTTGGTTAATTTAAAATTTGTAGTTTATTTGAATTTGTTGTTGGTTGGGGGCTTGGGGTTAACCTGAGTTACCTTTTAAGTCTAATTAGTCTGATACGGGCAAGAGATAGTGCAGTAGTGGAGATGTAGAAGAAGCAGTGGGCCTAGTGGCGGAGCCGCAGAGATGTAGAAGAAGTCGTGGCGGAGAAATGAGAGTGGAGATGTAGAAGCAATGGGGGAGCAGTGATAAAAGACAAAAGCAAGTAGCAAGCAAAAGCAAAATGTAAAGCTACTGCCTACGCCAGTCTTTTTTGTACTTAGAATAGAATATGATATGAACGCTTTTTTTTTTGCTCCCTCCAAGTTTAACTCTTCTATTAATCTGCCCCCTGTCAAGCTGCCCCTATAACTATAAAAAAAAAATAAAAAAATTTAGGCTTTCCAACATACGTTGCGCCTATGCTGCCACTGAACAGATCCGCCCCTGCAATGCCTTCACACAGATATCTGCCAAATCAGTGCAGCTGATCCCCTAAAATTGTCAATGGATAGTGATTGAGTGGTGAGGGCTTTAATGAGGTATTTACAATTAGGAAGATTGAATAACTGACCTGAGATATTCTGTTTCCTTGGTCAAATATGAGAGCACGTTGTCCCCCAGATTCTTTCTGAGAAAAAAAAATTAAATAAAAATTGTAGTTATGAATTGTGACACCCCAGGATTTTACAGGGATTCCAAATAAGGATTTTGATGAATTAAATAAAGGTTATGAGATAAAACGTGATTTAAATGATAGAATGTATTAAGGAATGATTCAATGGGAATTATTATGTGATCAATGTGCTTATATGACCTATGTGGTAGGTTGAACTTATGTATATATGTATTTGAATTGTCAAAGAAAGAAGGATTAAAATTAGTAAATACAGGAAATAAGGATATATATGTGATTTGATGTTTAAAAATTAAGAACGAGCTTTATGAACAGGCCTGAAGAGGCGAGAGTAAGATAGTGACAAGTTAAGATATGTATGTAAGTACAGTAAATAAGAAACCGTATGACCTGATCGGTTTATTGATGATTAAAGATAAAGATTTACGAATGTTTGGAGATTGTTAAGAAACTGATATAAATTGATTCGAAATGAGATAATAATGTGATATGGTGTGTAAGTATGGAACATAATGTTCTCAAGTGTAAGTAGAAAGAATGTAAATTTCAAGTATGGTTCAAGTTAGCGTTTGTGTATTATGTAAATAAGTGAAAGGACGTAGAGATCGTAATATGATATTATGAGTTTAAATGTTAAATGACGATAAATTTTGGTAATCCGGTCGAGGTTCACTTCACGAGGAAGTGGTTTATGGACAAATGAGCAATTTGGCTATATTGAGATGTTAGAAAATGAAATGGATGGAATATGGGACCAAAAAGGGTTCGTGGATAATTAAGAATGAATATTTGTAGATTTAACAATTATGGTGAATTATTGTTATTAAGTTAAGAAATTCAAGTTTTAAGGTGTGACAAATGCTATGGGGCAAGACAATTATAAGGTAATTAATGATGGAATTAAATTCAAGTATGATGAAACAAGTTTGGGTCAAAATGGGATTAGAATGGATAAGTTATGATTTAATTGGGAATTAATTTCCTAGATTTTGTGGCAATTGACCATTATGTCCTTAGCAAGTGGTGGAATGACATATGAGTCCTAGAATGGTCTAAAGACCAAAATGCCTCTAATAAGTTATGAAATAACAATTGTGTCCTAAAATAGTGTAATGACCAAGCCACCCTTGTTTTGCAATATGAATTGTCCAAAATGTCCCTAACTATGCATAGTTAACTTAACCAAAAGTGGTTAAGTGTTGGAGCTATATATATATTATGCACGTATGTATTAAGCCAGCTGAAATCATTTTTCATTCCCCCACTCGAAAATTATCAGCCAAGTGAGTTTTCAAGAGAGTTCTAGAGAGAAAGATGAAGAAAGGCTAGGGTTTTGCCAAGAGCTAAAGGTATGGCTGGAAAAAGTTAGCAAAGAAGGAAGAATAAGCTAGTAAAGTGAGGGATCAAACTTTATGAAGCATGGTAGCAAGAAGGAAGAAGCTACAAGAAAGGTATAAGCATGTTTTTATCATGAAACTCATCATTCAAGTGTTTAAATTCAAGTTTAAGTATAGTCATGCTTGAATTCTTGGTTATAATGGGTTAATTAAGTAAACATCATTTGTATTACATGTTATATGTTTGGTAAATGATGAAACCCTAGGCTCAAGGATAGTATTTGTAAAGGTGGTGTATTATTATGCATGTACTCAAGCTAGAAATCTTAATTTAAGAAAGATTATGTGTTAAATGTTGTTTGTTTTGATAAAAACCTAGATGAAGGGGATAGACATGTGAAAGTATGCGAAATTCCACGTTAAATAGCATACAAGAATGCTTTAAATATTAAGAATCATGTTTGGTAAAGGAGGTTACAATATTATGCTATATTTCTTATGTAAACCAATTCGTAATCTGTAAAGTGCATTGGAATGTGCAGTTAGAGATTATATGGACTTGTAAAGTTGTTACATGTGCATGTGGTAGCCTATGTGGTGCTTAGAGATTAAAGTGTTGGGTTGAGGTTAAGTGATGAAACTAAAAGTTGGGAAAATTAGTGAAATGGCCATAAAGTGTGATTTTTGGCAATTGTAAGGAAAAAAAGGTAAAATAAAGTCAAATGAGTCATTTTCATGTTAATATATGTGTTAGGGTTGATTTGGTAATCAACGGATTCAAATTTGAACGAAATGGCAAGTCGAACGATCGAAAACGATCGATTTGACCCTAAACGGATTTTAACGGACAAAAGTCGTCTCGTGCGAAGTTTTATTGTTTTGGAAGTTTAGACATGTCATATATAGGTTACATGAACTATGTCAAGTGTTGGAACGAAGTTTTAAAGCTAATGGCCAAAAATCACAAGGTCACAAAAGTTGGATTCTAAAGATCTGAAAAATTTCCTAAGTATAGAAATGTGTTGGACAGCCCTCATAGGGGCTAGTGTATCTCTGATTTAGATAAGCCAAATGAGGCAAGCAAAAATTTTGTAAAATACTATGTAGCAAGGTCTAGCACTGTACCAAGTTTGATGTTAATTGAGTGTGTGGTTAAGGAATTAAAAATCAGTAAAGAAGGTAAGAAAATCAGAAATCCTGCACCAGCAGGACTACGCCGGGGCGCAGTCTATAACAATAGACACTGCGCCTCACTGTTCATGGCCGAGAGGATTTTGCGGCCAGCGAGATTGGGAAGAAGGAAGATGGCGCCGGGGCGCAGTGTTCTGAAGCGAGAAATTTTTTTAAGCCCAAAATAAAATGTTTTGATATGGAATGATAGAAATAAGTTATATAAATCCTATAATTGATAATAATGGTCAATGTAAAAGGTGTTAAGGCATAATGGGATGATGAATGACATAATATAACATGCCTAAAGCTAAGCCAAACCATGTTAAAGGTTATGTAAAAGGCCGGAAACAAGTTAGGATGTATTATTAACCTACATAAGGTATAATACATCATATGTGAAATGATTAGAGACGAATGGTCGTGTAATTATGAGTTAAGTTTGTTAAATTATATTAAGTTATGATCCTATAATGATGAATATAAATTGTATGTTTACAGATAGCGCTCGAAGTAGCAAACCAACAAAATGATGGATAAAAAAAGCCAAGCGAAGCAACCAAGGTTAAGTAATTAAAGTGTACCAGGCAAGTTTTCAGACTAAATGTGCTATTATTTTATGTGAAATAGGTGGTAATAAAGGATTTGAAATGTGCCCTAAGTGCAACTATGTGATTTAATTGTTAAGTGAAATACGTGGCATTTATGCATGACATGATAAAGTAAAGAGACATGAAGCATATTATAAATTACGAGCATGAAAGATGATTATCTGAATTACTTGCTGAGCCTTAGTGCTCACTCTTGCTATAAACTAACATTTCAGGTAAAATGCGAGAAGGTCGGAGGTTCCGGTGACGCTAAAGGTATAAAGAGATGAATGCATTGATAAACGTGAAAAGAATTGTTGCATGTGATAACTAGGTATTAGTCGGTTTTAAATGTTAAACCATGTCTGTAATAAGTGATGAACGATTTATAATTTCAGTGAGATATATGTACATGTATGTATAATCCAGTGAGAGGATGTAAACGATATAGTTTGATATATTATTTGTTAGTCGAGTTTGATGTGTAATAAACTCATAAGCATGATATAGATATGTGTAAACAGATACATATATGAACATAGATATGATGAATGACTATATGTGAACAGGATAAGGTATGAAACAGATATAGTTAAACAGGACCATGTTTGAATAATTCATGGCAAAAAGTTTATTTATAGGTTATATAGCCCCTAAACTATATTGGATTATGAAATGTAATAGACTAGGTCACAAATTATTAATGTTTGATCTAAGTGCTAATGAATATTAAGTGAGCGTTGCGATCCTGAGACAGGAAGAATGTAAGAAAAAAAAATATGGGCCCCATTCGGTCAAATAAAGGTTTTAAGGTTAAGTTTAACGCACGAGATCGCCGTAAATATGTTTTATGATTATAAAAAAAATGGATTTAAAGTTAAAGATTATGTAATCCAGATATAAATGGATAGATTTAAGGAAGGTCGAGATCTCGGGGCGTCACATGAATTTGTGGCTTCAGTTGAAATATTTATGCATGAGACTCTTTAGAACCCCCAGATGTTATGAGCCTTCAGTACATCTTTCATATACTCAATACATGGAACAGTGAAAGTATTTCAAAGTTCCAACCTCAATTAAGTAGTGCAGAAATAGACTAATTTCTCGGACAGTGAGAAAAATGGCCAGATGGGTATGAGGGTTAAAGCTGGACGCCCCTTCCCTAAAATACAATTGTGGAATATCGTCCTTGCCGCAACAGAGATGGAGTTGAGCAAATTTTTTTTATTATCTTTGTTCTTACCATACGATTTAGAGTAAGAAATAACGAGAAACAATCCACATTAAAAAAGATGAAGCATGTAAAATTGGCATTTACTTCACCATTAAGGCAGTGGCACAATATCACGGTAAAATATTCATGATTAGCAGATGATGTGACTTGTTCACAATTGCTTTAGTTGGCTTAGGTAGCAACTGATCTTTTGCCGAATTTATGAATTTTAACAAAACACAACAAAAAATTTATAATCTAATTGCTTAATTTGGACAACTATGAATATAAACCCACAGATGCAACCGGTTGTATAATAGATTTACCATTAAAGGACCAGGGCGAATAATTGTGTATCCAAGGCCTGATCTTCTCAATGAATCTTCCCCGGCCTTCATAAATTTGAATGTAGCATTAGTTGTCATGCAAACCAGCTTAAAGGTCTAGAAGAGAAAAAATTAAGTGAAGAAAGACTAACTTTCTTGGCTTTTAAAACCTGCTCCCTTCTGGTAGGTTCAATCCCTGATCCTGTACACGAGACTAAGATAAAATCTGTTTCTTGGCCAGTCCGCAAAAAATTGATTAACAAATTCTTCTTATGGGAACAGAAAGGTTGCATTTTACAGGCAGTGTAACGACCTCGAAATTCAACCCACTTTATTACCTTAAATTTCATATTTATTAAATGTTATTTCATTAACGTTCGAATTTTGGTTCGTTAATAATCCTTAATTACCTTATATAAACCCTTAATTGATCCATTATGTGATTATAAAATCATCAATTATCAAAATTCTCGTATAATTTTTTTTTCTTTTTCTCGATTCAATCGTTGTATTAAAATATTTAGATATTAAAATCCTGACATCGTGATCCTAGTCCCTGGATCGCAACCTTAACCTTTTTCTTTTCTTTTACTAGTGTCATACAGCTCAACATTCATAATTTAATATTGTTCATATCCATACAATTTTCTTTGTTTCATAATTCATAATTCATAATAATCTTTATCCTGACCATCATCATGAACAATCACAATTCATAATTTAACATTATTCGTTCTATCCAGATCTAACATATATGTACATACAAAATTTTAATGTCACATTGACAAATCATCCATATTGAATCATAATATAAACATTTAATACTAACGTTCACAACCTTTTTGGAAAAATCCGTCTCTATATAATCTGATATTCGTGAAATTCTTTTCTTAACCTGCAAAAGTTTATTTTAAGCAAGTAATGAGCACAACGGCTCAGCAAGTTCAACAGTTTATGCGTCACATAGCACATACCTTAATATACTCGGTGTGTGTCATATATCATGTGCTTGTGCTTCTACTACAACCATATATCTCAAATTATTGCACAAATTACACATAAATGTCATATTAGCCACAGATCACATAACACAAAATTTATATGCATTTAAACAAGAAATAACATATCATAACAGACATCATTTAATATTAAGGGACTGAAGAACTTGCCTGGATGGTAGAATTAATAAATTGATAGCTCAAACCCTTAACTCGATCAACCTATGATCATAAAATAATCAAATAATAATTATTTATCCTCTTATGATATTAATTTAATTAATTAATATCATTTCTGGACCAATTATTACATAATACGGTTAATTATATTAACCTCGTCCTTTTAAAATATTAACATAACTTAATATTTAATGCCTTCATTACAGACAACCCGGCTCATCAGATAAAATTTAACATATTTGGTTGTCCGAAAATTTTATTTAACCTTTTTCTAACTTTTAAACTTAATAGATTAATATTTAAAATATTTAAATATTAATCTCCAATATTTAATATTTTTACAAAAAATATTAAATTTAATGCCCAAACATCATTTCTATATTTTTAGTATTTTCCTATAATTTTAAAACAATTTTGAAACATTTATTTCTTTAAAAATCACTTTCCAGGGGTATTTTGGTAATTTCTGCTGCTTTAGGGACACATCCGGAATTTTTCGGAAAGCCCAGGGACATTTCTGTAAATTCAGCAACGTTAGGGAGACAACCGGCATTAACAGAAAAGCTAAGGGGCATATCTGTAATTTTCCGGGCCAAGGGACACGCTCGGTAATAATTGAAAAGGTCAGGGGTAATTTTGTAATTTCACCCCAAGACTGGTCGCGCATGGCGCGGCGTCCCCTTCCCCGGCTCCGCCCACGCCAAACGACGTCGTTTGGCGTGGAGAAAATCTGTTGCCGCGCATGGCGCGGCCTCCCCCTTCCGCGTCCAAAAACGACGTCGTTTTTGGACCGCACGATCTGAACTGCCGCGCAATGCGCGGACAGTCCCAGATTTCTTCATCTTTCTCCTTCGCAACAGTGCACCAACTTTTCAATTTTTCTCCATTTTTGCTCCAAAGTTTCACAATAAACTACTCCAAAAATCACATAATTCATACATATACATCTATAAATTATTTAGAATAATAATTCTAATTATTTACTAATTTTCTACACAATTATTTTATCAAAATAAATCAAATAAAACAATTTTTATACCTTCTAAAACTCATCATCTTCATCTTTAAAGCTTTCTCTACCTATGGGTGGCATCCTTTTGGTGGCTCAAGGTGGTTTTCGGTGGAGGTGGTGGTGTCGGGTGGTGTTCAGTGGAGAAGAGAAGAGAGGAGGAATATATTTTACTTTCTCTCTTTTGTTGCTTTCTTTTTACTCTCCTTTTCTTTATTTCTTTTTCTTTCCTTTTTATAAGCAAGCTACCTAACCAATTTGGATTACACAAAAAAATTCCACCGCCTTTCTTGCTTCTCGAATTTTCTAACCGGATTATCACAAATAATATGCAAACTTAATTATTTTAAATATATTACGTAATTATATCGTGTAATAAATATTTTATATAATATATATATATAATATTTATTTTAATTCATTAAAAATCATAACATGATTTATGAGTAATATTAATACCTTTTTCGGTATTTTATTTGACAAATTTTGTACACGCATAACGACATGCATGTAATTATATGAGGTAATTAATAATTCCAAAAATCATAAAATAATTCGTATAGCCTATAAAAATTATTTTTCATAATTTTTCACTTCGTTACTTGGACATCATGTTACACTAACATGTTCACGTTTCTGAAATATTATCTTTCATAAAAGTCATAATAATTCCATTATACATAAATATAATTTTTAATAACTTAAAACATTCCTTTTTCTTTTTTATTATTCAATTTCTTTAATATTTACAATAATTTCTTTATATATAAATTATATAATTTAATATTATATAATTTATATATTTACATTCTCCTTTCTTAAATAATTTCTTAAATTCTTCCATAATTCTCAATTAATTAATAATTTCACATTTATTAACTCTCTCATTATTTTAATTCTCTTATATAAATTATATAATTATCCTTATATAATTTATATAATTATAATTTTCTTTAAACATCACTTTAATTTTCTTATATAAATTATATAACTTATTATTATATAATTTATGTAATTACATTTCTTCTCAATCAATTTCTAAATTTTCACCATAATTCTTAATTAAATCTAAAATCAATAATTACAATTTTATTAACTTCCTCATTCGCTTTTCATTTAAAATTGGATTAAATTTAATTATTAATCTATTAATTGTCATAATTAATAACACTTATAATTATCAATTAAACATAACACCCATATATATATAAATGTATATATATAAATATATACATATTTAATTCATGTCTTTCACATTATCACATAACCTCATTTAAAATCATAATCTCTATACTTCCATAACAATTTAATTGTACAATTTATTGTACCTCTAACTGAAATTTCTTTTATTCCTCATAAATTATTTTTAAACATTTTATTTACTTTCCAATTATTTTAAATTAACACAATTCGTCATGATCTCTGTACAGATTTAATTTACTAATTAAATCTTATCACATATCTTAAATCACAATAAATACTAATTCACCAATAATTTAAATAACCTTGATAATTTTTATCAATTAAATTCTTATTTAATATTATTAAAGAAATCCTGAAAATTCGGATCCTCACAGACAGAAACTAATTGTGAAACCAACATGGAATGATTATAATTCCTACCATCCTACCAGTGAAACATTAAGAAGCCACTTACTGGCAATGCTTTTATATATTCCAATATTAGTTGAAAGCTTCTCAAATCCTGATTCGCTGCAGTGTTCCATCAACAACTCTCTGTGGCAAAAATATAATAACACAGAATCATCAGAACTCAAGGCATGAAGCACATGTCTGTCTTCAAATTCCAAGAAACATCAGTTTTATTTTAGACTCATTTTCTCAATAAATCTCAATATTTTTATTGTGTGTGCATGGTTGGGTTGATGGGAATATATAAACATCGAAAGAGAATAAATAATATAACAAAAACAAAGGGAGAACAAAGACGGACAATAATAGAAAGTAGTTTTATTTTAGTTTATTTTTACATAAGTAAGGACATAGTTGTTGTTCATACTTGACTCATAGAAACACAAAAAAATCATATATTAAATTAGTGGGATGCTGTCGCAAGCAACTAAAAATAAAATCTTACTTTGAAAAATATTAATGTAGTAGTGTAAGCAAGAGTCGAACCCACAGAGAATAATTAATTTAATTTTATGTTTTCGTAAACCAAAATTGGGGGGTTTTGAATTAATTATTTAACTAATTAAAATTCAAACAGATAAAACTAAATAATAAATAATAAAGATGAGAAAAATCAATTAAAACAAACTTCAGTTCCTTAGTTCAGTATCCCCTTCTTTTAAATAACAAATTAATCAAGTTTTTATTATCTTTTCCTTCAATTGAAATTAATAATCCTAGATAACCGACAATCGTCAAGCTACCCGAAATCCTCCTTAAATTATAAATCTAATGCAAGAATCGCTCACAAAAGACCCTAACTATCATACAACCTAGAACTATCAGTCTAGATTTAATATAACAGTTGCATTAAAAATTAGAGAATTAGATTATTCCAAGCAACAATCATAACATCACAGATTATTTAACTTGTCATCTTGATAATCATAATAATATTCAAAAGTTTGTCCACAATCAAATATTATTAATTGCTACTTATGATTAGATAAAATATCGTTTGCTTAATATCAAATCTTAATCTAGCATATGATTAATTATTGATTAACTTAACAGACCCTTATCAAATTAATCAAGCAAATATCATAAAACAATTAAAACAGATTATCAAGAATAAATCTCATGCATGAAGGAATAGATTATAAAACTCAACTAAAACATCAATTAAAATAAGGTTCAACATCCCTTTAGAACTGAAAATAAAAACTTAGTCTGACATACTTCAAAATAATCTCCACTAGTTGAAAAGCTCTTTCCAAGAAACTAGAAGAAAGATCTCCCAAAAATTTATATTGAATAATGAGAGAGCGACCCTCTATTTATAGGTTTCTAACTTGTCCAAACTCTAATAGGATTTACAATTAAAAATAAAATAAAATTAAAATAATTATTATCCTAACCCTAGTTGGAATTAAAATCCAATTTGGAATCAAAAAGTAGCAAAAATTCTGAAAAATCCCGTTTTTGCTCCATTTTCGCGCTGCCAAACACACCACAGTTGACCCGGTCAACTCGCTTCCGCGCTTGCCGACGTCACCGTGCACCTACACGCATTGCGCGGAAGCTTGGCCAAACGACGTCGTTTCTTTACTCCGCGCCTGCTTTGTCCGCTTCTTCGCGCGCATTGCGCGAACGTTTTCTCTTTCTGGTGAAACGGCGTCGTTCCGTTACTTCTCCGTTCATTACTTCGCGCGCATTGCGCGGTAAGCCATGCTGCGAAAATTACGATTCTGCCACTCAGTGCTGGTTATTTACAAAAATGACATCAGATCTTTGCAGAATTTACAGATTTGCCCCCAAGCTTATTTTTCCTACAAAATAAAATATAAAAATAAATAAAAATAATATAAAAAATACTAAAAATCCTAAAAACACATAATAATAAATAAAACACCTAAAATAAATAAAAACACATAAATAAAAAGAAATATAAAAATATTATAAAATTACCTAAATTAACATAAATTAACTAAAATCTTATAAAACCTATTAAAACCAGAATAAGCTAAATAATTAAACATTTAAGCATACAATAAATATAAAAACTAAGTATTATGGAATAAAAATATCGTATAATTTAACGCTATCAAATAGGAATACGGATTAAAGAAGAAAAAGCAAGTTGCGAATAAACAGATTGATGGCAAGAACATAGGAATATCATCAATGAAGGATGAGAAAAGATTCGGTAACATTAATAAAGATGTTTGAAACTGAAAATTATTTGGTGAAAAGGTACCTGTCTTCTAGGTTCAAAGTGAATTGTAAAGGTGTGTACAAGGAATGGATCCAAAAGTGGATCATCTGGTTTCACCGGTCGAAAGACTGAAAATGGTACTCTCACCTGCCAAATAATAGGAGAAATAGAGGATGAAAGTTTTCTAAATGTCAAATGCAAATAAGTGAAAATTATACTGGTTCTGCATTATTTATTAGGATTCTTCTATACAGAAAAAGAGAATCCTCACCCTGCAAAATCCTATTTTTGTATTGATTCTTGCAAAATACATTTTGCTTTGAGTTGTATCTGCTGAAGGTCCAGCTTCAAGAATTAGAACGTAGGATCTTCCGTTCCCACCAACAGAAAGTACCAGACCTTCATACCTAAACATGAAAATTTTAACATTGACAGAATAATGAGTCCTTGAAGTTGATTAAAAACTTTTATAAGGGAATACATATAAAAAATGTAGTATCAGATATGAAGAAGGTTCCAAATATTATCCGAGTATGGAATACCTGTCAAGAGTAGAACCCAATGGAAGTGAAAGCTTCTTTGACAGTTCCACATACCCGCCTTTCGTGAAAACATAGCCTATTGTTGAAGAAAGTGTACAAGTTAAAAGAAAGTAAAAGACATCAAAGCTTTATCACACTTTCTTGATATTGTATCTATGGTAGTAGGTTTTAGACCCACTCAAATAATCATGTTTCCCTTAAATTTGACTGTATTCTGTGAAATTCATCTGCCAAGTTAAAAGGGCAGTAACCAAATTAAGAATAGAAGGCTCAAAAGGTTCCATTCACAGAGTAATAATGTCTCTTTCAAGTATGCCATAGGCAAAATGTTAACATGGTTTAGTTTAGGTCATTTCTAGCAGTTTTACCTGAGAAAGCTGCATCTTCATTCTCAGTGAACTCAAATCTAGCATCCATTCCTCCATCGTACTTAGTAGCAATTGCATCTTGGAAATAAGTTCCTTGATGGACATCCCACCAGTTCAATCAATCTGCAGACTTGAACTTAGCAAGTAAAAGCTTACTTTTGCTACTCTTTCCTGCTCACAGTTGTGCTAGTTTATTGTTGTAGTCCTACAAATTATGACAAAATAATGGATTTATATGTTACTTATCAATTCATTAAACATCGGCTCTGTAATACGAAGACATATGATCCAAAGTTGTGTTTGGATTTGTTCATTTGAATTGATGTATACAATCTGACAACATAATTCCAAATATTTAGTTCTGATGCATGTCTCAAACTCTCTCAAACCTTGAAATTTACAAAACATTGAAGTTGGTAGGTCTTCACTAATAACAGTATGAACCTTATGAATTGTGCAATTGGGTCGCCTCATCCTCAACAGAACAGTCACTCTCCCCCTCTGTGACCAAGTTGTCCATCCCAAAATTAGATCCATTCATAATAGTGTATCCTAAGTAAGGAAATGAGTTAATTCTAGTACTCTTTAACTTTACCAAGTGTTGATAAAAACTAAAAACAATAGATTTTCACTTGATAGCTGTTTTGGCAACACACTCCTTAAGTCATTATTAACTCGTTATGTTCCGTTATGTTTGTTTGCAAGGATTAAGGAGGGTATAAGACTATTTGTTCCTTTAAAATTTTACCATGTTTGTTTCTAAATTTGTACTATGGACTATTTAGTCCCAGGATAGAATAATAACCCAAAATGGGGACTATTAAATCCCCCTCTCCCTAGGTATTAAATAATCCCTCACTTAAATGAACTTAGCATTGAGAATGTTAGGGAACAAATACCCTTATTTTAGCTATCCCACATATAATCCCTCTCTAGACAAACATGGATATTTTTTTAAGGAATAAATAATGATAGGAATACTAATCCAAGGACAATAGTCCATGGGATTGTAATCCCATGAAGAAAATCCTTGAAAACAAACATAGCCTTAGAGGATTATTTATAGCCTTGAAACAAAGTTTGAATCTTCTTAAGAGATTAATGAAACAGATTTTAAAACAAGAGAAGAAACCTGGAACGTTTTTGTGAGGTTGTAAACACCCTGATTATCAACTCTATTCAGATCCCCAGTGATGGAGGAATGAGCTGTGGCACAATAAATAATTTTACTGCAACTTTCAACGGCAGCCTTGAGAGTGACTGGATCGCCAACATCCCCAATAACAATCTCCACAGAGGTGGGAAGCATGTCTATCACTTCTTGGGTTGCCTTCCTAACTAGAGCCTGATAAATAAATAAATAAAAACCAATTAAGTTTTACTTGTATTAGGAAAGTAATCAGGAGATAGTTCATATTGATAATTTCACTTGCAGTAAAAAAACCAAAGGTTGCTGCATGAATAGAATATGTGAAAATTACTAGCATAAAGGTATCAAAACCAGAAAAAGCATAAACCCTTTCCCTTAAGAAAAACAGAGAATTCCAGAATCTACAACCAAAGTTCTTCCTTCTAAAATATAAACATAAAAAGTAACAATTTTCTGTACAATTAATAATTCAGTACATTAAACAGCTGAAAATAAGGTTAAAAAACCAACATTCCTTATACATAATTCAGAGAATTGACGCTGATAAAGTACAATTAATTCAGTACATTACTGAAACTCTGATATAACATGAGTTATTAAGTTTAATTGTTTAATTATAAATTTATCTTTTTACTGGAAGAACGGGACAAATTGTAGGTTATGTAATCAATTTGACAGGGGGACTTCATTTTCTCCTATTATTAGTGTAGCTCATAATGATGCCCGAGACATAACATGTAGGCATCACTGGAATTAAAAGGCCAGCAAAACACTTCATCAACAACCATAACGAACCAATTGACATGTGTTCAAGACTGGCTGAAGGGGATATAAACTACGTAAACTCAGATATGACTTGAACAATTTGCAGTTGGGATACACAACACACCAACCACAGATGACCACTAATAGTGAACATGCCTATAATCCAAAATTCTAAACTTCCCTTATTGATATGTCATAGGCCATGCAATTACACCAAGCCGGTTGGATTCAAATTGTTTAAGACCATTTCAAAGGCCAAAAGAGTTCACAACTATTAAGGAGTAAATCACAGAGTAAAATTGTTTGTCAATTTAGAGGTTGAGTAATCTAATTAACATAAGGAAATTAAAGCCACTATAGAAACTTCATAATTATTGAAGTGAAATTTCATTCTTTCTACGTTCAATATATATGACAAACTAGAATAAATATGATTCTTATCATTGTGACAACTACTACCCCACTAACCCAAAACAACAATCCACATTAAAAGAACGAATATCAACCAATTTTTTGACTTTAACATAATCAGCAGCCAAGATCACAACTTACTTAAAACTAGGGAAATTCAATTTAAAAGGGGATTCCCAATTTAGGACTAAAGCCATGAAAATATAATGAGAAATGAAAAATGATTTATAGGTTGACTAATTTCATGTTGAATGTAGATTACAAGTTAAATTAAATGCAGTAAAATAGAATAGATTAGTGTGGGTTCCTTATTTAATGCCTTGTCCGCATGGGTTGGTATCGACATAAATTTCTCTCATATATATAGCAACACAAATGAGAAAAAGGGGAAAGCAATTGAACCTTGACAGTGTAGCCCCTAAGCATTAGCTTTCGAACAACAACACGGCCAACACGGCTAGTGGCACCAACAACAAGCACAGTAATATTCTGAGCACCAGGAATGGCAAATTCACACATTGGACCACCCTCCCTAATCAAAATACTGGCCTCATCATCAGTCCTTATTGTCCTAGAAATCTGCCCCAAACCCGAAAATTTTCCCACACCTCATCAAAAATCTGCCTAGATTTCCTCCCCAATCCCACCGGGTTCACATCATCCAGCCTCTTCGTCATTGACACTGAATTACCTTGCTCTTTTTCATCACTCAAATTATCACTAATCCCCTCCTTTTCATTTTCCTTCTCATCCTTTTCATCTTCATTATCCTTCTTCTTCTTGTTCTTCTGCTTTTTCTTACTGGTTTCAGTGGCAGCAGATGAAGAAGAAGTAGCAGGCCTTGCAAAAATCATCAAGGATAAACTTCTATTACCATAATGGGCACCCCCATTACTGCTAGAATTGAGAGTATTTGGGCTTAAACTCCATTTCTGGATATTGGGTTTTTTGCAGCAGAATCCTGCAGTTTTTGTAGTGGGTGTCAGGGCATACGTTGCAGTAGCCATAAAAATGGCAACTAAATTTGATCGCCCAATTTATAACAAGAGAAAAACTAGATTTAGGGATTCTGAAAAAAGTGGATAATTATTAATTATACCCAAATTTTGAGATGAAGATGGGAAAAATTGTGAGTAAGGTGGGTACTTCAAACTAAAACCACAAAGAATGAGAAAAGTTTTAAAAGTTTGGATCATGAAGTTTGAAGCAAAATTATGGCAGAGCAACTGTGCCACGTAGATATACATATACTCATATCCTTTCATTTACTAGAACACTTTTGGTACAGTCTGACTCAGCAAATGCTCCCTCCATTCAAGAATGATATCCTTTGATTGGTTGATTTTATTTTATCATTTGCTCCTTATGTTTTACCAAAATAATAATAATAATAATAACACAAAATTATTTGTCATTTTTTTTGTTGCCCCAAACTAAAACTCTCAACTTTGTCATCATATTTTTAGGAAATAAATTTTTTTGTATGAAAAAATAATATTTTTATATGAATGAGACCCATTCACTCTTTATATTGAATTATGTGAAAATATTATTTATAAAAAATTATATAAAAGTATCACGACAATTTTTAAATTTTATTATCATTCGATTATTGTTAAGCTATAAACCGTTATTCTTAAGCGTAAACAAGAGAGCAAAAATTAAAATACATCAATAAAATTTATCAATTTTTATAAACGAGATTATTTTTGTTAAATCAGTTGAGGAAGAAATGAATGTTCCTCAGTAACATAGGATTGTTTTAAAAGTTTTTAGTTTTAATATGTTTAATTTCACAATATAATTCTTATAAGTGGTATGCATACTATGCAAATTTTAACATGCCTAAAGAAACATAACAAGTGAAAAAGACTTTTTATCTTTTAATGAAGGTGCCTAAAAACAACTCATTTATCTATCTATATTATTTATATTATAAAGTTTCCACGGGATGTTTTAGTAATTTTGTGTCATATTTTTTTTATTCTTTGTAATATAGACATAAATTCTTATTTAGTTATTTTTATATTAATTTTTTATTTTAATATTAATATTTTTATTTCAATATTTAGTATTTTAAATTTTATAAATTTGTTATTATATCTCATATAATTTATATACACGTAACGCGTGTACTACCGGTACTAATATGTGAATTATACAAAGAGTTCTACGAAATTTATTGATATTGTAAAGCTATTTATTTGAAGTATTATAATGTTAGTAAATTAAATTTAAGAGTTTACAAGCAGAAATTCTACGAAATTTATTGATATTGTAAAGCTATTTATTTGAAGTATTATAATGTTAGTAAATTAAATTTAAGAGTTTACAAGCAAAAATTAAGATTGAAATGCAAAATCATCCCTCCATTTTGTATTATTTTTGTAAAATTCTCTCTTGAACTTTTCTGTTGACAAAACTCTCCATCCAGTTTGTATTATTTTTACAAAACTCTCCCTCAATTTTTTTTAGAGCAAAACTCTTCCTGTAAGATGTATTAGTTGGGCAAAAAGGACCCTTAACAAATATATAAATAAATAATTAATATGTAATTAAATAAATGACTAATTATGTGATTCTTAATAATATTATATTAGTTGAATAATTTTTTCTCATCCCTATTTTTAGTAAAAATATAACCAGATTATATTTGTTTTCAAAATTATGATGAAATAATATATAATATGATTATATTATATAATATATTAAATATAATATAAAATAAATAAAATATATACATACATATAAATATTATATACTATAGTAGATATTTTATATGTTTATATATATATATAATTATAATATAATATCAAACAAATATAATACATATTAAAATATAATATTATATATATTTATATTTGTTTTATATTATATTATAATTATATATATAAAAATATAGAATATCTACTATAGTATATAATATTTATATATACGTATATATTATATTTATTTTATATTATATTATATTAAAACAATATTAAATACGAATATATAATATAATTATATCATATATTATATAATCATATATTATTGCATTATAATTTTTAAAAATAAATATAATATGATTTGAGATAAAATTATTTAATTAATTTAATATTATTAAGAATTATATAATTAATTAATTATTTAATTATATATTTGTTAAGGGCTATTTTTGCTCAATTAATACATCTTAAAAGTAGAATTTTGCCAAAAAAATAGTAAGGAAGAGTTTTGTAAAACTAATACAAAACTTCTGCAAAAAAAAAAAAGAAAAAAGAAAGTTTGAGAATTTTTTTTGTAAAATTAATACAAACCGGAGAGGCGGTTTTACATTTCAGTAGATAATTCTAAATTTTATGAACAAAGTCCAACAATGCACCAACTAACGATTGAAAGGGAGTAAAGTGACAAGCTGCAGCTCGAAATCTGATTCACGAAAGCTTGTTCTGTTGCGGCTCGTCGATGATTTTCGATTAAATCCACCACCATTTTGAGGTATAAATCACTTCCTTAACTTCGTTTCAGTCTAGAGTTACTTAATCAATCATCAATAGGAAGATATAATCCAAAATCGTTGGGTTTTGATCTCAAATTATCCCTGAACTTCATTGATGACAGATTCTGCCCTAGGGTTTCTAATTAGCTTCTTAGCCTGCTTTGTTGTTTCAATTAATGTTTTTAATCTAGAAATTAGATGTTTGTAACATATGCACGACCTGATATTTCAAGTGCTAAAATTGAAATAGAATGAGAAATCGCTATTGGTATATTACAAAGATCGATAATTTAGTAACGTGGATGACTTATTTTAAAATGATTTATAAGTTAAAATTTAAAATAACTTATAAGTCATTTTATTTTAAGCGGTGAAAGTATTTGACACCATTTTGACTTATAAGTCAGAAATTAAGTTAAAATAAAATGTGAAGGTGTTCGGCTAAAAGGATTTATAAGTTAAAATAAGATGTAAAGACTATTAAAATAAGGACAAAAGAGTTTTTACATTTAGTTAAACTTACTTATTTTAAAATGACTTACGAGTCATTTTTTGAGAAGTAAGAAATTGTTACTTTTCAAAAAGTACATATAAGTCAATTTATAAGTCATAGCTAAACACTTGAATAGTAAAAAATAACTTATTGGTTGGTTTGACCAACTTATAAGTTGTGGCCGAATAGGAACTAAATTTGGGTAGGCCCTGAAAGTGTTGGTTTCCCCCAATACAGTGGTTTGATGGAACATGGAATCATTTATTATTAGTTCTCTTTGCTCAGTAAACGTAAAAAAGTTAGTTTTTAATATTGAGGTCTCAGGTTCAAATTGATGGCAATACAATTTTTTTAAAGCCTATTTGGTATCTGGTGCCATGTCAGAAGTGACACATCAGCAGGTCAACATGATGTGGCAACCCTGGGCTCTTCCTCAGTGCCACATTTCTGGTATCCTTTAACTTAAAGAAAAAAGGAGATAAGATATTCGCGTAACATAGGTGGTTAGAACAACTAGATTGTGAACCATGTTCATGGTTTCATGTGAAATTAAGTGGTCCCCTAAAAAATCGAAGATGCAGTAATGATTGGTCAATTCATATGTTGGAGATGATTAACTTTTGGGCTAACAGGATACTCGGAGTTAGCTCCTCATTCCCACAGTGTGTTGATTCAGTTACCACAGTGTAGGTTATGTTTTATATTGTAATCTATAGAAAACCAAAATTAAGGATTTAACAATGACCAGTGTTGTTTTCTTTTGTCTGTTCTATTTTGTGGCATTGGCCAAACAGTTCATTCACATGCCAAATCTAAAAGAGTAACTAATCTACATTTTCAAATACAGGGTCTTTTCGAAGCAAATTAAATTTTATTAGCAGAAGCAAAGATGGACGAAATGAAACTTTCTGTCATTGGAGTCTTAGTTATCCCCCTACACAAATCCTAAGCCAGTAATAAATTCAAAACAATACATAATGTGCAGTGTTGAAAAAATTATATTCATATAATTTGATTAACAATTCTTGAAAAACATTTTCCCTTTAGAACCTGCCGTTATTTATATGGCATATTAAATTTCTTGAAAAATTATATCCTCCAGTAGTTATTTACATGCAATGTTGAATTTACATGGTTACAATTTCAACCTTTTAGAATAGCAGCTTGTTTCTGCAGTATCAATATCACGGCCTTTCTTGTGATAATTTTTTGTTATGTCTGTATTGTATAACAGATGAACCCCACACCTCTCCACCTTCACATTCTCACTTTTAACTCCTTTGAAGGAAGCCTCAATTCTATCCCCACTTTTCAGCGAGCTTGGTTTCCCTATATACCTCACCCATGAATGCACTTCAGTGGTCCTTGCCCAATCCTCACAGTACCATTCAGTACCATCTGTTTTATTAGTAATAACTACCCTAATGTCAGAATATGCCTTTCTTACTACATAAACAACCCACATAGCCATCCCTAAGAAATTATTTTCTGTCTCAAGAGGCATATCAAAAGATACTGAAGACCCCATTCTTTGATGACTGAACCAATGTGGAATCTCCCTGCTTGGAAGGTATAGATTATACCTATCCAGTTCAGAGCGCACCTGTTACATAAAAAGAACAATATGATACAAGGAAAGAGAGTGTGTGTGATTGTGATTGTGTTTGTGTTATAGAGAGATAGGGAGAGAACCTGAAGGAAACTTGCATTGATGGTAAATTTCAGATTGCTGCAATTTGTAAGATCCAAACGATACAATTCATTCAATGTTGATATGTTGGTTAGTTTTTCTAGTGAGGTACAACCATTTGCATGCAGAAGCCTTAATTTAGGAGGAAGATCCGGGAGTAATCGAAGACTCCTGCAGTTACTCAATGCAAGGTATAGTATATTAAGAGGAAGTTCTGGGAGTGATCGAAGACTTGTGCAGTCATATAACTCAAGGACTGTTAGGTTGAATAGCTGACTAAGGCTGTATGGTAGACTAAGAAAACTGTTTTTGCCCAAATTCAAGGATCTCAGCGATGACAAACTCCAGATCTCATTCAGAATTGCTCCCTCAGTTGTGCTGCATGAATCGAGATATGACTTTTCTACTAAAGAATAACCTGACATATCATTTCTCCGTAGAGATAGTGATGTCAAGTTCTTCAGAAGTTTTACAGAATCAGGTAACTGTTCAATAGCGCTTCCACTTAGAGTAAGATTAGTTAAGCATTCCATGTACCCTAATTGCTCAGGTAAATATTCAAGATCCCAACTTTCAATTAGACACAAAGATTCAAGCGATCTAAGATTGCACATGCTACTGGGAAGACTTCTAAGGTTCTTGCAACGTTCCAATTTCAACTCCACTAGCTTAGTCAAGTATCCAATTGAATCTGGTAATTGTTTAATAGCGGTATCACATGCATTAAGCCACCTTAAGCATTGCATGTTCCCTAGTTGCTCAGGCAATTGTTCTAGGTTCAAACAACAATATAGGCTTAGATCTTCAAGTGAACTTAGATTGCAAATGCTACTTGGAAGATTTCTAAGGCTCTTGCATCGAACCAAATTTAACTCCACCAGCTTACCCAAACGTCCAATGGAATCAGGTAATTGTTCAATAGCAGTATCACTTGCATTAAGCTTCTTTAAGCATTGCAAATTTCCCAATTGCTCAGGTAAACATTTCAGATTGTAACATTTGTTCAAATCCAAGTGAACCAACATACCCAAAAGTCCGATCGATGGGTGAACTTGCGACAGACTTGAACAACCTCTAAGCGATAATTTCTCTAGCATTTTAACTCCTTCAAAGTCAGGGGTCGTTGTCAGCCGTTGAGAATGACTAACATTTAGAATCTTTAAGCTTTTTAGAAGCTGTTTAAAAGAAAGAAAAATCTGCAGTCATATTCTATCCATAATTTTCTAAATTGTTAGAACCAAACAAATTACGTACTACACATATGTCCCAATTCAAAGAGAATGAATGGCGTTGTAACTGATGTCATACCTTAGCCCCCTGCCACAATGTATTGAAGTTGCTGTATTGCATGTCGAGGGAAACGAGTTTTGGTGGTTGAAAACTAGTAGGTAAACATGTCAAAGGGCAAGATTGCCAACAAAGCCATCTTAACTCTTCAAATGAATTTTCAAAGCTTCCTGTGAGATGCGCATTGTTGATCTGAAGCAATCTTAAGTTGGGCATCTTTTCAAATGTTTTGGTGTCAAATTGTCTCTGCATTGATGTGGTTAGATCTAGTATAACACCTTCAATTGTTTCTGATACCTGACTTAAACAAGAAAGAGAAAATGAGTAATAGACAATCTTGAATATGTACACTAAAAACATGATTGAGATAGAAAGAATGCATGAAGTATAAATTTTAATCTTAATATAAACTAGATGAGTGTGTGCCCTTAAAATACTATCTATTTTTTATTTAAAATTAAAATAAAAATTCTTACTAAAGGTAGGTTGAAGTCAAGGTCTTTTATTTCGTTAAACAGGCATTTCTATCATAGTGGTTTATGAAAAGGAATGGAGTTAATGGTAAGTTGAAAAGGGGGTTTCTTTTATTTTTTTTATTTAGTTATTTATTTTCATTAGATAAGATTGTCATAGCAGAAAGTGAATAACTTTAGATGGAGGAGAAAAAAGGTTCCATGATTAAATATTAAATTCAAATAAACTTATATATATATATATATATTACTTAAAAAAAAAGTATAGTCTTTTTGTGTGAGTGGCATTCGTGTTGCATGCCGACCAATTAAGTTGTTGCCTTATCATATGATAGAATAAATTAAAGTATTGTTTAACTTGAAAAAAACATATGAATATTTGCCTTAAGGTTACCTTGTGTTTTCCCAACACATGACATACATCTCCTTGATACCACAAGCGACTGCGCTTTCCAGGCTCCTTGATGGATTCTCCACGAACAATTTCCTTTCCCATATCCCGAATAAGATCATGCATCCTCAACTTATTTTTCCCATCAATTGTTAGTAAACATCTTTCCTGTAATATTCTTATTCCAATATCCGCGAAGAAATCACAAGAATTTAATATATTAATTACATCATCTTTGTCCATTCCAACGAAGAAGAATGCAATGTCGAGGAAAATTTCCTTTTCCTTATCATCATCTAGTGCATCATAACTTATTTTAAGGATTTTCTGAATTTGGTTGTGGGGAATTTGTTGCAATTTCTCAAGTGTACTTTTCCATTCTACCTTAGTTCTACGGAACAGAGATGAACCCAAAATCTCAAGAGCTAACGGAAGCCCTCCATTATAACAAACAATCCTTTCTGAAAGCTCCATGAAATCTTCTAATGGGATGGTTCTTCTGAAGGCGTGATAGCCCAAGAGCTCCAAAGACTCGTCTTTGCTCAATTCCTCCACCTTGTACCTAACATCTATTTCAAACTGATCCAGCAAACGTTCATCTCTTGTTGTAATGATGATTCTACTTCCTGGACCAAACCATTTACAGTGTCCTGCTAATGATCTCAGTTGGCTTGATTGGTCCAAATCATCAAGAACTATGAGAACTCTTTTAGAATGGAATATTTCTTCCATTAAGGTGGCTCCTTCATCAACATTGGCAACATAATTTTTTTTGTTCATATTCAGAATTTCATAAATAAGTTGATTCTGTAAACGAACTAAACCATTAGTTTGTTCCGAAATTTCTCTAACATTTCTAAGAAAACAGCTGCTTTCAAAGCCCTTCAAAAGCTTATTGTAGATAGCTTTGGCAATGGTTGTTTTCCCGATTCCTCCCATCCCATAGATCCCAACAAAACGGACATCATTTGACCCAATGCTTAGTTTTGGCATCATGTTAGTAATACGAGAATCTATTCCAACCAGGTGCTCAACAACATTCAAGTCTTTGGGGTATACCAGAAGTCGAACAGTCCTTACAATTTCTTGGATGAGCTTCGCTTCATGCCTGCCATTTTTTAAATCCAAATATACAGTAGCATAATGAGTTTGAGAATACAAAGTTCTAACAAAGCGAACTCAAGTAATTACATTGAACACCCTTGAGGGTAGAGGTCTATTGTGTTCCTTATATTTTTCTTGTTCACTGTAACATAGAATTACGTTGCTTCATTAGAATAATATTTTTTTATACTGCTATATTGTTGACTCTATATTTTTGCAGCCGATGAAAGAGATCTTGAATCAGTTGGTTATGGATTGAACATAATTGATTGTGTAAAGCAAAAAAAATAAAAAAATGATTCGTGAAAGAGATTGATTTATGAATCTTCTCTGGGAGATTAAGATGTTAAACTACAACATATTATTAATGAACTTCAGGGGGATTGACCTGTTCCTAAATCCAAAGACATGTTTGAATTAAAAGAGAGGCTTCCTGTGGATATGATACTTTGACTTGGACACAGAACCAAGCTGCTGTGTTCTCAATCCCCCTAGTACATGGGAAGAATCCCATTGAGATCTGATTTCAATTGTGTCCCTTGGTATAAACTGGTATGCATGCTAAGTCAGTCCCTAGACATAGTTTGTTTTCTCTCGTGCTAATACTATTATTAGCAGTACTTTGTGCAAATTTCTTATAAATGAGTTCATGCTTTTTCAAAGAATATACTAAGAGCATTGAATTTTTCAGCACAATACTCGGTTTAAACATGGTCGTCTTCTTAGTTATGGAATGATTGTGTTACTGAAGCATCTAATGAGTGGATAGGCATGCCACTAATAGCTAACACATGCAGAGTTGCATTAGCTGCCACATAATATACCGTTTGGTCAATGAGAAACAATAGGCCCTTTAAAATTAAATATTTTGATGCAAATTCTAGTTTATCAGGTTCAATAAGGATGAAAGAATGGCCCCAGGCTGTTGGTTTCAAAGGGAATGACAGTTGTCTGAAGCCATCTTTCAATGTTGTGCAACCACTTCAGCTATCCATTTCTGTTGTCCACGAGTGCAGCTTTGATACCTTTAACGCTGGTTGGGATAGGTCAAGAAATGTAAAATGGTTGTGTTCAACGTTAAAGTTACAATTTTGTACGGGTAACAGGCACATACACATACGTAAGTTTTTGCTCTAATATCTCTAAGACTATATGACCTGTGACCCCTTGGGATGTTCAAGTGTAATTGCAGAAGCTACCATCACGGGTTTCCTTTGTTCCCAAAAGTGGTTCTTTCTATTAGCAAATATTCTAACTTCTCTTATTGTACTCACCTTTTCCCATATCTAGAACAAAGTGGGCAGGTTTCTATCGTTTTTCATCAATCCTATAATTTGTGCTCTATGTTTGTTGGGTTGTGGATGCATAATTTCCTTAGTTCCCACAGCTGGTTCTTTATATACATTGTCTTTTGATATTTCATAAAAACATGGGCCTAAATCTCTCGACTCATTGGGATCCAATTTGATAATGATGATGCTTAATCCTTATTTGCAGAAGTTGATAAAGATGATTCAGAGATTGTATTTGCTCTTAACTCAGTTCAAGATGATATAAATTCGGAAGAGCAAGATTTTTCGAGGAAGAAGATTTATTATGAGATTGAAGGAATTAGTTCATCCAGTCCTCCTAGACAATCCACTCCTTTGGGAAAATTAGTACATTACCTGATAAGAATATTTCAGGAGAAAATGACGAAGTTGCGAAAGGCACAGTTCGTCACCATGTAAGAACTTTCCCCACAATGATTACAAAAGTTCTTTACCATCTCTGGCGTGGTCTTAGCACGATTCAAATGACCAGTCATTAAATAGCAGAATTTTTCAACTGCGATGCAACTCTTCTTTTAGGTATTCAATTTGATTCTTGGTGCGTAAACTGTGCTTACATGTTGTTGGAGTTATTAAATAGCATATCTAATCTGGCCTATGATCAATCACTAGGGGATGTTGTAGGAATTTTATTTTCCCAGTGTTATTTGTAATGCTCTCTTTGTTTGAGATTCCCAGATAACTTGTGATCCTTGTTATCTTTGTCAGCTTGCTCTCACTTGGGGTGAAAGAGTGAGGATTCATTCTTATATGGCTTATAGTTGATTATTGCGTGTTATTTTCTGAGAATTTGACTAATAGCTCTTTCTCCTGGAATTTTTCCTACTGCAGATTAATGTTTTCTGCCGATTTTAGTGAGTTATTGTGGTTTCTACTTGTTTTTGAGTGAAGATGCAGTTGATTTCAAGACCAAATTCTTAGCTATATGATATACTTGCATTTAGAAATATATCGTGGTAACAAATGGGGAAAAAAGCAAAGGAAGTGGTTTACCCATTTGCATAATTTTTCAGATCGTATCCGGATAGATTTGCAGCCTCGTTTAGTGCTGCTTGCCACTTCTTCACCTTATCCATGTCAGCCATGAACAGCCTCTTAAGACTTCCAAAAGCTTGTTTAAAGCTCCCAGTTTGGTGACGTACATCCGATGGATCAACATTGTAAAATACAGGAAGTACAGTCAGTCCCTTTGTTCTCTTGCATTCGAGAATCTTTACTAGCTCATCGAGGCACCACCTCGAAGAAGCATAATTTTTCGAGAAAACTACTATAGATAGCTTTGCATCGTGGATTGCATTTAATAATTCTGATGAGATTTCTTCTCCTTTTTGTAGTTCGGGATCATCTTTAAAGGTTCGGATTCCTGCTTGATGTAAAGCTGTGTATAGATGACCAGTAAAGTTTTTTCGTGTATCTTCACCTCGGAAGCTCAAGAAGACGTTCCAACGACGAGATGAAGATCGAGATGGAAAATGGAAGATAGATGAATCAGATTGGTTATTTGTAACAGCCATGAAGATATGAGTTGCAGATGAACCAGAAGGAGAATATTTGTATTTTGTGATATGAGAGATCAACTTGTTTTAGATCTGGAAGAGGCGGACATACAGATGACAGGGTCTAGTCAATCAACCATATATGCACTGCCCACTAGGAGCTCATACATTTAGTTTTCTGTTCTATGTAATGCTTGAAATATCAATTTTTTATATTTGATTTTTGCTATTAACAAGAACGAAGTCATTGATCCTTTTTTTATTTTAGTAGTGTTTGATTTACCTATGTGTGTGTTTTTTTTTTTTTTTTTTTGTATATGATTAGGGTGAAGTTGACACCGTTAATAAAATCATATAGCTTTTCATTGAATGGGTTATAGAAAATATTGCATTAATCAATGTAATAAAAAATTATAAAATTTATCAATATAATATTTTTTATAATTTATATAATAAAAAATTATAGAATTTATTACAGTAAAGTTGGTGTCAATTTTCCTTTAACCGGATCCCTTTGTTTTTTAGCATAAAACGTAGAAAAGTCTTCGGTTTCTTTCATTATGTCAAGTCTCTATTTGGTGCCAACTTTGAAAAGGCTCCAAAAGTCCATTGACTTTCAAATATAGTATATGGCGCGCCACATTTCCACGAGTGTTACCTAAAAGATAACTGGCTTCCTGTGAGAAAATTTGGAAGTTCCATTAGTATTTTTTTTATAAAAATATTTTATTCATTTTAAATTATAATATTAATATTAACTTTTTAAGAATCAATATTAAATATTTTTAAACTCAAAAATGACATATGTTAATATAGTTTATATCAATATAATTATGAATATCATAAACTGCTTAAAAAATATTACAAGTTATAAGATTTTTTGCTTTTAAAATTTAAATGAATCATGTAAATTTTATATTTAAAAATATTTTAATTTGATTTTTAAAAAGTCAATATTAATCGAGAACATAGAGTATTTTTTATTTTTAAAATTCAGCTTTTTGAATAAGACAACATATTATTTGATAATTGAACCAATCATGAATCTCCCTCCTTGAAACACCAATGTCACACCTATTAAAATATATGGGTTATATTGGTATATGCACAAGACTTCTATTGAAGAATCCAACTCAAATTTTGATTATGAATAGGGTAATCTCTCAAATTATATATTAAGTCTTTAGGTTTTAGTTGTCCGATGTGAAATTTTATATCTCAACACACTGGCTATTGGGTGGCCTACACATAAATTGTGTCAGCTCTAATACCATATTAAAACATCTAACTCAAAGTCAATTGATCATGAGTGGAGCAGCCTCTTAAGATATATATATATATATATATATATATATATATATATATATATATATATATATATATTGAGTTTTCAGGTCTTAGTTGCCCAATGTGAGACTTTATATCTCAACAACTTCAACTCTATTTCTTAGTTTTTATCATACCATTAACTTGTTCTGACTTTTGTAAAAGTACCGGACTAAACTTGGTATTGAATTCGGATTGTTTCAGTCACTCTTACAATAGTGGGAGAGAGAGTGAGAGAGAGAGCAACCATAATTAAATTTTATTTTTCTACTTTCCTTTTTGGTCTGTCCTATTTTATTTATCATATTTCCTAGTTAGTATTTTTCTTCCATTTTTCCAATATTGCCCTTATTCACTCTGAACCAATGTTTTCAGACTCAGACTGGTCATTGAATAGAAAAATATACCGGATAGATAGATTACTAGTTCAACCAGTGGTCAAACCATTGTTAAACCGGTAATAATTAATATATTTTTAAAGCATCTAATTTTTTGTAAGTTAAAATATAGTGATTATATTATAATATTACTAAAAATATCTAATATATTAGGACAAGTTATCCTAATCAATTTATCCTAATCTAGGGAGAGGGGATAACTTATTGTCTTCTTATTTTATGTTGCCAATAAAATTTGAACTCTTAACTTTATACTGATTTAAATGAGTTATACTAATAGACCAAATGATCATCGATGACATAAGAGCATCTCCAAGAATAGTAGCAAAAAAAACTCTTTAAATTGAAATTTGTTGACCTACGTGGCAATTTGAAGAGTATTATTTGCTATTTTAATATTTTATGCTTCATCAGTCTCTTCAATTTAATTAAAGCAAAATAAATAAAAAGGAATGACATTAAATTTTAAAATGAGTTGTACATCAAACCCATCAAGCAAAATAAATGTTTTTAGCCTTTTTCATATGATTTTGATTCTCCTAAAATAAAATAAATATTTTGAAGAGGTAATGTCAACTTACCAGTTCTGAAGAGAGAAAATGATGTTGCAGATTTGATAACTAAGGTTGGAGAGGCTGTTGGAGATAATTTTTTTGATGTGACTCATTTGCTTGAGTATTCCAAAATGGTTGAAGAGACTATTGGAGATACTCTAAGAGATCAATTAGGAAGAAAGTCTAATAATATTAATTAGATTGAGAATCAATAAGGTGATTAAGTGGGAATATTTTTTTTAGTAAGTCATGCATTTTAAATTAGGACAAATAAAATAGGGAAAATTCTAGATTTACCCAATTTTCTTACCTGCATATAAGATAAATGAGTGTGGTCCACTCATTTGGGTTAAAGATAAAATGAGGTGAGACCATACTCATTTGTCTTATATGTGGATAAAAAAATTGGGTAAAAAAAGTAGGTAAGTGTAGAAGCACTCATAAAATAGTAAAGGGGAGTATTTTCTTAAGTTATTGGGCACTGAGCCTTGAATCTCAGAGTCTCAGCGAAACCGCTTAAGTTCCAAAGAGCCAATTTATGCAAGTGTTTCAAGCTTTGATAGATATAACCACTTATATCTAATTTCTTAAAGATTAGGATGAAGTTTTGATAGACTCGTGAATTAGGTTTGTTTGCAAAAATAAAGAATGTGATACACCTATTTATGCTAATTTAACATAATTAGAGATTATTTTATTCCTTAATTAGTCCATTACTTATTTAATCTCACGAACTACTTATTATTATTTTGAAGATCATTTATCTAGAAAAAAATGTAGAGTCTACTATGTATTGCGAGAGTTTTGTGTCGAATTACGATTGCGACGTATATCAATATATGAGATTGGGTAAGATTATAAAATTCATCCACTATATTAGATACATCGTTAAAATATTATCAATTATAATTATTCACGAAACTCGCAACTAAAAAGTCGATATATAAAGTCGCAAGATATATCATTATCCAAAATTATATAATACCCCATATCCACTTAAAATAATAAATTATCAACAAATGACCTTAAAAATTACAAAACACGATCCATCGGGTTAAATAAAAGATTAACCATGGATAATATAATCGGTGATGATACTAAACTAATACAAATACTTTTATCCCACCCATCAATTTTGCACATCCTAGAAACAAAAAATTAAGGTCTAAACAATAACCACAATGATATCTTCTTTTGTCTTTATTCTTTCTTGTTGCATTAGCCAAAAACTTCATGCAAATCCTAAATCCAAAAGAGCAACTAATCCACATTTGGAAAAATAAAGGGTCCTTTTTAGTTAAGTTAAATTTTATAATTAAAAAAAAAGATATATAGAATGGAACCTACAATCACATGAGCATTAGTTATCCCCAAAAATAAATCCAAAACAAAACATAATCCGCAGAACAAAATATAAAGCTAATACCCAAGATGAGGTACATAAACTTGCAAAAATTGGAAATTCCTCTATGACTAATTCTTATTTGCTAAACATTTTCTTTCCCTTGTGAGAGATTTTAGGATACAGATTGAGTATAAAAGATCCCACATCGACAAAAGAGTGTGAACTTGAAGGCTTAATATACAAGTTGTATCGAAGACCTATCGGTTTAAACTTTTTGGACAAGTTGGATTTCATCTTGTTATAGTTCTTCTATAAACCAAGGTTGTTAAAATCGCTTACGATCCCACCATTTAGAATCGTTTTGGAGGATCAGATCGTAAAATTGTAGGATTCTATTATAAATAGAATATAAATTATTTTAATATAAGAATGCAGCTCCAATAAGCAATATTTACCATAATGATGTTTTATATCTATATTATCTCATATTTAAATTGTTAGAGAAGATTAAAGTGTAAATTCTCACATTGATTGTTACATTTTTAGTAGAATTCGATGATAACCTTCACATAAAATAGATTATTTTTTTTATTACATTTATACACGTATAGTCAATAAACTCAATACATTAAAAATCAATTACTAATTTCACATTTATTAAAAGTGGCAAGTGTCAACCAATTAACTTGAACGTCAATTATGTACTACTAGTTATTAAATTTAGTGGGTAGTGGGTGAGAGAAATTAGGAAGTGATGGATCATGGGTAGAATTAGGTAAAGTGAATTTGTTATGAGTTAACCGTTCTGAAAAGATAATTTAGCTAAAATATAGCCATTTAAACTTTATCATAAAACATACCAACATAAAGTGAGAGACCAAGTCCCTTCCTCCCGCATTATATGTACTATAAACCAATTCAACTAATGAAAGAAGTACTGAGTAGCAATATTCAAAGATCAAATGCATTTCATCCATAGTCTATACATATTAAATTAAAAGTTTAGAGTTCTATTTAGGCTTTAGAGCTTTAGAAATTAGGAGTTAATTTAAAAGTTTTTGATTTAGTTGAGCCACTTGTATAAGTCAAAAAGAGTCAAAATATATACTTTTAGTTCCCATTGATAGGATCGTACGTTCCCACACCGATCCTATGTAATCCTATGTATATTTGCGATCCTACTCTGATCCTGATTGTTTTTCTCTTATGGGATCGTGACCATATGCAACCCTACAATTTGGATCAGGATTTTAATAACCATAATATAAACTGAGAAAAATTAAAGAATTATTGAGAAATTATTATGAAAATATATGGAATCTCAGTTTTAGGAGAAAGCTAAGGGATGTGCATAGAAGGAAAATGTTAGTTCCCAGAGGCACACAAGTGATCTAGGAGGGAGGGGGGGGGTTGAATAGATCTCTGAAAAACTTTTTCCTTAAAAAGTATATGATATTACCGAATAATTTATTTAATCAAGATTAGTTTACACTGCGAAACATTAGTTTGAAAACTCCCCTGAAAGATTTGCAAAACTTCTTAGTTGAGTTTAGACTGTATTGAAGATAGCCATTTATCAAGTAAACTAATCATAGCAGATATATATCTATATATGACAGAATGTAAATGACTGAATGTAGATGACACCAGAGAGTTTAAGTGGTTCGGAGACTGAATAACTCCTACTCCACTCTTCTACTTCAACGAGTAGGAAATCCACTAAGGATGGTTCACACAGAACTCTTTAAGCCCAGCAGGCCTGGAATATCTGATCCACAAAGAACCCTTCAAACCCAACAGGTTTGGCTAGTTTAGTCACTAAGACAAGGACATAAATGCCCTCTTCAAGTCCAGCAGACTTGGTTCCTTGTTTGTTGATAGATGTTGGAGTTGCTACTGAGTTGTACTTTCAGTTCCATTGTCTTTAAATACTCAGTAGCAGGATGTGATCATACTTGAAATGATATTGAGTTAGACAATGATGCTTGGCTTTTTTATGTACTCAATATCTTCTTGTGATCACCCATTATGCTGCTAAGCTTTGACAATTCAGCTCCTTTGGTACTTGATAACTTCTCGAGACGAACTTCTGAGATGACTGTGAAGCTCCTTTCTTTTGGTACTCAGTCGCTAACATGTCTGTATCAAGTTGGCATTTAGACTTCTCTCTATCACGTGCTTAGCAGCTTTGAGCACTTTTCTTGTGATAGAGTCATATCTCTCTATTTCTCTCTCAATTCAGTTTTAGTGTTCTGGCAGATCGTAAAGTGTTCTTCAGCATATTCATTTTTCTTTGTTTCACTCTACGATTCTGTTGTTGTCCTCCATTTTCTTTTTTATTTTATTTTTTGACAACCACATTCTTCCCTGTGAACATCTATGCTTTTATATGCTTGTGCATATTTTACCGTTAGAAAAGATCCGTTGGATTCCTTTGGCATTGTGCAAATCCTTGATATATTTGAAGTTGACTTTCTGTTGCTTGTGTCAGTGCTTTTTCTTTTTCTGACATATGTTCTGTCACATCAAACTATAACTTCGCTTTCTGCATTTTTAGCTGTTGTACTTCCAGAGTTGTTTATCAAGGATTATTATATTCTTTGATATATTTAATTTTCTGATCCATTATTAAATATCTTCCTTGACTTCGATAACCAGCTGCTCTATTGCTTTCAGAGATGTCCCATTAGTCAGACTATTTTCACCATCCTTCTGAGCAGTAGGTCCTGAATTATAGTCGTTTAGACACAAAGTCTTCTGTGACTCTGACATATATCTGATCTTTAACAACACTTAATCTTTATTTAATCTGGTCAAAGAATATTCTTTTTTCTTTTACACCATATTGCAGTTCTGTTAATTTACTGGTTCTGATCTTCACAGTGAATTCGTAGAGTGGCTGTCTGATCATTCTGACTCTACGAATTCAGCTCTATGATTGTTACTTGAAGTAAGTCAAGTAAAACGTTGAGTTAGAGCGATTTTCTCTCTCACTCTACGATCTTGCTACTCTATTCAGATCGTAGAGTTACTGACTGCAGTGCTTTACATTATGATTTCGTTCTACGATCTTGTCATTCTGTGCAAATCATAGAGTTGCTGACTGTAGTGCTTTGCCTTACGATTTCGTTCTACGATTTTGTCATTTTGTGCAAATCGTAGAGTTGCTAACTACAGTGCTTCTTCTTGCTATTTCTGGGCTTCTCAGTGGAATCGTTGAGTTGTTGTCTTCTTTAGCACACCCTTTATTTTTACTCAACGATTATACCATGTGTAGAACAATTGTCTGCATTGTCTTGTCTTCTGGTTTCACTCTATAATTTCGTCTATCTGTGCAAATCGTAGAGTTCTCGTATGTGTTTGCTCTTTGAATCCACTCTACGATCTTACCAATTTTGTGTATATCGTAGAGTACATTTCTTCTTTGGTTCTACGTTTCCTGAAGGCTTGCTTAACTGTCTGTTCGACGGTCGTAGAGTTCTGCTCTACGTTTTGTACTTGATCAATTCTTCAATTCAGCTTTTATATTATGTAGAACTCTTGCATAGTTGTCTCTCCTTGATGGTCGTAGAGTTATCTTGGTATGGAGTCGTATAGTCCATTTTACGATCATATTGACTGAACAGATATAACATAAGATCAACCTAACAGATTTGATCTTTTCTAACTAAGTCCTTTTGTACATTATTACATTATTTCATATTGAAAGGACTTTACAAACTCTGCTATACACATATACAGCAATGATTTATTCTTATATTACTCTGCTTATATCATTTATCTTTTATGCAGAGTGACTCCGACAGAAAGATCAACCTAACATTTCTGATCTTTAATTTCTAAGTCCTTTGTACACATATTTCTTTTCAAAAAAGACTTTACAACATTTGAACCAGATAACTTTTACTCTTATTATAAGCAACAAATAGTTTTTAACAAGATCATATTTGTGCTATATAAGTGTGCAATTCATAATATTTGAACCAGGTAATTTATTTCATACATACATGATCATGTAGACACATTTTCAGATTAATATGTAATCACTTAGTTAATTAACCACATAAGCACTTTAAAACATATACGCACATAATCAAGTAAGCACATAGACACATATGCACATTATCACATAAGCACTTAGTCAGATACATATGGACAATTAACCATATAAGCACATTCACCATAATCATTTTTACACATCAGTCATCATCATCAAATCAAACAGCCTTCAACAGAAAAGGATAGTTCAAGAAATCATACCTACAATGAGAGTGTTAAAATCGCACCTTATTCTATATTTTGGAAACTTGAATAAAACCCATTGGTGGACATAATTTAAGTAAATATAAAGGTATAATTTGTTTACCTAATTGCAGAGAGTAAGAGAGAACTTCATTTGATTTGTGTGGTGAGACATTTGAAAAGGTGCAAAGTTATTTTAGAAAAACTAATTTTTCCTTGTCCCATTTAATATAAAAGACTACTAATTACTTTATAAGTACAAGTTGTGTAGTCTTATTTTATTTTGGAACATAAGAAAGACAGTGAGAACTATTCAAATTATATTTAGTTACTAATTATTACTAAGATATAACTTATATAATTAGTAATAATAAGTGTAGTTATATATATATATATATATATATATATATATAGCAAACCGATCATGATTGGGGCGATAAAGACCTTAACGACAAGGATCACCCGTATTTTGTCTTCTACTACGATTTTGATTATATGAAACTACGATTGTAACAATCTTAAGGTCTTTATGATTTACTAGAATCAGAAATCAGTGGATGGAAGGCATACCACCATTTCAAAGATAAGTGTCATTTTTTTAATATCTATTTTATCAATGGAGTTTTTATGATAATTAGTAATATGCACTATAGGAAAGAACCTTAATTCCAATGGAAATAGTCTTATTCTGTCGGAATAAGGATATTTTTAATGGAATAGTCCATCGAAAATTTGGTCAAGTATAATCAGGTCGGGAATAAGTCTGTCGAAAAGTTGGTTGAAAATATATATCCGCGACGGACTTATTTTCGACGACGGTTTCGTCGAGGATAAGCTATTTTCGCCGGAGCTTCATTCTGACGGGCAATTGTGTCGGAAAAATAATGCCATGTGTCTTTGTCGGGTTGGTATGAGAATTATTATTTTTGACGGATTTTCCATCGGAAATACCTTACTCCGTCGGAGATAAGGAATTTTTAAAATATTTTTGTTTTTTTTCAATAATCAGGTTTTTACACCACATTTTGTACTTGTACCTACCTATTTTCAATCCCAACAATTACACATATATATAAACTAACACAATATATGATAATAATAATAATAATAACAACATTAATGATAACATGATATAACGATATATAATTATTTTTAATCTCAATAATAACACATACATATAAACTAACTACACGATGTACAATATAGGTTAAATGATTATAATGATTATAATAATGTACAAATATAAGTTTTACGATTAAAATAATGTATAATGTAACTAAAACTAACAATATATACAAGTATACCTACAACAATTTATCACTATATATCATCGCCACCTTCAGTGAGCTCTCAACCTACTGTGCTCTTTTCCTGGCAGTGGAAATTTTAAATTTTTAAGCCAGCCCAAGGCCTCGTTGTCGGACAATCGACCAACAACCCTTTTTTTCTCTATCTTTTTGTTGAACTGTGTAGGCATCTTTCTGTAACTGTGATAAACATGCAAGAATTTATGAGCAGTGCCAAAAAAACTAGTTTTCCTACCATGCTTCAGTTGTATGCCTTGAACATCCTCCAATACAAATTGGACATGATAGCTTCCTGTGAGTCGACCATCTACTAATCACCTAAGTGCCGAAAAGTCAGTGATAGTCCACAACCAAATTGTGTTCATCACAAAATTTTCCTTGACCTATTTAGAACAAGTTTTGACCCTCGTCTCCCACGACATCTTAAGTTTATTGACTAACGGCCTGAGGCACGCGTTTATGTCTTTCGTAGGACTTGTACCCACTGGTATGAGCAAAGTCATGAATAGATACGGATCCCTCATGAACATTAAAGGTAGAAGATTACAAGCTACCATGGTCACTGACCAAACAAAGTAGGGCTAGCTAAAACTATTAAATGGGCAAAAGTCATATGTAGCCATGCCAAGCCTGACATTCCGAACCTCCTCAACAAATTGTGGAAAATTTTCATTAAACGTCTTCCACTCATCACCATTTATAGGGTGAGTTAGTTGACTAAGCACGACGTCCCTTGTTTTATGACAACTCATATGCTCAGTAGTGTGCGACGACATGAATAAATGCCAAAGCCTTGGTGTAAGAGGAAAGTACCGTAATATTTTCGTAGGCACATGTTTCTCATTCCCACTACATTTTGTTCTCTTATACCAAGGCAACTTGCAGATATCACACTGCACATTTTCTCTGTCATCCCCGTAATATAACATGCGAGATCACAAACATCAATCTTTTGATAATCCAGATTCAACCCCCTTACCATCGTCTTCACTTCATAGTAATTCAGGGGCAATGTATGATCCTTAGGTAAGAAGTCACTGAAAAGAGCAAGCAAATCATTGAAGTATCTCTCACTGCAGTCATACTCATTCTTGAAGTGTAAGAGTTTCGTGTCTGCAGAAAGTTTGATATAAACATAGGAGTGCCTATTGGCTTGACATTTTCAAGTCCAAATTTCTTAATAATTTCTTTATAATATTTAGACTGTGATAAATGAATATCATTTTTCATTTGTTTTACTTGCAATCCTAAAAAAAAATTAGTTGTTCCATCATACTCATTTCAAAGTCTTTACTTATACTACAAGAAAATTCATTACACATAAGCGTATTAGTAGAGCCAAATATGATATCATCAACATATATTTGAACAAGCAAGATATCATTATCATGAGACTTAGTAAACAGTGTAATGTCAACAACACCCATTTTGAAATCTTTTTCAATTAAAAATTTACTAAGACGATCATACCAAACTCTAGGGGCTTGTTTTAATCCTTATAATACTTTATGCAATTTATAGACATGATCTGGATATTCATAATCCTCAAAGTTATGAAGTTTTTTTTACATAAACTTTCTCTTCAATGATACCAATTTAAAATACAGACTTAACATCCATTTGAAACACTTTAAAATTTTATGACATGCATATGCAAGGAACATTCTTATAGACTTAATTGTAGTAACAGGTGCATATGTTTCACCAAAATTGATACATTCTAATTGAGTGTATCCTTGTGCAATTAATTTAGCTTTGTTTCTTACATCTTGACCATGTTCATATAATTTATTTTTGAAGACCCATTTTGTATCAATGATAGAAGTATCTGATGGTTTATGAAACAATCTCCAGATCTGGTTTCGGGTAAATTAACTAAGCTCTTCTTGCATCGCTGATTTTCAATCTTCATCTAGTAAGGCTTCATGAACATTCTTAGGTTCAATTTGGGATAAAAAAGGCAAGATTGTCATTAAGGCTGTGAATTTGAAATCTTGTTTGTACTCCTTGTTTGGGATCACCAATGATATTTTGAACTGGATGACTCTTAATAATTGATAACTCTTTGGGTAAGTCAATAAGTTGACGCTTAATTGTCTCAAGAGGGTTTGATAGAATTGTCAAGTTGTCTAATGATTCTTTCTATATCTTCATCTTTATCAATCAGTTCTTTGTATTTCGAAAGAGGTTTAGACTCATCAAAAGTTACATTCATTGATTCTTTAACCACCAGAGTTCTTTTATTGAAAACTCTATAGGTTTTGCTTTTTAATGAGTAACCTGAGAATATGTCTTCATCAGACTTCAGATCAAATTTAGTGAGATGATCTTTAGTGTTTAATATAAAACATTTACTACCAAAGACACGAAACTAGTCAATCTTAGGGGTTCTGCCATAATACAATTCATATGGTGTTTTAAGCAAGATAGGTTTGAGTAGAACTCGATTTAAAGTGTAACATACAGTTGACAATACTTCGGCCTAAAAATACAATTAGGTAAACGATATTCATTAAGTATAGTATTGGTCATTTAATGTAATGTTCTATTTTTTCTTTTAACTACCCCATTGGATTGAGGAGCCTAAGGAGTAGAGAAATTGTGAGTTATTCCTCTTTCATTACATAAATTTATAAAGTTAAAGTTATCAAACTCTCTACCAAGATCTAATCGAATATATGTTATAGTAGTTTCTTGTTGATTTTGAATTTTTTTGCATAATGTAACAAAATATTCGAATGTTTCACTTCTAAATTTTAGAAACTCAACCCACATATTCTAGAGTAGTTATCAACAATCATAAAAATGAACAAACATTCACCCATGCTATGTATTGGAATTGATCCCATCAAATTCATATGCAGTAATTCAATTGGTCTTGATGTGGACACCACGAATTTAGCTTTATGAGTTGTATGAATTTGTTTTTCTATTTCACATGCTTTACAAGTATGATCTTTTATAAATTATAATTTTAGAAGCCCTCAAACAGGTTCTTTAGATGTTATGTTATTAAGTAATCTCATGTTAATGTGACCAAGTCTACGATGCCATAACCAATGATCATCATGTGTAGACATTAGGCATATATCATTTTGATAAATACAAATGTTCAACTGTTATACACGTTGTTTTCTCTAGGGACAATAAAGAACTAACTCACCAAATTGATCAAAAATAGAACAATGTGTAGGACTAAATGTTACCTTAAGACTACTATCACATAATTTATTAATGGATAAAAGATTATACCTGAGTCTGATAACTAATTGAACTTATGATATTGTGATGTGTTTATTTTTGATACTTTCAATACCAGTGATTTTACCTTTACTGCTGTCTCCAAATGTGACATTTCTAAGTGATACTTCCTTGAAATTGCTTAGAATGGATATGTCACCTGTCACGTGTCTCGAACATCCGCTTATTTTGAATGGAGAGACAAGATTACAATTAATATCAAATTTACCTTTTGGTACCCTTTGTATAGGACGTTGTTGAATAGGATGATTTCCAGCACATAGATCACAAATCACCGACACATTCTGAACGGGCTGTACTCCTAAAGCATCATTCTTCCTTATAAGCGTTGCAACCTGCACAGCCAAGGCGATAACTGCTTCAATCTCGATTCTTCCAGCCGCTCTTAGTTGTGTCAACCTCGCAGAAGGTCAATGATAGTTATTTACAACCATCATCTCCAGCAACTCGTAGGCATCATCAAAGTTCTTTCCCATTAACGCGCCACCTACAGTTGCATCAATAATTATTCGAGTTGAACTGCACAACCCGTTGTAGAATGTTTGGACCTACAACTACTTGGGTATGTTATGGTGAGGGCATCTTCGTAGTAGATCTTTGAAATGCTTCCATGCTTCATATAAAGACTTTGCATCATGTTGAACGAAAGAAGTAATATCGTTTCTCATCTTTGCAGTCTTTGTCGGTGGAAAGAACTTTGCCAAGAATTTCTATGCCAGATCATCCCATGTAGTGATAGACCCCGGTAGAAGCGAATGTAACCAACTCTTTGCCTTGTCCCTGAGTGTGAATGGGAACAAACGAAGTCTTATAGCATCATCTGTGACTTCATTGTACTTAAAGCTATCACAGATATCCAGAAAGCTCACCAAATGATTATTGGGGTCACCATTGGGTAAACCCCCAAATTACACCGAATTCTGTATCATTTGAATCATGCCCGCCTTGATCTCGAAATTGGTAACATATATGGTGGACCTTTGAATGCTCGACTGAATCTCCGTAACTTGAGGCATCACGTAATCCCTTAACGATTTTTGATTTTTAGCCTCCATGTTGCCTTGCTCCTGTTCTGTTTCTTGGCAAAATCTCCTCAAGGCTCGGTACCTCCTCTTGATCTCGTCCTCGTATGAAAATAACTCAGGACCCTTTGACCTTGTGTTCATACACAAATTCCGCATCCCCAACCTTAAGATTCCGTAAAAGCATATTTGCTAGCGGATTTGTAAGTATGATCACTGTGAAATTTATGAATGACTGATCAAGCTTTAAATTCCGGGAAAACATAATTTTACGTTAGCAGAACTTGTGGCTTGATTGATGACTTGCAACTGCTAACACTTCTGGATGAAGGCCTGCAAAAGCAAGTAAAACAGAAAATTAAAAACGTTTAAAGTAAAATAAATTGATTGAAACTAATATTGAAATAATTATAAGAATAATTCCCCGGCACGGCGCCAAAAACTTGTTGTCTATTTTAGATAATGTCAATTTTACACGCAAGTATACGTGATCAACAAGTAATATAATAGAAAGTAGAATATCGGTCCCACGAGGAATTATTAGTAATAATATTCAAGTACTAATTTTATATCAACTCAACTTTATTTAAACAAATAATAAAAGCTTATTAAATTAATTAACTAAAATACATAAACTAATAAACAAGGATGAATATCAGATTTAAAAGTTAAGACTATAACTTCTCCCAATTCTTCACATAAATCTTTTCACTCTCTTTTCAATTATTTAATCAACACAATTCGTAAACGAGGAATTCAAAAATATTTATTAAACTTTTTTCAATAGTTTGAAAGAAATATCTATTCAAATTAATGTACTATATTCCTATGTAAAATAATTAAGAATAGATTCATTAAGAGCAAATATTTCTCACAATAGCTACATGCAACGTATAAGTATATTCCTATCCTATACACAATACATGTTATCATATTCAGATCAAACCCTATAATTCATCTTCTAAATTCATCTAGGAAATCAAATAATTGCATAACCAAACAATTATAACATGTAAACATAAAATATGATCAATAATAATTAAAAAGAGAGACAATTAATTTATACTAGACATTAGGTTCCACTGTAATCTTAAAATAAAAACTTAGTTCATATTTAAATAAAAAGAAATTCACAAATTAAACAAAATCTTAGAATAACAAGAATTAAAAGATAAAAGAATAAAAGATAAAATATGTGTACTCGCTTGATCTTCAATGTACAATCCTTGAACCTTTCGCGTTGTCTCCTTTGCTTCAATGTATCTCTAGGTTATTCTCCTTAGGTTTGGCCTCTCTTTGTCATGTATTTATAGACTCTTAATTTTTTTAAACCCTAATAAGATTTATTTTTGAAAGCTAATAGATTTTACTTTTCAAACTCTAAAAGATTTTATTTTTCACAATTGATAGTAGTCATCCTTTTATTTAATTTGCCAGGCCTCACAAGAAAGGATGAATCTATGAATATATGGCAAAGTGGGAGTAATACTGATGTACTCGTAGATTTATCCCACAAGAAATACATGGCTGGAAAAATCGGATTGTCAAAGGACACATGTGCTGAAGCAAGGACACACCAAGGTACGGGGGACCCACACGGAATAAAAATAAATTAATCTGCCAAGCCATTCCAAGCTCACGCCCCAAACGCACCCCGAATAATATTCCCCGCGCATCGCGCGCACCCCATCTGATTGTTCAAGGCCCCATACCAAACGGCACCGTTTCTACGCCTGATACATCCCGTAGCGCGCTATGCGCGAATGTCCCTGCATGCTGACTCATTGTTACGCGAAATGGCGTCGCTCCCAAGACCTCCCGACCGCGTCATGCGCCAACAGCCTCATGCAACTAATTACAAAAAATGCCTCTTCAGCCATTTTTCCTACAAAATAAAATTAAAAATAATATAAAAATAAAATAAATTAATAAAAATAATAAAAACACATAATACTACTTAAAATATTAAAAATAATTAAAAACTCACAATAAAAATATTCAATAAATATAAATAAAATTCATTTACCAGTTCCATCATCAAAGCAATGGGTCATCTTTATCTTTTCATATGCCACAAAACGTGTCACATATGGTTTGACTATTTGGGTTGTTTATGTAATAAGCGAGCTTAACTCTGATATTAGAGTTGTTATTAGAAATAAGACAGACGGCACTAGATGTAATCATGGAGACTGGGGAAGAACCACTGAAGTACATGAAGATGAAGATGAAGATGAATACGTACATGAAGGTGGAGAGGTGTGGGGTTCATTGGATATACAAACCAGATATCATATGAATCGATTGCAAGAGAGGCCGTGATATTAATGGCACAGAAACAAGCTACCACTTGTTTGATGAGAACTCGAAAAGATTGAAAGTTTAGAGGCCGTGATATATATTGATGTCACAGGGACAAGCTCCCACTTGTTTAATGAGAACTCGAAAAGGTACAAAGTATAGAGCAGTGAATTCATCTTTGAAATGGGAACCATGGTATGGAAACTTCAAGTGAATTTTCTTATTTTGATATACTTAATGTTAAAGGGATTAATACAAATTTTTAACTGAACTATGAATCAGAGATGTAGATGTTGATTTACTTCTGCTTAAAGGGTGCAAGAACAAACTCCCACTGTAGGTGTGATTTCTTGGACTATCCTTTCCTTCTATGCACATGCCTTGGCTTCTCCTTAAAAAGGAGATTCCATACATTTTCATGATAATTTCGGACTAATTTTTTTAATGACTATGCTTCTACCATGATGGGGAATTAGGGATGCTATACAAGATGAAATCCAACTTGTCCGCAAAAGTCAAGCTTGTAGGTCTTTGGTACAACTTGTATATTAAGTCTTCAAGTTCACACTTTTGTCGATGTGAGATCTTGTAAACTCACTCGGTATCCGAACAAATCTCAAAAAGGAAAAAAAATGTTCAGCAAATGAGAAAGGACTAATTTTGTAGTCATGGAGGATCAATTTCCAACTTTTGTAAGTTTATGTGCCTTATCTATGGGTATCAGCTTTATGTCCTGGCCTGCACATTATGTTTTGTTTTGGATGTATTTATAGGGATAACTGATGCTCCTTTGATTGTTGGTCCTAATATTATATGTTTCTTTGTGCATGTTCTAAACTTAAATTTTCCTAAAAAGGATCCTTACTTTTCCCAATGTTGATTAGTTACTCTTTTGGGTTTGGCATTTGCCCGAAGTGTTTGGCTAATGTAACAAGAAATTAAGAAGAGAGACGAGCAAATCATGATATGATCTAATATTATAATTCACCTAATGTGATAATTGTGATACCCACTCCTTTCCACAGTCTCACATTACCCATTTTAAAAGTCATCATCCCTTCTTTCATCTATATATATGACCCTACTACTTTCCATTTAGAACATCTAAATAATAAGGACCTTCCATTGTGAGAAAGGACCTTGTTGTGTGAGGGACTTTTAAGTAAGAATCTTCCTAGTTAAATATTTTATTTTCTTTCTTTGGATTTTGGGTATTGATATAAGCCTAAATTTCTTTTGGTTTTCTTTGGAGACGGTGGATCTTTTCATAATTTTGGGTATGTCTCTTTTTCTTTCTTTGTATAATTATTTAATTTTCTGTATTAATTTTAATTTTGTAGTCTTAATTTTTGTATGTTATTTAGTTTGTTAGTATATATATTTTTGGTATATCTTTGTTAGTAATTTGTATGTTGATATATTAAATTATTATTTTTTGGTAACTTTAGAGTTGTGACATAATAATAATAATAATAATAATAATAATAATAATATTTGTTGTAACATAATTAAAAATGGAAAGAATATTTTTGTAAATATACTTAAATTTATTTTGAAACAAGAAGGTTATTAATTATTAAAATATTATATATGATTAAAATATGTATAACTTTAGGTAGAATTTTGTTTAGAACTACAAGATTTCGGATTCGTCAAAGAGAAAGAAAATGTGTAAAACTTAATCAATTAATTAACTATTTATTTATTCCTTTATTTTGTTTAATTAGTTCCGACGGAGGAAATTTAACGAGTCATTTTTGGAATATAATTTCGGATATTACATTGCTTAATCCAGGTACGGATTCTGTACTTCTTCAGCGATATTTCTTTAATTTTAAGTTTATTTATTTTGTCTCTCGATTAGAATTCAGATATTATTTCAATATATTATTCATAGTCAAATGCTTATGATAGAATTGTTTACTTTTAGATATTCGAAAATTCATAACTTGTACTCTTTGGACATAGAAAGCATGTCTAGTATTTATTCTGATTCTGTAGAACATGCTAATATATTTTGAGGACTTTGTGTTGATTCGTTTCGGTTTATCATGTGCGTATTAGAACCCCTTTTGTTTGTATTGTGTCGCATATATTGTAACATGATATTTTTGTTAGAATGTACCGTAGGGTATACCTGAGCTATAACCATATGTGGGGGTACCACAAGCCTGTCCTCTTGACACCGAGGCATGACACTTCTGTGGCGGTGTGATTAGTCCACAACGTCTCCATTTTGTGTGCTCCGATGGGAGTTGGCTAATTGGTGTTTTGTTGTGGGAGGCGTATGAGTCGACCCTAGTTTTCTGTTCTGTTCTGTTCTGCGGTTTGGTGTTGTTTGTGTCGAACACACCTTCCAATTTTGCATACATTTGGATCTGCAGTCCAATGTGTGTCTGCCTGTGTAACAGTATTTTGACTTGTCTTTGTGAACAAGGTATATTTTTGTTCTATTCTGAGCTCGGTATGAAATAACTCCAGCCATTTGATTCAGCTTATTATGTTATTCAGATTAGTTCAGTTCAGTTAGTTTTGTTACTCATTTTAGTTCTTATTTTCTTGCACTCTATATCCGTACTGGGTATTTGGTTTATGCTGTGTTTTTCTTCCTGCAGGTAATCAAGGGGAGCAAAGGCAAGTGTGAAGAGAGCTTCCTTTATGTAAATAGTTTAGATATTTCGTGTAGGATTTGATATTTTGGTTTCTATGTATTGTAGTAATACTCAGACCGTGTTTTAGCCAGTTGTCAATTATCTATTTAGACTATTCGGTTTCATATTCAAGTTTTGGATATTAGTTTATTAGTTTTGTTATGTTATGTGTGTAACCTCTCTTTCCACTTCGGGAAGGGGGTGTTACAATAATGAATCAGGGATCTGATTCATCATGTGGTGGATCATTGATATGTTCCATGATCCACTTGATCCGATAATACAGATCACTAAATTTTTTATTAACTTTTTGTCACTAAATTTTTACTTTCTTTACCTAAAAAATTCAATTTTTTCATCTATTTTTGCTGAGCTGCAAAGTCCAGTGAAGTTGAAATCCTCCATGCACAACTCAATCTCACACACATAAACCACAAAAATATATAAATCGTCAATTTTTTTTCTTTGTTTTTCTCTCTAAATCTAATAATCAAAAACTCTCCCTAAACTTTGAGATTATGGGTTTGTGCATATATATATATATATGGGGTATATGTAGGTACACAGCTGTGTACTTACACGGTAGAGTTATGGCGACGGATTTAATGGCTATGACGACAATTTTCTTAGTACTACCGTTGTCATAGCCATAAAAACTGTTGCTAAAGCTCTACTGTGTAGGTACATAGTTGTGTACCTACATTTTTACACACACACACACACACACACACATATATATATATATATATATAGTTGTTTGGCTTTGGTTGAAATTTGAAGATAGCGACGAAATGGAGTGAGTGATTCTTGGAGGTCCGACGACTATGGGGTTTCCCACCGATGTCTATTGGATTTCTAGGTCTTATTGTGGATGATGAGTGATGACGATTGAGCTTAGGAAAAATTGTTGGTATGCATGTATACATGTGTGTGAATTTCAATATTTATGTATTGAATTTTTTTTAGGGTTTAATTAGTTTGGATTTCCCTCGATTTTTGTTCGTGATTTATCCCTTTAGTCAAAACCTTTTCTGGTTAAATGTTCTAAATTATAGATTGGACTCTATAGTTTAGGCTTAAAATCAATTTTCATCCCAAACATTATTTTCGATAAAATCACCATAAACTCTGAATGCTTAAATAATTTGCACCCTCTGTATCCTCTACTTTAAAACAATTTACACCCTAAATTTTAAGTTTCAAAACAATTTTCCTCCACACTCAAGTTTAGGGTGTAAATTGTTTTGATGTAGAGGATGCGGAGGCTACAAATTGTTTAAACACACAAGCTACATTTGTTTGGAAGAATTATAACCTTGCGATTATAATCTTAAGGCATGAATTATAATCCCAATGTTATATTTATTTGTAAGGATTATACTTAAGATAAAATTATTAATCCTAAAAATGTCTTATTTGTTTTTAAATTTGGATATGTGACTATTAGTCCAGAGATTATAAAATGACCTAATAGTCTTTGGATTATAATCCCTTATTGAACATGGTATTAAATAGACTCTCATATTAAGTCATTTTATAATCCATAGATTAATAGTCTCAAGTCCAAATTTAAAAACAAACAAGAGATTAATAGTCTTATTTAAAATGTAATCCTTGCATTTTAAACAAAACATTGGAATTATAATCCATGCATTGAGATTATAATATCGGGATTATAATCCTTGCAAACAAATATGACTTCAGAGTTTAGAAGGCTTTTAATCGAAAATAATTTTTGGGGTGAAAATAAATTGTTTAAGCTCTCAAAGTTTAAGGTGCAAATTGTTTAAGTATTCAAAGTTTATTATGATTTATCAAGTTCACTTACCATTGTTTAATTAATGAAATGTCAAGGCTTTGAAATTTAAATATTTCAACCATTTGTTTGCAAGAAAATATCACCATGAACATTAGCTATTTCGTTAAATATGTACTCATCTAAAAGTCTACTAAATGATTCGTATTCAATGAATTTACATTACAATCGACCATCAGCCAAGTCTAAAAGAATTTGTTACATTTATATAGTGAAGGGTAAGTTGTCAGTAGTTTTCGATACCCAACAATGCTACACTTCGCTATACATATCTAACAATTTGCTGACTTAACCTAGTGTTCATCGAATCGGAAATGGTACCGGGTGAATGAATTATTGGTTCAACCAGTGGTCGAACCGTTATTGAACCAGTGATGTCATAAATATATAAAAATATATATTATTAATAATTAATAAAATTTTAAAATATCTAATATTTTGTAAGTTAAAATATAGTTAAATTATGTTATACTATTGCTAACAATATTTTTGCAAAAAAAAAAAACTTTAAAACCGGTTCAACCGGGCCAACTAACCGGTTGAACCGGGAGTCAACTGGTTTTTGACCAAATTGGTTGAACCGGTCCAAATCGGGCTGAAAAGTGAATTGATTCGCGGTTCAACTGCCCGGTCTGATCCGGGTTTCAAAACATTGGTTCAATGAACCTTGGCCAAATTTGGAAACTTACTAAATTATACTATTCCATCAGTATTGACTTTTTAAAGTCAACTTAAAACATTCTTAAACTCAAAATTAACATGAATTCTTTTAGTTTTAGTCAATATATTAATAAATATCGTAAATTATTTAAAAAATACTATTCATTATAAGATTTATTATTTTATGAATCATCTATCTCAATTTTGAATTTGAAAATATCTTAAAAATTGACTTTCAAAAATTAACAATGACATTATAAACCGGGGGGGGGGGGGGGGGGGGGGGGGGGGGGGGGGGGAGTATTTAACTACTTCAACCTACAATCACATGAGCATTAGTTCTCCCAAAAAATAAATCCAAAACAAAATATAAAGTTGATAGCCATAGATACGGCACATGAACTTACAAAAGTTGGAAATTCCTTTATGACGACAAAACTAGTCCTTTCTCATTTGTTAAACATTCTTTCCTTTATGAGATTTGTTAGGACACCGTGTGAGTTTACAAGATCCCGCATTGACGAAAGAGTGTGAACTTGAAGCCAGAATTTTTTTTGAGGCCTTGCCATGGCAAGACAAAATGAAAATTAAGTAAAACAGTGCAAGAAAAATGAGAGAAGGAAAAATTGAGAAACTCATTTTTATTTTTTTGTGACTGTCCAAAGTGTGAAAAAAGACCTAAAAATTAAACTAAAAAAAAATAAAATAAACTAATAAATCTAAGTTGTCATATTCAAAACTCCTGGGGTGCCATGGCACCCCCAACCTATAGTGTAACTCCGCCCCTGATCGAAGACCTATCAGCTTAATCTTTTTGGAAAACTTGGATTTAATCTTGTATTTGTCCGTTGTAGCCTCCCAAACTCCACATCATGTAGAAGCAAAGTTGTGATGCTTTAAATAAACCGAGAAAAATAAACCCTTTAAGCAGAAGTAAGTCAGCATCTACATCTCTGGTTCATAGTTCCGTTAAAAATCTGTATTAATCCCCTTAGCATACAGTATATAAATAAGAAAATTAACTTGAAATTTCCATACCATGGTTCTCACTGCAAAGTTGAATTCATTGCTCTAAACTTTCAACCTTTTCGAGTTCTCATTAAACAAGTGGCAGCTTGTTCCTGTGTCATCAATATCACGGCCTCTCTTGTAATCGATTCGCGTGATATCTGGCTTGTATACTAAATGAATCCCACATTTCTCCACCTTCACACATTCATCTTCAACCACTTCAAACGAAACCTCAATCTTATCTCCGCTTTTCATCGAGATTGGGATTCCGATATAGTATACCCATGAATGTACTTCAGTGGTTCTTGCCCAGTCTTCGCAGTCCCATTCAATACCATCTGTTGTATTTCTAATAACAGCTCTAATTTTAGAGTTAGCCTTGCTTACTACATAAACAACCCATATAGTCAAGCCGAAGAAATAGTCTGCTAAGTTTTGAGGCATATGGAAAGATAAAAATGACCCATTGATTTGATGCTGGAACCAATCTGGAATGTCCTTAATTGGAAGGTAAATGCGATACATACTCTGTTACAGAGAAAAAAAAAAAGAATATAAGAAAAGGAAAGAGTGTGTAAATGACTAGTTACCAGGAATTCTAATCAACTGGGTACGGAATGAAATTTGGTACAAGGAATGCTAATTATATAGAATGTACAAGGCATCTTAGTTCTCGTACCACAATTTAGAACAATAGTAACCAGAATGCGGAACGCAAGGCTATAAAAGCTCCCTGGAAACCTCTTGTAACAAAGTGAGAGCACTACTAACCTGAAGGAAGCTTTCTTCGAATGTAAAAGACAGATTACTGCAATCCGTAAGCTGCATTTCACTCATGTCCCGCAAAACTGATAGATTTTGTAGTTTTTCTAGTGATGTACAACCCCTTGCATCCAAACTGCCTAAATTAAGAGGAAGATCCGGGAGTAACTGAAGACTCGTGCAGTAACACATTGAGAGGGATCCTAAATTAGGAGGAAGTTCTAGGACTGATTGAAGATTGGTGCAACTAGTGAGGTTTAGGTTGTATAAATTAGGAGGAAGTTCTGGGAGTGATTGAAGGCTGCTGCAGCCACAAAGATCCAACGATGTCAAGTCTTTCAAGCTTGATAGATTTGGTAGTTGTTCCAATAATGTACAATGACTTAGATCAAATAAGGTTAGATTTAGAGGAAGCTCAGGAATTGATAAAAGACTTGGGCAATCATGAAGATTAAACCAACTTAAGCATTGGATATTCCCTAATTGCTCAGGTAATTGTTCTAGATTTGAGCAGCCTTCTATATCTAATTTGTCAAGTGAACTAAGATTGCTTATGCTGTTTGGAAGACTAATAAGGTTCACGCAACGGTCAAATCTCAACTGCACTAGAGTACTCAGACATCCAATTGAATCTGGTAATTGTTCAATAGCGGTACCACATGCATCAAACCATTTTAAGCTTTGCATTTTCCCCATTTGCTCAGGCAAGCTTTCGAGGTTCATGCAAGTAGAGAGATCTAGGTCTTCAAGTGAACTCAGGTTGCAAATGCTACTTGGAAGATTTTTAAGGCTATCGCAACCCTTCAAATTCAACTCGACCAGACTGTACAAATCTCCGATGGAATCAGGTAATTTTTCTATAGCGGTATCACAGGCATCAAGCTTCTTTAAACATTGCATATTACCCAATTCCTCAGGCAACTGTTTTAGATTGGAACATTCATTCAAATCCAAGTGAACCAACATATCTAAAAGTCCAATTGATGGGTGAACCTGCAATAGGCTTGAACAACTTCTAAACGATAGTTTCTCGAGCATTACTGCACCTCCAAAGTCGGGGGTGGTTGTCAAGCATCGAGAATAACTAACATTTAGAATTTTCAAGCTTTGTAGAGTCTGTTTAAAAAAAGAAAGGAAAAAAATGCAATTAGAATCTCTCTCCGCAATTTTCCTAATTACTTTCTATCCCATTAAAGATAATTCCAAGTAAAAAAAAAGAGTACTATAAAAGATGGCTCAAGTACACTAAAATATTATACAAAGTCCGCTATGGCTAAAAATGAAACCTATTTGATACTCTTTCTACTTTAATTTTCTTAAATTGCATGAAAAGTGTATGTAACTCAACTCTTTTGAGGCACAGGAAATATTATAAACACAAAAAATTTGTACCAACTGATGTCATACCTTGGTACCCTGCCACAACGCATTGATGTCGCTGTGTTGCATGTCAAGTGAAACGAGTTTTGGTGGATGGAAAGTGGAAGGTAAATACGCCAAAGGGCAATAATGCCAACAAAGCCACCTTAACTCTTGAAATGAATTTTCAAAACCTCCTGTAAGATATACATTGTTGATCTGAAGCAATCTTAAGTTTGGCATACTTTCAAATGATTTGGTCTCGAAATATTTTTGCGTTGTCAAGTCCAGCATAACACCTTCAATTTTATCTGTTCCCTGATTTGAACAGAACAGAAAACAATAATAAGTAATCATGAATAATAGGTAATATCTAAGTGTCAAACAAAGAAAGCATAGAAGTAACATGCCACAACAATTAGGGTGTTGGTTCAATCTGAACGAATAAATGCAACTAATGTTTACAGTTAAAAACTATTTGAAGAAGCAAAAATATGAATGTTTGATTTTTGGTTACCTTATGTTTTTCCAACACATGACAAACATCTTCTTCACGCCACAAGCGACTGCGCTTTCCAGGCTCCTTGACAGATTCTTCACGAACAATTTCCCTTCCCATTTTCCGGATTAGATCATGCATCCACAACTTATTTTCCCAATTAGTATTTAGGAAACATCTTTCTACTAGAATGCTTATTCCGATATCTGGAAAAAAACCACAAGAATCTAATATATTAATTGCATCATCTTTGTCCATTCCTTCTAAGAAGCATGCAATATCGAGGAAAATTTCCTTTACTTTATCATCATCCAGTGCATCATAGCTTATTTTAAGGATTTTATGAATCTGATTGTTGGGAATTTGTTGCAATTTCTCAAATGTGCTTCTCCATTCCCTCTGAGTTCTTCGGAATAAAGACGAACCCAAAACTTCAAGAGCCAATGGAAGTCCTCGAGTATAATTTACAATCCTTTCTGAAATCTCCATGAAATCTTCCAATGGGAAAGGTCTTTTGAAGGCATGATAGCTAAAAAGCTCCAAAGACTCATTTTTGCTCAATTCATCAACCATGTACCTCTCATCTACTTCAAATTCTTCCAACAATCGTGCATCCCTTGTTGTAATGATGATTCTACTTCCCGGACCAAACCATTTCCAGTGCCCTGCTAACGATTTCAACTGGTTTGATTTGTTCAAATCGTCGAGAATTATGAGAACTCGTTTTGAACAAAATGTTTCTTTCATTAATGTAGCTCCTTCATCATCATTGGCAACACGGATTTTTTTGTTTTTTTTCAAAACTTTAGAAATAAGTTGCTCCTGGAAACGAACTAGACCATTAGGCTGCTCTGAATTTTCTCTGACATTTTTAAGAAAGCAGCTGCTTTCAAAACTGTGAGAAAAAATGTTGTAGATGGCTTTTGCAATTGTTGTTTTTCCAATTCCTCCCATTCCATATATCCCAATGAAACGGACATCATTTGACCCAATGTTTAGTTTTGGAATCAGGTCAATAATACGGGAATCTATTCCGACCAGGTACTCAACAGCATTCAGGACTTTGGGGTATACTTGTAGCTGAACAGTCTTAACAATTTCCTGAATGAGCTTGGACTCATGCCTGACAATTTTTAAAAACTGAGTAATATGATATAATAACGTTGATTAATACATGCACAAGGTATCTTAGTTATCGTACCATAACTCAAAACGATAGTATCCAATGCACTGAACGTAGGGCAATTAGATTAGAGTTCCTTGCTAACCCTAACATACTTCAGAACATTATCAGGGCAACTCGTATGCTGCAGTTTTTTTATCCGTTTCAAAAGGTACTACTAGGCTGGTAATGGGTTTTTCTATTTTCTTGATTGTTCGAGGGCTTTAAGCGGGTCAGTTAATTCATGCAATTGATCACAGTTCCCCAGTTTGGACCTTCTTTAGGCTGATTGACGATTGTTCTGTAACTTTGAGGGGGTGTGTTTGATTTTAGCTCCCTTGCAGCTCTATGTTTTTTAGTCAACACACTTACATTTAACAAAAAGGAAATCAAAAGAAAAAGGCAGACAAAGGGACTAGGTTTACCAAATTGCTTAATTTATTAGCTCTTATTTTGATAGATTTGCAGCATCAGTTAGCAGTTGGCACAATTGTTGATTCTTTTTGGATTTTGGCAGGTTTGCTAAGGCTCCTACTCCTACAAACGCTTAGAAAGGATCTAAGCATAATCGTACAATAGTTGGTTCTTTTGGAATTTGGCAGGTTTAACTCCTACAAGCACTTATAAAGGAATAAAAGGATAACTGGAACTGTTAATTTTAGATTATTCACTTGCTGCAAATTTGTAAATGGAGAGCAGTGACACTACAGAATAGCTTGGCTGCTTTTGCAGCTTGTTGCTGATGGCTTCAAAGCACATTGCAGTGTATAATTAACTTTTTCTTTAAAATGATTTGATCATGGATCAATTCAAGTCTTTCTATGTCAAATTGGTTTATTTTGTATAATATTAAATTATTAATCTCTAAGCTGTACTTTCTGAGTTGTTTTAGGCGAGTTACAAGATCCTCAATAATCTAGGCGGCTCCTGGCCTATGGTTACTCCATCCATTTCAACTTCCTCAATACTCCAGGCAGCTCCTGGCATATGGGTACTCCGTCTATTTCAAAATTAGAGATATATTTGACTTTTTAAGTCAATTTGAGAATTTTCAAAAAATTAAAATCCATAGGAATTTATTCTAGTCCAAAAGTAATACTCCCTCCGGCTTTTAAAGGTTGACTTAGTTTGACTTTTTTAGTCAAATTGATCATTTTTCAAATTAAAATTTATACTATATTCTATAAACTATAATCATAAGAAAAGAAATTATAATGAATTTACTATTATTTTCAATTTTCGAAAGTTTGAAAATACAAATAAATATACTTAATTCTTAGTTCTAAAATTTGTTAATTTGACCAAAAAAGTCAAATTAAATCAATTTTTCTTGGGCGGAGGTAGTAATAGGGAAATGATATTTCCAGCGGTAAGTCCACCATTGCAGCACATACGTACAACTTTGGAAGCAAATGCTATAATTATGCACTGCATCGTTTATGCTAAAATGATAAAAGTTGTGTTGGAAATATCAATCCCCAATAATACAATAACTAGTAGGATTTTTAGTTAGTTTACTACTCCATAATTTTGAGAAAGATGGACTACATACAAAAGAAATTACAAACAAAAAGTAAAAGAGAAGACAAAGAGATTTACCCATTTGTATCATTTTTCAGATGAAATCCAGATACATTTGCAGCTTCAGTTAGTGCATCTTGCCAAATCTTCACCTTATCCATGAACCGCTCTTTATGTTTTCCAAAAGCTTGTTCAAAACTCCCAGTTTGGTGGCGCACTTCAAAAGGATCAACATCATAAAATACAGGAAGTACCACCTGTCCACTTGTTTTCTTGCATTCGAGAATTTTTACCAGCTCGTCAAGGCACCATCTCGAAGCAGCATAGTTTTTCGAGAAAACAACGATAGACAACTTAGAATCATGGATTGCATTAAGCAATTCCAATGAGATTTCTTCTCCTTTTTGCAGTTCGGGATCATCTTTGAAAGTTCGGATTCCAGCTTGATCTAAAGCCGTGTACAGATGATCGGTGAAGTTTTTTCGTGTATCTTCACCTCGAAAGCTCAAAAAGACGTGCCAGCGACAAGGTGAAGACGAAGATGAAGATGGAAATGGAATGGTAGAAGAATTAGTTCTGTTACTTGTACCAGCCATGGAAGTAGGAGCTTAAGATAACAAGGACAGCAATATAATAGAGGGATTTAAGATATCTTGTCTTGAACAAAGATGAAATGGTTGGTTTTTATATATGGAGTTTGCAGAGTGTGGATAGGGAAATATAGTAACCATTTTATATTGTATACCCCATACGGCCATAAGTTCATAACGAGGCAGGCAGAGTCAAAATTTCTTGTACGCGCAATCAAGTGGCAAGTGGTACACCGGATTCCGTTGACTTATTTACACCCACTGTCCCATTTAGCTATCGAAACATATATATATATATATATATATATATATATATATATATATATATATATATTAATTTTAATTTTAAAAAAAAATCATTTGATTTTTAATTGATTCCTATAAAGTTTGTGGCTAAGAATGTTCGTAAATCTTATACCCATAAGGCCATGAGTTCGTAACGAGGCAGGCAAAGTCAAATTTTCTTATACGCGCAATCAAGTGGCAAGTGGTATACCGGATTCAGTTGACTTATTTACACCCGCTGTCCCATTAACCATCGGAAATAATAAATAGTACGTTGCTATGAATAAAAAATGGCATACATCATTTATTCTATTTTATACTATTAAAAATGAAAAAAAATGACCAAAAAATAGTAGCTGACGTTAATTTTTAGATTTTAATTTTCGTCATTTCTTCTTATTTTTAATAGTATAGATAATATATCTCAATTTTTAATTCATAACAACTACTTACTATGAATCACTCTTTTATATATATATATATATATATACATAAATTGTGTGGCTAAGAATGTTCTAAAAATAAAAGCTTAAGTTAGTGGATAGATCTATTATACATTAAAATGATAAAATTAATAAGACTACGGATAAATTAGTCTTTTAACTTCATAAAAGTTTTTTAAAAAGGATGTGTTTATTTTTATTTTTTTTGGGATTTTCAAAAAAGTTTGTTGCATTATTTATAGGACGAGGGGAGTGTATATATATATATATATACATATATATCCCCCCAAATTTTGCATGTGTTGTTGATTTTTGTAACAGGAGAACAATAGTATAAAGTCATGACAAGTTAGGGATGTCTAAAGATAGCTCACAAAGATGAAGGGATTTACTTTGGAGAGCACACATACTTTGGGTTATCAAAATACAAAAAAGGAGGATCCAATGCATCACTTATGTTTGCAATGAGATGTTTTTTCTATCTTTCTCCATAATAGATCCGAATGGGGTCAAATTTGGTACCATTGTGAAGACCTCGAAAAAAACTTTCCAGATTAGCGTGACTCATTTTCTAATTCCTTTTGGATTGAAAGATATGATAGTTTGAAGTGAGTGAACCATGGGGAAGTGGCCAGGCACCACCCTAACCTCGCAAATCCATTTAATCCTCTCATTTCATCCCTTAATGCATAAGAAAGAGGTATAACAAGCCTAGAGAGAAAATAGAGAGTAAAAAGCCCTCGAAATTGAGAGAGAAAACCCTCTAGCGAGGAAGAAATTAAAAACCCTAGATTCATTATTATAAATCGAAATTACTCAAGAGGTTCATTTGAAGACTAGGTGAGGAGAGAAGACCATCAAAATTTGAAGATCTATTTCTCTCAAGGTCCATTTCATCTCCTTTCTTCTTCCCCTTCCTTTATTTTCAATTATTGTTGATTGTGCTTGATTAATTAATGATTACTTCTTCATTTTGAGACATTATAAGTATTCTAGTTTATTACTAGTGATGTTTTGACCCTATTTGGATTATGGGTTGTTTGGGTGGATTTATCATAAATAAAATATCTCTTCACTAGCCTAGGAAACCGTATTAGCATTTTATTTGATTTTTAGTTAAATTATTATGAATATGGGTTAGTTAGTGTTATTATTGGTAGATATGTAGAGTTTAGGGTTTATGGGCTTAATCCCTAGATCCTAAATTCTCTTATTAGATTTTATTTATGTAATTAGATTCTTATGATGTAATTAGTGTTAGATTTGTGATTTTGTTGGTATTTTGTTAGATCTATACTTCTAGAGTTTATCAGTCTCCTTCCCTAAACTATAAATCCCTTTTTATATATCTCAATATTTTTGTTGGATTTTGATTAAAAATTATGTAAGCCTATGAATGAATTCAAGACCCTTAAATTTTATGTTTAATAGAAATTGAAGGATATTCCAATGATTGACTTAAAAAAATTGTTGTAATTTTGAGATCTAATAGTTGTAATTGTGATTTGGGCCTTAAAACAATTTAGATGGTTTACACTTTTCATGCCCAAAAATTGGGCTCAAGGTCCTTTATTGTGGATTTTTATTATTTTGAGGTGCTTAAGATTACTTAGATGACTTGCATGCCCATGAATACCTCTAACCCTATTTTTGATGCTTTATTTTATTTCTATCACATGAAAAGTTGCTTTCAAACAAAAAATTAAAAAGATCTTTTAAAATTGAATAAACTAGATTATGAGACTCAAATTTACGCTAAAATTGGAACTAGGGTGAGCCTTCTTTCCTGTTTGATAAAGGGATTGCAAAAAATATTTTTCTTATCGAAATCCTAATTTTTCATCACTATTTTATTATATAATAAATATATTCCAAATTAAAAAGAACATTTCCATGAAACTCATTTTCTAAAAACATTAGTTTCCTACAAATCTATACATATATATTATCATTTTAAGAAAATGACTCCTTAAAGAATGATTTTCAAAACCCTAAAAGACATATTTTCAATAAAAATAACTTTTCAAAAGATATTTACAAAGATTCAAGTTTTCAAAAGTCTTTCAAATCGAAATCCCTAGTCCGTAGGAATACAGACTCAAATTCCTTGCAAGCTAATGCACTCACAATCACTTAGGTGGTTTCAGAGACAAAACCCTAGATTTTCTTTTTACCATGACCTAGAAGGTTTAGGAGATGATACCACATACTTTCTTTGCATGTTGACTCTATAAGACGATATCTTAGATTTCCTATTTACAATGACTTAGCTTCCTAAGAGATGATACCCTAGGTTTCCTTAGTTTGTTGACTCAACTTGACTCTAGGAGTTGATACCTTAGATCTTCCTTTTCCTTTTTAAAGGCAACTTATTTAAAATTTAGGGAATATATTAGGATGGTGGTAACTATATTTCATAGACATTGGGAGTGCTTAAGACTTTCCCCTCATTTAAGCAAGCCCCCGAACTCTTGAAATCTCGTTTGCGGACCAATTTTTATAGAGTCACATATGAGACATCTTATTTATCAAAACTCAAAATTTTTGATGAGTTAGTATATCCATTTAAATTTATACCAACTCACAACTCTATCTAATTGGCCCACCTGAAAATTAAAATTTCAAAACCGCATCGATATAAGTCGGATTTTTCCAAAATCACGTTTCATACCATATTAGATTTTACAAAAGGAAAAAATTTCAGTGTCGATAAATGGCAACTCTGCTTGGGACTTTTTTAAGAGGACTTAAGTCGCTCACTTCTGTAAAGTAAAAACTCCTCCCGTCAGAATGTCTTCTTCTAAAACACCAACCAGTGAATTCATATATGTATCTCCAGAGGAGTTTGACTATTTTAAGAAATAAATGACCGAGATCGCCAACCTTATGAAAGAACACTACAAGTTAACCCAAGAATTGAAATCTAGCATACAACTAGGATTGTCCGCTTCGAGATTCATCCAAATTTCTCCCATGGTCAATGAGCTTTGAGTCCTTACTTCTACGGGCTCTCTAACACTCGTGTTCCTTTTTGGTAGCAAACAGACTATGAGACTTTTAACCAATCCCTTGTAAAAGAAGTTATCAATATCTCCGAGGATAATGAAGGGACAATACTTAAGAAGAAGACGCATTAGATGGAAGACGCCTTACGCCTTATCAAAGATGTTGGTTCTTAAGGAGTGTAGCTTATTCTGATCCCTGCATCATTTTGGGAGCCCGGTATCCTGACAAATTTTAAGTACTAAATTTTGAGAAGTATGACGAATTGGGGGTCCTTATACCCACTTGAAGGTGTACATCGGAGAGTTAGGCGCCTATGTAGAGGATGAGAAGCTTGGAATGCAGCTATTTCAAAAGAGCCTAATAAGGGAGGTCATATAATTATATGCCTAGCTAGACAACTCCTAGATACACAGTTGGTAGGACTTGGCCCATGCTTTTCTTGCACAATAAAATTTCCAAACCCAAATGACTTTAACTAGGCATCAGATGTCTCGGATCAAGAAGATGTCAAATGAGTCTTTTCAAGAGTAAGCTTAGTGTTGGAGGAAAATGGTTGCCCAAGTTCATCCTCGTATGGATGAAAAAGAGATAGTGATGACCTTCGTAGAGACCCAAGAAACGCAAAGGTTTTGGGAATAGTCGATAAGCCTTTTTCAGAGATAATCAAGTACGGGGATGTAGTAGAGATTAGAATTCAGACAGGAAAGTTAAGGATTGGTTTGCTCTGAAAGCTGTGGCAAAACTCATACAGTCAGGCAATTATGGGAATATCTCAGAGAGGAATAGTTAGAAGGAGGAAGAAGAAGTGTCTCTAGTGTTGTAGGGTCAAAATGGAAAAAGCCTAAATAATCCCCCCCCCCCCCCCCCCCCCCATCAGAGCACAAGGTTGTTATCAACCACTTCCTTAGAAGTCGGTGAAGAATCGAAATAGGAAATTATTACTCCTGAGGGACCCGTTAGAGAACATTCTATCTTTGTTGATAGCCCAAAAGAAAATCACTGAGTTATCCTCCTAAAGGAAGGAATTATGATCTATCAAAAAAATGTGCCTATCATTTAAGAGCTCCGGGCTACTCGACAAATAAGTATTGGGCCTTAAGATACAAGATTTGATCGTTGCTAGGGAAATCATAATACAAACTGAAGAGCTACCCAAGGTGAAAACCAATTTGGATGTGAATATGGTGGAAGAAGAGAGCGAAGTAGGGAAAAGTAGGAAATGTATTCGGAGACTTGAAGAACCTTCAAAAGTGATTGTTGTATCTAAATTTGTTGGAAAAATTCTCCGAAAAGTAATTTTAAAAATTTAATAAAGCGGGATCATTTTTATAATTTTATACAAAACAACAATTATATATATACCATGTATCTATAGTATGAATTGTTATCTAGTACTTGATTTGATTAACACGTTTGAATCTTCGAGCATTTTCAAAATCTTCATTCCTATGAATAGAGAGAAAGTATACATTATTTGGTTTTTACTCTAATATGGAATAATAGCTTCCATTTCTCGTATCTAATCAATGATATATTTATATCCTTATTGATCATTATCTCTCTAATATAATTAATTCATATTAGGCTCTGATGGGGATCCTTAGGGATTTCTATTTTGACTCCAATACTTATTTATATATTATTATCTAATAATTATATGTTGCATAAATATTGATTACAATTAATTCCACTAAATAATTATAATTGCACTTCAGTTCAGGAATTAATTAAAATAAACCCTTTACTAATAAACTATAAATATTTCTTCTATAGATGTACATAAATATTTCAGAATTAAATATAATCCCAATATATTTAAACTAATTTTATAAGTCCATAATTTATCTTCATTTGATCATAAATTGATTTTACAATTAAATCAATCATTTTAATAATAAATATTAAAAGACTTGACCAAGATTTTATGATCAATAATAAATTATCTTATGAAAAATCTTATAGATGTTTTGACAATAATAATATTTTTGATATTAATTAAATATATTAATTAACATTCTGAGGTATTAATTAACACAATATAATTTCACTCGTTGAAATATTAAATTAATATATATAACAATATTAAGTCCATTATTTTTTCAAAATTAAGAAACATGCAAAAATTAGTATTGATGTGAAAATATTTTATAAATAAAATATTATCACATGATCCGTTTAATGCACACCGTTAATGCACTAGTACTTTAATTAAAAGTCAAACTTCCATGATCAAGATAAATCATCTCTATTAAAGAACTATAACATATATGATAATATCTTTAAATTATCATAGGTTATAATTCATTATATCTTTATTTATATATATTACATATGATTTATATCTTATGTGTATAAAACTTATTTACACACACACACACACACACACATATATATATATATATATTTGGAGATTTATGTAAACAAAATAAATGATCATTTAATAAATGATGAATGATATACTTTTATTAATAAATAAATGTCCAACATAAATAAATATTAAATAAATAGATAAATAGAATTTTTATAGAAAAAAAATCCAACAATTATGCCTTCATATTTAGCATTATAATTTTATTATCACATCATTACTACGAAACTAAATGTTTAATAAAGTTAATGGTAAACAAAAAATAAAATTATTTTCTTAAAGTTGGTATATTTTGTGAAAGAGAATGGAAAGGAAGGAGTACTAATATTTTAAAATCTAATAATTGTGAGGTTTTGGAATATATTATTTATAATACATAAAATGATAAGTTCCCTAAAAATTATTAAATATTGAAGATTATTATGGGCATGATATTAGCAATTGACGAAACACACTAGGGATTGCCTACAAAAACTTTAACATTGACATAATTTTATAAATTATGTTAAAAGTTCAAACTCATATGAGAAATATTGACATGAACATTTTTAAATTGATAATAATATTTATAATTGTTCAAGGATAGCCCTTTTTTTTTGGGCCATGAGTGTTAGAGATCTTAGTTTATTTTGTCTCGAATTGTGTCTTAAATGATCTAGTATCACCACAATGGTTGAATACAATTGTGAGAATTTATATTTCATAAGTAAATTTTGATTCCACAAGATCGACTCCTCTCACAAGACTATATGATCCATATACTATTTAAATGAAAAGAGTTTTGTAGAACTATTAACTTTGCTTCTAAAGTACCCATATCATTTGTAGGTGATTATGTTACAAGTATCGTCTCTTATTTAATGTCACATCATTTCACTATTTGAGACTAAAAATTTAAAGACATCTTAACATTACTTTGTATTGAAAGGGAGCGAGAGTTTAATTGAATATGCTAACTTAATATTTTTTTATATAAATAATTGTGAGTTGACACATAATTAATAAATATAATAAATTTAAAGTTTAAATAAAATCCAAAATGAATGTTTTCTCATAAACAAGTAGGTGACCATAGTTTCCTCTGTCCATATGATTTGTCATTAGAACTTTGTTTTTATATACCGTCTTAACAAACAAAGGAGTCTTGCCATGCATTTGTTTTATACCGAATTACTAGGGTAGAGCATGGTGCATCAAACTAAATCGCACCCGAAACCACTTAAGTACAGTTAGACAAATTCAAAATCGCATATAAAATTGTAAGGTGCGGTTTTAAAATGTACGGTGTAGTTTCATTTGGATGCGGTTTCGGTTTCAAAATCAATTAAATATATGCATATTGAAAAATATTTTTTTCTATTACAAAAATTAATGGTTATATACTCAAATATGTTTGTTACTGTTCTTGATTGTTATTGAAGATAAAGAACTCGCAAATATTTTCAAGCAACTCTTTTTCAATCTTCATACTTGGGCCCAAAATTACCTATACCTTTTTATGCAACTCTCTGCTATGCACTCGAAGAAACTGTCTGATTAGGTCTGTAGTAACTTTTCTTTAATCGCACCCAAGCAGAATCATGCGTGATTGGCCAATAGGTTGTTCACCCGAATGATGCTTAATGAATGTTGGAGTGGCCTTTTGAGGCAATTGAATTGGCAGCCTTATTCACAAGTGTTGTGTATAAACAAGTGTAGTAAGCAGCAAAATGCAACAAATTAATTAATTAGCAACAAAAAAAAATGCAACAAATTAACAAGTGGAGTGCTTCGCTATAGCCTATAGAAGGTCCAACACCTTAATCCTAATTGTAATAGTAATTTTCTCATATACATGTCCGAGTATGGACCAAAGAAGTAGTGTAAATTTACAATTTTTTGTTTATTGTGCTACGCAACTAGGTGATAACATATACTTGTCCTATGGAATATATACATATATGTCATTTTGGTGATGGTGCGGTAAGATTTTTTAAATGCAATTTTGTCCAAAAGTCAAACTCAAATAGCAAATTCGTTTTTTCAACCCACTAAAACCGTCACATATGCCGAAACCGTTGATGTGATTTTAATTGGTGCGATTTGTGCTATTTTTTGTGCAAATCAGTTCCTTGCTCAGCCCTACGAATTATAATTGCAAAACTTATCAATACATGAGATTGGTAAGAATTATAAGAAGGTCCCACTTATACGTCTCCAAAATAATTACTTCTAATACTTATCCACATTACTGTCAATCAAAAAATCGATGTAAATATTTGTAATATATATTATTACCGCAAACAAAATAGGTGCCAAATAAAGTAAACCTATAAAATAGATACACATATGTAGGACTAAGTTTAGGTGATGAAAAATTATTTATGTCATTTATGACAAAATTGAATTTTGACTAACATAAAACTCTAAGAAATAAAAATAAAATAAATTAAGGCGAGATCTTTCTTAATTTCTTTTTACTCCATGTATTTATATTAGTGGTGTACAAATGGTCTGCGGCCTGTGACCCGGCCTGGTCAAAGCTCGACTTGGTCAAGGCCTGGCTTGGCTCGGTTGGCCTGAAGGCCACGAACATGCCACATTTTTTTGGCTTAAATCCGGTTTGCCCTGAGGCCTGGCCCAGCCTGGGGCTTGGCCTAGCCTGGCCTGGTTCACCTAAAGCTCTGTCCGGCCTGCCAATTTTCTTTATTCGCTACTTCAATTCTCCCACTGCAGACGAAAACTTCATCTTTATGACAACTCATTCAATAAACAAAATAAAATTAATGTCTTTTAATACGTTCATTCATGCATATTTGTTTATATACAAATAAAAAAATCCATGAAAACAAATTAACTAGTGTAATATATAAGGATTTTCTTTACCTAGGTAGCAACCTACACTTCTTACAGATCTTTCATTGCATCTTTATTTTAATAAATACTTAGTGTAATAACTAGAAAGTTATTTGCAAAATAATAATAATAATAAAAAAGATATTTTTCATTATTGTAATTTGAAAGCTGTAACTTGTAATACATTACTTTTAATTAATACATCAATTAAGTTTAAAATTTTAATTAGTGTTTTAATAATATTTAAAATTATTAAAAAAATTATTTGAATGGATCGAATCGGATTGGATTGGCCCGACCTGCGGGCCTCAACAGGCCCCTTTTTTGAGGGCCAAGCCCGGCCTGGCCTGGTCAACGACCAAGGCCGGACCAGGCCAGACCGACTTGTTGTGCATGTCTAATCTATATAGATCGATATTTACCACATAAATTTATTGTCATATACAACAAAACTACTTTAGTTCCTCCTAGCTAAGGTCTAATCTCCGATATTGAAGTCCACGAAAAAGTTAGAAGGTCTCTCAGGAGTAAGTGTCAGTAAGATCTGTAGAGAGATAGATTGTTTGTTAGTTAGTTTTAATTTGGGGGGAGAGAATGAAAGCGAAGGGAACGTAACGTTTTTCTTTTTAAAAATTTTGAAAATAAAAATTTTCTCTTTTTGGAGTCGTTTAAGAATGATTTTTTTTTTTTTTACTTAAAGTTAAAATTTTAGTAGATTTATAAGTTAAAATTTTAGTAGATTTATAAGAAAAATATTCGGCATCACTTTTACTTATAAGTCAGGAATTATAAGTAATAGTTGTGGATGTGTTCAGTTAAAAATGACTTATAAGTAAAGTAAAATGTAAAGATTACTAAAATGTCTTTTTGTAAAAAGAACATTAGAAAAATAAAATAGGGCATTTATATCATTTCACAATGGTTGACCGAAAACTTACATTAGTCATTTTTTTAAGCAACAAAAACTTACTTAATTTTTTGACTTTTTTTGAACTTATAAATAAGAAAAAAAGTCGTTCCCGAATAATTTTTTTAACTTAAATACTTATAAGTTTTGTTGACCAACTTATAAATAGTTATCGAACAGGCTTTTTATCTTGTCCCATCCCATTCCTTCTCCCCAAAATAGAACTCACAAACACAGCCTGAGTTTTATTCTCTCTAATTTACCATCCAATATCTTGTAGAATAAACGAAAATCATGTAAATGGTTGGGCCCCTGCAGTCCTTATCAAGTGAATTGGGTGTGTCAATAGTTTTGTAATGTCTTCGTTTATTATTTTTTAGATAATAAATCTTTAGTCTTTAAAATTTACAATTACAAAAATTATAATCTATAAACTTATTTAAATATTTTTTCATTGTCTTTTGAATTTCTTTGTCTAGGAAAACTCTGAAAACGTACGTTTACCAATAAATTTGAAATGTAAGATAGTCTCTCTTGACTTAAATACCTGTATACCTATATTTAAAGAACCGATTTGAGTTCAGTCTTCAATTAATTAAAGGATGAACTCAGTTAACTTAATAGTAATTTATATATCCAACTGAGTTGAGTCTTTATTAGTAAATATTGTGTTTAATAATTACAACTAAGTTAACTCGATAATTGTTCATATTAGATTTAATTATTGTTGTATTAATTTATTTATTTTTAATTATTGATGATAGGTGCAAAAAATTTAATATTGATTGAATACCCATCTCTGTTTGTTTTTCAAGTTTTATAAATACAACTAATCATAATCACATTTTGTATATATGTACCTATATTTAAAAGAACAATTTGAGTTCAATTTTCAATTAATTGAAAGATCAATCGAGTTAACTCAGTAGTGATTCATATATTAACTAATTTGACTCGTTAGTAGTAAATGTTGTGTTTAATAAATACAACCGAGTTAACTCGGTAATTGTTAATGTAATGTTTAATTATTTGTTTTATTTTTTAGTTTTTTTTAATAATTGATGATATGTACAAAAAAATTAGCATTGACTGAATACCCATGTCGATCTATTCATTTTTCGAGTTTCATGAATGCATTTAATCATAATTACATTTAATATGAGCTATTGTGATTTTCTACACAAAATCACCCAAAAAAAAAATGTCAATAAGAGAATAAAATAAAAGAGAATTATAAATTTATTAAATATTTTGCAAAAATTCATGGGACTAAGAGACTAAGAATCTGATAGCCATTTTATACAGAATCCCACTAATCGACTAAATATCATATTTTTTTCTTATTGAATTCAATAGTATTCGGTTCATATTTTATTTGGGTTAGACTTGGATCTAATTTTGAATGATTGAGCAAAATTGACAATTACTGTATTATATATTTAAGTATAAACTTTTGATTAACTATAAATTTTTTGCCATTTTATACACAAGGATAAAAATTATTAAATTACTCAAAAAATTTATATATATGAAAAAAACATGTTCGTACCTCGCACGGTTAATAGACTTGTTTATATATAATGGTATATGGTCCGTCCCATTAGCAAATGAAGGCTACCTAAAAGAAAACTTGCTCCTGCAAGTGAGACAAACTTTTTAAACAGTTTGTTAGTATTTTCTTTATATTTTTTTTTCCAGAATTTGTTGGTATTTTCTTTTAATTCTTTTTCAGCTTTTGAGTAGGATATTTTTGTCAAACTTATGGCCATAGGTTTCAGTTATCTGTTATTTAGTAGGATTCACTAGTACATAAAAAAAAAAGATTCATTACTTTACGTAATTTTGTACGACTATCGAAAATAAACATAAAACTTTTTTACTATCTTGTTTTTACCTTATTTTTCTTAATTCATGTGAAAAACGTACTCTAGACATCCTTTGAATAATGGATGGAGTATATTTTTATAAATCTTCATTTTCAAAGTTTGGTATTGTAAGTAAATCTTTTATGAAATTATGCCATTGCTTATATAACACTCGTTAATATTCCAAGGGGAAAAAAAATCCACCAAAGAAGTAAGCTTTAAAGTATACACATAAATTTTCCTAATTTTTGGCCGATGAAATCCAGTAACAAATGTTTTAGACATTAAACTATCAATTTATACAAGAGGCGGAGTCAAAAAATACACTTGGACTAAACAGATTAAGACTATTCTAATTTATTTACTTTGAGCTACATAATTATATAAAATATCTAGTAAAAAAAATAAACTTGGGGCAAGACTACAGCCCTTGATTTCTGCAACCTTCTAATTAGTCTCAATTTTGCAAAAAATTGAACCTCATAAAACATTCAAAAATTCGTACTCCCTCCGTTTTAAATTATTAATTTATTGTTCGACTTTTGACGGTCAATTTAAAATATTATCAAACTTCAAATTAAAATAATTTATTTTACCAAAAATAAATAAATAAATAATTCATTAAAAATTATTAAACAATAAATTTGACAATAAATAATACTTTTTAGATAATTTACAATAATCATCATTATATTGACTAAAATTAAAAAAATCTATGTTGATTTTAAGTTTGAAAATGCTATAAACTGACTTGAAAAACCAATAATTATCCTATTTTTTAGAACGGAGATAGTACAAAAATACGTGTAAGCCTCCAAAAATTGTAAATTGTTTCCAATCAAGCAAAAGTCTACACGAGTACTTGAGTGATTAGCATCCTAATACCATCTGTGTTAGCACACATACTATTTCCTGGTAACCAACTAGGAAGTACTACAACATGAAATCTCCCCAAGTTTACAAATGCTGCTTCATATGCGAGCAAACCCTATGCCAATATTTGAGGAACCATGAACTAACAAAACTTGAGAAGGGGGATCCGTCATGATTTTATACAACTTTCAACTTCAACTTTCTTTGTCAGTTAAATTTAAATGCTCGGATTCCTATCATACCTTTCTTTATTCAAAAACGAGTCCAAGCCGTAACCAAATCTTGACAAGTTACCACCATTCCCTCTCCTCCCGAGTAAGTTTACTTCATAAAAATGTTATGTACAAGTTCCATTCTGCTCTACAATTCCCTGCATAAGCAAATTTCAGAATTTTAGTATTGCAGAGTATACCATCTGAAAATTACACGGGTTGTGTACTTCTCATGATGAAGCCATTCATCAAACAGTAGGAAAAACAAAAAAAAGCCAAAAAACTGCACCGAGTATTAATTGAAAGAAATAATATTATACGATTATAGCGGTACAGCCACATCAATATTAATTTGAAGAAGCATTTGATGCTGAAAATACGTGCGAAAAACAGTTATGGCAGTTATTTCATCTGGCAAAAAGGATGGAGAAACTGAAAGGGCAGGTCGCGGAATAGAAGAAGTTAATAGCAGTTATGGATCCTTCTATAAAAGGGAGCTTACTGTTCTGATCTACCCAAGCAACATCAACACAACACACCAATTCACTCTATCAGTTCATGCTCTATTTTCTTAGAAGTAGCCTTTCTCCAGGCTTGGGTAGTTCTTTAGCATGGACAGCCTCTGGGCTTTGTAGTTGTAATCAGGTTGCAACTTGGGTTTGACAATTCGCGCGTAACCTGAACTGTCCACAATTTTGTGGTGCTTAGCTAAGATTTTTTCACATTTAAAAAAACCCATGAACTTTATTGTGGGTTGGTACATGGGCAACTAAAGCCAGACCTCATCTCTAGGCCTGTACAACTCAAGCCTTGTGTGGGCTGGGATTGGGATGACCACTAAGCCTACCCAACCGGCTCAAGTTGCACCCTAAGTTGTAATAGTCGCAGTTGTTTCGTGTATTTCTTAAAATGCGATTCTATGAATTTTGCTTAGATTTTCACCAAACAACAATTTATTGGAATTTGCTTTATTTTACTTCTTGTAAAAGCCATATTTTGGAATCTAAGAAGCCCTCTACAGGGTATTGAACCTACTTTTCAATCGCCTGAATTTGTTAAATATTTATTTTATAATATTCAATGTCGAAACAATTATTCAACATTAAAAACTGATTATTAGTTTTTATGCCTGCAAACAAACAAAACAAAACAAACAAAACATAATAAGCAAATATACACAAAACATGCACAGTAAACTCCATCGACAACTTCAACTTTGTCGAGTTCTTTATTGAAAACTTTCGGCGAGATAAGCGAGAAGGAGGTTTCTAATTTTATGGAGGCGTATTTGTCTTTGACACTGGGAGATGTCAACAATTTTTGTCATCTAAACATTACTTACAATCTAATATTCAAGACTGAGTCAGGTATAATTCAATTCGCTAGTATGCATATAGCTCCTATAGGAGGAGAAGTTTGGTATTAACTAAACTATAACTCTCTTTGCACATTAATCCTCAATCCAAACACTGCCTCAAAGCAAATCAGGGCAAACCTCAAAGCCCTCAGTTGCTCAGCAATGGCATAACAAAATACAACAGTATCGTCTGCAAAAAGATGAGAAACCGACACCGATGCTCCCCTTTAACCAGCCTGCTGAAAAACCATGAACGAGGCCTACCACAATAATCTAGTTTGAGCCTCCATCACCAGCAAAAGTAATAGGGTGAAATTGGGTCTCCTAGCCTCGAACCTCTCAAACTCCCGAAGAAATCCATTGATCATCACTGATAATCTTAATAAAGAGATGCATGTTCTAATCTACCTCACCTACCTCAGCCATACCCAACCCCCATCCTCTCCAAAAAATACAGCAAGAATTCCTAACTTACACAGTACGCTTACTCGGTGTTTAGTTTACACATCACCTCGACACACTAGACCGAATCCTGTCTTCATGCACTCGTTCCCTAATAAAGAGGCATCCAGGATATACCCTCTAAAATAAGCATTTTGCATACTTGACCCACCAGAACCACGACTTTACTCAACCCAATTGAGAGGGTCTTCGCGATAATCTTGTAATCCCAATAAGACTGACCAATTTGAAGTCTCAAGTATCTTCAGCTCCCCTTTCTTCATATCAGCACAATGAACGCGACATTTAAGCTCCTCCCAGTCCCAGTGCTATGAAAGGCATGCACAGTCAACATTATCAAATCCCGCACAACCACCCAAAATCTTCTAAAAAAACCGTCTGGACAATATAACTATTTCCCCCTCTCATAGCCCTGAACTGCAAAGCATCTAATTTAGGTCTCAGCTGTTTTTTTCCTCATACAAGGCCTCATAAAATTTCGCAATTTGAACATGTAGGGCCGTTCCAAAAGGGCCCAACAAATTCCAAATTGGAATTAGGGGATCTTTTTGAATTGATTCTTTTATCACATTGTGATATTTTACATCGTTGAATGGACCCATTCAAAAACAATTGGACGATGACAAAATTATCAAGAATTGGCATTTCTTATTTCTATTCAACAATGTATGAATAGTTCCTTATCCTCCCCTTCCATAAACCCTAATTTCACCAGTATGATTGTTCCACAGGTGAGCATTAGCCGGAGGAATTTTGTGTTCCCATCCCGTTGTCATCCTCTGCTTATGAACCTATTATCTTATTGCAGGAACATTCTCCACTGTGATTGGCACGTGCAGGCGAAGCATATCTATAAGGAAACAAAGTACGCAGCACATGATAGTTCCAAATCTACTTGTAACCAGCTGTTTTGTAAGTTTTCATTTTACACCTGTTATTGTGGAACAATAGTTTGGATCAAGATGTTTTGGGGATGGATACCCCATGTTGTCTTGATAATATCTAACCTATAATAAAAAGCAGGAGAAGGAATTGACATATTTTCATGTTAACATATTTTTGAAACCTTTTAACTTTCCCTTTTTATTCTCAAGTTGTTTTTTAGTTTCTCATTCCTACTTTTTCTCTCCACTCTTATTTTTGTTATTTAAAATCACACACGTAGTGTGTGCAGGATTACTATTATTTATAAATGATTTGCTCCATATTCAGAAGTGTGTGTGTGTGTGTGTGGGTGTGGGTGTGGGGTGGGGTGGGGAGAGGGGGGGAACCAATTACATTATGGGATGCTCAACCTTAAATTAATGCTACAATAGTTACAAAAATCAAATCTGAAGGACCTCCAACTTAGGGAAAAAAACAAATAATATGAAGCATTAATTTCAAATCCAGTAACAGAAGACAATAATAAGGACAAGAGAACATGCATGGGAAAGCATATTTTAATAATAAAACGAGTATAAAGGTACTCACTGTACATGTGACTGTTTTATCTACGTTGCAAAAGCTGCTGCCTTTGAGTTTCTAGTTCTTTTAAATTTTTATGAACAACTTGAACTTTAGTCGAGATATGTTCATTATGGCCCTCGACCTCTTTCATAAGAGAAAGAAGCTGCTCCCTATATGCTGCACTTAGCCGCTTCTTAACACGCAGCTCCACAGTAAGCTCCTGAATTCTCTTCTCTCTTTCATCCTAAAATGATTATCATGCAAACAGCTTTCTGAGAAACACCATTTTAAGAAAATCAAAAGAGGATCAGGAAGTAAATTAATAGCGGGAACTAACACACACACACACACACACACACACACACACATATATATATAGAGAGAGAGAGAACTTAAATTGGATGTTAATTACTTAAGTTATTAAAGAAGACAATAATTCCAGACACTGGTACCATCAGACAACAAGAGAATGGTAGTATGAACTAAGAAAACAGTTCAGTTTCTTTCTATACCTTCCCTTTCCTTTTTATTTCTAGATAATCCTCTATCAGCCTCTTTCATTCTTCCTTTCAATTATCCACCGAGTGTGTGCATATGTATATATATGTGTATGCGTATGTGTATGCGTGTATGTGTGTGTGTGTAGATATATATAAATCGTTCCTAGAGGAAAAAACGACTGTGCAGACTAAATATTGGGCGTCCTATTTAAGTTTTATAGATTCTGCATATCGCCCTATTTACCTCATTAGTAAAATAGTAACTATACTGGGATTGGGAGGGGTTCCTAGATGAACAATTGACTGTGCTGACTAGAGATTGGGCAAACAAATACATTCGAGAGTCAAATAGCATCTTATTAAGTTTCATTGATTATGCATGTCACCCTATGTACCTAATCAGTAAGTAAAATCAACTGGAGGGACTAATAATAATATTAATATAAACAAAAATACTTTGGACCAAAATTACCAATCAAAAAAGTAATGTAACAAATGATCATAACAAGTAATAAGCAAATAAACTTGAAGCCCAGGCCCCATGCATCAAAGTCTTCCTTGACATTTCCAGACTAGAAACTTTATGATACCTCTACAGCTCTACCCTGGCATATATTGAAGGCAAAGCATTAAAGGAGCCGTAGAATTATTCAATCATTTCCTGCATAACATATAAAATTACTTGAAAAGAAAAAGGGAAAAATAGGCTAAAATTAGCCACCTAGCTATGCCTGAAGATATAATATTGAGGAAACCAAATGCAAATACTCAGCTAGATGTTAAAACTTTTTAGTAAAAAATGGATGTTTCTGAGAAATAATGCACGGTGGAATACTTACATATGTTGGACGTCGTTTGGGCAATGCAACAGATAGGGAATGATTATGGTCCTGCACAAACTTTCTGACAACCCACCTTCCAGGTTTCTCTCTCTTCACTAGAATCATTGCTGTGCAACCTTCCCGCCGCCTGTCTCGCTTTTGAACTGAAACAGTCTCTGCTTTTTGATTATCAGAACCGCCTTTACATCCAAGTCCACGGGAAATAATTGATCCACGCTCTGATTTGCGGGACGATAGAACACGAGTTACAAATCCTACCCTTCCAGCATATTCATCATAAAATGTTATCACGGCTTCTTCTGATTCAAAAAGCATACCTTCCTGTGGTTCTTGATTTATGTCAGATTCACATAAAGTCAATTCTATTCCTGCAGAAGTTTCTATTGTCCCAGTGCCATCAACTGATGGAGTTTGTGTATCCACTGAAATACAAGTTAGATATATGATCACTAATTTGGAGAAAACAAAACCATTGAAAGAACAAAAATTGTATGAGAAAGTAATAGTCAAAAGCGTGCCTTCATTAACATAACTACCATTTTCAAATATCGTTTATAACATTAAATAGGAAATAAAAGTGAAAGTTACTAAGTTATTTGCACAAATGAGCTTCTTCAACAGGGGCACACACAAACTGATTAGATAGAAGGGAATCACTGAATGATTTCCCAGAACCAAGTAGGAAAAAAGTTAAAACTGTCTTTCCTAGTTTTAAAATGGACGGAAAAGAAAGAAAAAAGGGACGAAAAATGCAACTTTTCTACCATATTCTCTTGTTTTTGAGTTTTTTAATGAACAAAGGGGGGGGGGGGGGGGGGGGGGTAAGAAGAAAAAGATGGGACATGAAAGAAAAGATAGAAGAAAAAGAGAATACTAGGCACTTTTCTTGCCAAAGTTTTTCATCAAAAAAATGAATGTAAATAACATAACCAAATCTTTTATAATCCCTATTATACTCTCCATATATAAACACAATAAAAGTAATACAAGGGTCAAAATAGTCCTCCAAATGTAAAACTTAAGTTTTCTTTCCTTTTCCTTTATAAACTCATTGACAACATGAATGAAAACTTACATATTATTTTCTTATTTATCCTAATTTAAGATTTTCATTCTTTTATTTTCAGCCCCAAACTCAAGAACTAAGTGCAAAAGTCAGTAAAACATGGTGGACATTTTTGGAGCAAGAAAAGATGTACAAAATTCTATACTGAAAAATTCCTTCATCTCCAAAAAGGTCCCCATTTAAAATTATAAGAGAAAATTTACTTTAACAAGGATCGAAGCTTACATAAAAACATTTTCCTATAAGGGAAACACTCATAGTTTCAAAACATAACGAATAATAAATGTTCTGCAAAAGAATATAATTTACATCCCCTAGCAATAACTGAACATGTTCATAAGAATTTGAGAACTTTTATCCTATTTAGTCATATGAAACAATAATAATACGTTTGGTTGAGAGAATAGAATGAATAAAGAAATGGAATGAAAAATAGTGTATTAGATGAACATTTTGGAGGATAAATTATTTCAATGGAATGAAAATTTGTTCCATCCCTTTGATTTTTATCCCATGCGATAGGGTGGGATAAAACTCATTCCAATGGAATGGATATGTATTATAATTTTACCATTATATTAAACCACTCATTCCCACCAACAATTAAACATATACTTCAAATAACTTAAAATCATTTCATTCCTTCCTCTATTCCATTCCTTCAATCCAAATGCAACATAAAAGTTAGGTTTTTAAGATCACTGTTTCATTCATAATCAGATCCCCCAATTTGGAATTCCTACACAATGTCAAAAGGGAAACAAACAATTGATTATAGAAAAAGCATCAACTGAGGTAAGCCCAAAGTTGCTATTGAGATTACTTAGTTTTATTTCTTACATCTACCTATTTAATTTCATGCAGCATTTTCTTCAGGTTTCAGTTTAAAAATGAACTTTTTTCCATTTCCCTGTCCCAAAATTTAGGAAATTTCAATTTCAGATAACATAAATGACCATTGATCAATGATCGTTGAATTTAGGGCTTTTTAATTCTTTAATTCAATGAAGATATACAATAAAAATAAAATATATATATATATATATATATATATATATATATGGAGAGAGAGAGAGCAGTAAAATTGAGGGCTTACTGAAATTGAAGCTTGAAAGATGTAGAATTGTCGAATGCTTATGGGTTTGTATCGCCTGTGTTTCTGGACCGTAAAGCAAAATGGCGAAGGTGTTATACTTGAAGGGAAAGGATACGTGGCATACATTCTGCTTACAATCAACATCCTTGATTGATAATTTACTCATATTGGCACACATTATCTCTGTGACCGTCTGCTTATTTCTTTTATTTTTTGTTAAAAATGTTTTTACACCCTTTGTCATAAAATATACATATATAAAAGACGAATCTAAAATATATATTTTTAAATAATATACCTTTCTTAAATAACATATTTTTATTAAAATTACGTCGTTTTAAAGATTCTTTTAAAAATATATATATTACAATAGAGTAGTCCCACTTACTTTCCTTTTATTTATAAAAATGTCACTCGTGGCCCCACTTATTTTTTAAAAGAATTTTTAAAATATCGTAGTTTTAATAAAGGTATATTATTTAAGAGAGATGTGCTATTTAAAATATATGCTTTAAATCTGTCCTTAATATATATATTTAGTCAATATTGTAAATATAAGATTATTCTTACAACAGATTTCAGATGTCTATTCAAGAATTGAACGGTGTAATGAAACATAATCCACACTTTAATATGGGGGATCCCGCGGTTTAGTTTTGCGAACGAAGATCCACAATGTCAATATACAAAAATATCTTTTTTTTTAAAAGTAATCCTCGTCCACACAATTAAAGTGTGGATTGTAGATTTTTTTTTTACTTCAAATTGGCCGAATTCTAACAAAGCAATCCTTCTCTTTTTAAAAATAATCCTCGTCCGCACAATTAAACCGCGGATTGGAGAGATTTTTTTATTTTTTTACATCAAATTGGCCGAAATCCTTTTTTCTCTGTTTTCACAAACTGGTCGGCAAATCTCCATTATTAGTCTACGCATTGACCATTTTGCTTAATTTGCTGATTTTTTTGTATGGATTCAATAATACTTACAAAGTATTAGATGAACGAGAAAGGAAATGGGAGTGAGAGAGAAAAGGGCGAATGAGATAAAGAGAGTGAGTTTTATATAGTTTATCAATGAAGTACCAAATTTATACTAGCAACAAATCAATAATCAAGGATTTAGAAAGAATTAATATTATCAACAATCCGAGGAAGTCAACAAAAATCTCTTTACAGAATAATGAACATCAAATTTTTCGAATATGATTAGATTTTGGAATCTCAAATTTAATTAAATATTCACAAGGAAAAATATTTCTTTTGAGGGTCACTAAGTAGTCGTAAGGACCATGAACTCTTTACACAAATGTTCAATAGTCAAAGATTGTGAACCTTTACATGGCGTTTAACAGTCATAAAAACTGCAAATTCTGATCCCCCATAGTATCATTTGGTGATTAACCTAATAATAATACCCCATGTTACATGTAACATTTAATCCTGTATTTACACGCCATATGTCAGCTATCCGACCATAAGATAATACTCCCATTTCTAGGATTGTTCATACTCAATCACAACCTCAGGATCCGCACCAAAATAATTTGGATTGGATTAACATGTTACCAAATAATCATAAAGAATTCAATTCAATAAAATTGATAGAAACATAGAAACTAATTTTAGTTGAACAAATGATATAAACTCCTTTTATAGACGATCCAAGAAGCTTTTTAGAAAAAATTATAGTTTAATAATGAGCAAAGTTCAAATGCACAAGAGTGCAGGAACTTGCTTGTCTAGGGCGTACTTTTCTCGAGTGGGATATTTTCTGTCTCAGTAAAGTAACCTAGTGTGGTAGCTCTCTTGTCTTGGATCTCCTTACTTTTTCTTCTTGGTTGATATTTTTTTCTCACTTTCTTTCTTCCCTTTGCCTGCCAAAGACTCTTTCTTTCTCCCTCCTTTGTGACATTTGTTTTTGTGTTAGATGAAAAGTGTGGAAAAGGAAGAGGGTTAGGTATTTATACTCAAAGTTGGATAATTTTTCTCCACCAAAATATTTTAGGAGGCTTATCAAGGAAGCCTCCCCCTTCCTTATCCTTACCAGGTGAAATTGCTATAGTACTCCCTGTTTTTTTCCTAGCTTTGTTAGCAAGTTGGAGAAATCTCTAGATTTTTGACCAATTTGCTTGCTTGCTCTATATATAGATGACACACACACGTGTATGTATGTACACATGTGATTTATACATGTATGTATATTTGTATTAATTATAAGTATACTTGTATTATTTATATACATGTATACTTGTGTTAGTTGTATATATGTAAGCATACTTGAATTGATTATATGTATGTATACTTGCATTTTATTTGGTATAGCTATTTGATTTTTTAAATGTTAATTACATTTTTCTAGTTACTTTCCTTTTTATTAAACTTACTCAAATAATATATGTATTTATATATATATTTTTACACATATATTTTAAAATAATGAAGAATTATAATTTAAACTTTAATAATTATTGCATTTATAATCACAAAATTTATTGGTTTTTTGGAATATTACATTATCCCCCCTTCTAAGGATTTTGTCCTCAGAGTCATCGGTACTTACTCAAAAAGATGTGGGTAATTTTTTTATATTTTATCTTCTAGCTCCTATGTAGCTTCTTCTGTGGAGTGATTTCTTTATATTATCTTCACCGAAGATATTACTTTGTTTCTTAGAACTTGCTCTTTTCTATCCACAATTTGAACTAGAACTTCTTTATAGCTTAATTCTTTCTCAACTTATATTGGCTCGTAATCTATCACATGTTTATAGTCCAGTTTATAAAGACGCAAAATAGAAACGCGAAACAGATTATGTATATGTTCCAATTCTGGAGGTAACACTATTTCATATGGTACTGTGCTTACTTTTTTAAGTACCTTAAATAGTCTTATAAAACTAGGACTAAGTTTTTCCTTCTTCCCGAATCACATTTTTTCTTTCCATGGGGATACTTTCAGAAATACATAACCACCTACACAAATTCCCAAGCTTGAAGGTTTTGGTCCGCGTACTTCTTCTGGCGATCTTAAGTCGCTACGTGTCTGCGTATGAATTTTAACGATATATGTTGTTTGATGTACCAATTCTGGTCCGAGTAATTGTCGTTCTCCAACCTCGTCCCAGCATAGTGGAGTTCTGCATTTTCTTCCGTACAATGCTTCGTAAGCTGACATTCTAATGCTAGTGTGATAATTGTTGTTATATGTGAACTTCGCTAATAGTAGATAATCGTCCCAACTACACTTGAAGTCCATAACACAAGGCCTAAGCATGTCCTCTATGGTTTGAATCGTTCTTTCATTCTGTCCATCTGTTTAAGGATGGTATGCGGTGCTTAACTTGATTTGAGTTCTTAGTTACTCTTTGAGACTTCTCTAAAAATTTGATGTAAAGCGTAGGTCTCGATCAGACACAATCAATACTGGAACTCCGTGTCTAGAGACAATTTCCTTAATGTAAAGCTTTGCTAATTGCTCTAATTAATTTTTACTTTTATCGGCAAGAAGTGAGCAGATTTTGTAAACCAGTCTACAATCAGCTAGATAACATCAAAACCCTTCAGTATTGTTGGGAGTCTCACCACAAAATTCATTGTAATGTGCTTCCATTTTCACTCCTGAATTTTTAAGGGTTGTAAAAGTCCACTTAGTCATTGATGTTCTGCTTTAATGTATTGACAAGTTAGACATTTATTAACCCATTTCGCAATATCCTTTTTCATACCTAACCACCAAAAATTCTGGCACAAATCTTAATACATTTTTGTACTTTAAGATGAACTAAATATTTCACATTATGCACCTCTCGTAGAATTTCTTCTTTTAATTTCAACACCGAAGGTATCCTAAACCTCACTTCAAATCGGATCACACACCTTCCTTATCAAGCTAAAAAATTTCTTCTCCTTTCTTTGTAATATCCCAAATATTTCGATTATGATATGACAAGATCTAATTAAGGTTATCAATTTAAAATCTAAGAACGATTGCTCGAGCATATCTTAAAGACTATATACGGCTCAAAAATGCGATCGTATACAACTAAGAGGTTAAAATCTTTAACCTAATTTGTGTTATGTGAATAGTAAAGCTTGAATTGAGCTTTTAAATGTTATATGTGAATTATCTATGTGTAGGATTTTGTGTTTTGGTTCAAGCAGTTAACCTTAACACTTATTAAAAATCAGAAGTCAATTTAGGGCAAAAGCCTAAATTAGAAAAATAGTTAAACCTTAAACCCTAAGGTCTAAACACCGAGAAATAACCTAGGCCCTCGAGCAAAATGTGAAGGTCAAATTGACATTCTGTTTCAAGATTCATCCTTCCTACACTTTGAAAACACGTAACAGTCAATAATTCTTTTTCTCGAAAAACATGTAATTACTATTCACGAGAAAATATTTTTCGTTCGTTTGACTGTTCCTTTCATTTATAGGACTTCTTACATTTCACAATATAGTGTTAATATGAAGTTTAGATGTCAGAAAACCAATAAAAATTTTCAAGAAAAAGGACGAAAATACACGATTTACGAGAAAGCGTTTGTCGTCTTTTTGACTGTTCTTTTTAACATTTTAACTTTTTACATTTCACGAAAATAGTGTTTATATGAAGTATATATGCTATTTAGCCAATAAAAGTTTTTCTCAAAAAATGTGTAAAATACTATTCATTTGAAAACTTTCTTCCGAATTTTGAAAATTCACATTACTGAATAACGTTTTTATTGATAGTAGATGCATTACGACCAATAAAATTTTTAACCAAGATAATTTTCAGAGATTACTATTCATATATACGGAACGAATACGTGACGAATACGGAAGGAATACGAAAGATAATACGAGTATACTGTAATGTATAATGCAAGAATTATATGAGATTAATACGAGAATAATACGAGTTATAATACCAGTAGAATACGAATATTATACGAAAGAAATACGCATAAATACTTATGTATTATACTATTTAACTAATTAGTTGAAAACAAACTAGATTATATTGGGAATCCAGGTGAAAAGTTTTCGACCAATCACATTCAAGTATGACTAATTATTGACCAATCAGAGTCAAGCTAGACAAAACCAAGTTAGAGTAACCAAACTGGGGAGAACTAACACAATTACAGAAACTAGAAATCAAAATAGACCAATTAGAACCAAGGAAACCAAACTTGCAATCCAGGTGAATATTTTTCGACCAATCACACGAAAGGATGCTGCAAGCATGATGTAAGCATGACATCATCCTCAAAGAAGCACAAAGATGATGTCATGATGATGTCGCTTGGTGGAGAAAAAGTAAGTAAAGTTTAGGGTGCAAAGTGTAATAAGCCGGGGTAAAAATGCGATTAATGAAACTTGGTTTTTCTATAAATAGGAAGCTAAGCTCTTCATTTTTCTCATCCTTTTCAATAGCAAAATCAAGAGCAGAAATACTCTCTCTCTATATATATATATTCTACATAGTTATAATTCAAGTATTGGAAATTACAAAGAAATAGTTAAAGCTTGCAAACATCAAAGGTACAATCTTTAAAAGTTATTATGTTCGATTTTTCTTTCGTCTTTTATTTTCAAAAGCTCAAGAACGCGAGTCGTAGCCATGTACGATTGTTGTTCTCCATGTTCTTCACGTGTTCTTGAGCATTTCTACATTTTGTAGTAGTTATAATGTCGAATTTCAATTCGTAGTTAAAGCTCATTGAACATACATCGTACCATGTACGATTTATCTGTTCTCCATGTTCTTCGTATGTTTTTGAGCATTTTTATAAATTATTTTAATCAATTGTGCAAGCCGTTATAATGATAAAATTTTGTTAATTATAAAGTTTAATAATCACTTATGTAAGCAGTTATAATGCTCAAATTATTTCAAGTACGTAAAAACCAAAAGCTTAAGAATATAGTCGTTACCATGTACGGTTTATCCGTTATTCGTGTTCTTCGTGTGTTCTTGAGCAAAAGTCATGAATCTTTCTATGAGAAGGTTTGTGATTTATTATTTTTATGTTATAAAGTGTTATTAAGTCTTATAAAATGATTTCTTAAAGAGTTAAATCAAGCGGTACTATGTTTCACATGGTTAACCCTAAAAATGTTGCTCAAAACATGCTCACTGATTGTTTTTGCTAAAATTCAAAAACTTAAAATCCAAATCTGCCTTAGAAATACAGATTAAAGTTGTAGATCATGAAATTCTAAGCAATTTAGACTCAAAAATCACTTCAAAACATTTTCGTATGACAAAGTTATGGCAGTTACCGAAAAGGACATCAAAACTGCGAAAAATAAGCATACCCTCGGATTTTGGGAGTTAGCCAAGCTGACTAAATATTCTGCCAATGAAAATATTCTAGTTTAGTTATAAAAACACGTATAAAAAGAAAATTTGATGAACTAACATTCTGTATGCGAAACCCTTTATATAAACACTTTAAGCGATTACCGGGAAACCCTAATTGTGCAAAAAGACAAGTTCTCTAAACTCAAACTCGAATTATATTTCAAATATATGCTAAGTGATTTAATTATTGTAAATTATTCCACATCAATTCTTGACATTCACATAGTGCAAGTTTTTTATCCTTAACATTTGTTTACTTTCTTTTGATGTGATTTATACATTTTGTAGAAACAACGTGTTATAAATCTTTGATATGTGAGTTATTGCTTCTTGTTTCGGCATAACTTGAAAAATGAAATGCTTATTCGTGATATATTTCGAATCATGCTTTATTATATCAAACCAAGTTGTCTTGGGGCGATCTTGACATGTGAAGTAAGCTGAGATGAACAAAAATGTATAGCTGTTCGTAATTAGTCCAGTGGAAAGTATGTTATGCATAACATAGGATGTCGTTAGGTTGATCCCCTTTCTATATCCACAGTAATGGTTCTAAGTCGAAAGACAAAGAACAGTTCAAGGTCTAATCATCACTCAATCTTACTATGTTAAGAACATTTGTTATATAAATTGTTGTGCCATAAATCCTTACTATCCATATCGGTGTGAGTTCACTTATATGCTATGTGTTAAGACTTGCTGAGCAACTTAGCTCGCCCTTGCATAAACCTAATTTGCAGACATACCTGAGAGCTCCGACTCAAAGAAGAAAGGAAATAAGAAATGCATAAACTAGTTTACTGTTTTTCTTAACTGTTCTTAACTGTAGTCATAATGGCATTTTGTAATAAGAACAAGTTCCAAACATGTAATCGAATATTATATTAATATTATCAGATTTTATCACATTCTATTGTTATGTCTTTACTTTGATTAAACTTAGAGTTGTTAAAACTTAACACAGTATTAATAATGATCTATTTATCTAAATGAGGATCAGTAAATAACTTGTGAGTGTTGTACATCCGAGACAAGACTAAGCGATGTTGACTGATCAAATCCATCGTTAAGGTTCCTCGGACCCAGGTATAACTCGTTATTACACTATTCTGAATGCCAGATAAGTAGGATTATTAATATAAAGAGATATCACTATAAACAAATATGTTTCAAATGAGGGTTTTAACTAGTTGGGTAATGTTCTATACAGAAAGAGAATTTTACACCGGACAAAGATACAACTATTTGTCACGGATAAAGATGCAAACATTTATCACGGGTGAAGATGCAAACATTCACCGCGAGATTCTCTGTTCCTAAGAGTCGTCCTAATGATTTAATGCCGTGGATGTTGGAACATGTAAAGTTATAAAATATCTAAATATTAAGGATAAAATGTTACGATTGAGTATTAAGTCTCTTGTATCGATTGCAAGGACTTGATATATAATAGTGAAAGATCTTTGGGAATTAAGATGAGAATTTTGTTTATGAACAAAAGAAATCATCCATAAACCTAATGATTTAGCATTTATAGTGAACCCCAAGTCAGCTATAGCAAGTATAGTGATTTGGGGGCGTCACATTCTTTGTTATCCTTCTCCTAATCCGTTCACATTCTTCATCTTTACTTTGAAATTCCTTAACTCTCTCAAGTAACGATGTTCGAGCTTCCATCACATATAATTGTCCTATTGATTCGCTAGGACTCCTTACCTTAATTTTCAATTTCTCAAACTCTCTCCTCAGTTCTTCCTGAGTAGTCAACATATTCAACATTTTTTGATTTTTGACTTAACGCGTCTGCTACGATTTTAGCCTTTCCCGGATGGTAAATGATTGTACAATCATAGTCCTTTAACAATTCTAGCTACCTCATCTGCCTCATATTTAATTCCTTTTTGCATGAAAATATATTTTAAACTTTTATGACTTGTGTATATTTTACACTTTTCCTCGTAAAGATAATGCCTTCAAATTTTTGAAGTAAACACCACAACTGTTAATTCCATATCATGAGTAGGGTATCTCTTCTCGTAATCTTTCGGTTGTCGTGATGCATACGCAATCACCTTTCCATACTGCATTAGTTCATAACCTAAACCTTTATATGAGACATCGTTATAGACTGTAAAACCTCCAGTATTATCTGGTAAGGAAGTCGTGCTCAATCTCTTCTTCAATACTTGAAAACTTTCCTCGCATTTTTTCATCCATACGAATTATACCTCTTCCTACTTAAATTGATTAGAGGCCTGGCTATTTTTGAAAAATCTTGAATGAAACGCTGGTAATAACCTACTAACCCTAAGAAATTTCTAATTTATGTTGGGGTCTTTGGTTGTTCCCAGCTCATTACTGCTTTTACTTTTGTTGGGTCTATCGAAATTCCATCTTTATCAATTATATGACCCAAAAATTGCACTTTCTCCAACCAAAATTCACAGTTTAAAATTTTTGCATACAACTTCTCTTTTCTTAATATTTCCAACACTCTCCTTAAATACTCATCTTGTTCCTCTTTTGTTTGATAGTAAATTAGAGTGTCATCAATAAACACCACGACAAACTTATCCAACTAATTCTTGAAAACCTTATTCATTAAGTCTATAAATGCGGCAATGGCATTTGTAAGTCCAACAGGCATCACCAAAAATTCATAATGCCTGTAACGTGTTCAAAATGTTATTTTTGGCATGTCCTCTTCTCTTATATTCAATTGATGATATCCTAACCGTAAATCAATTTTTAGACAAATATTTAGCTCCTTTTAATTGAAATTTAAACAAGCACACTTAGAAGGGGGGGGGGGGGGTGAATAAGTGTGGAGTAAACTATGTCCGATTTTCGTGATTTAACAAAACAGTAAGTAAAACAGTTTGCTGAATGAATAATTTCAGTTTGCTAATTTAGAGACTCATTTATACTGTTAATGGAATCTAGATGATATGATCAGTTTTGCTTGGAAATAAATGTGATGTGTTGAGCTAGCAGTTTATATAGATAATGAAAGTAACCAATCACATGAACACGCGAATTTTTACGTGGTTCGACCCCTATCTTCTACTCTAGTGGCCTACTCCACGTCCAATACCAAATGGTATTGGAGACTTCTTTTTATTAAATATTTTTTCCTTACAACACCTTCTTACAATAACAGTTCCCACACTTTGAGGACAATTCCTCCCGAGCACCTATGCTCCCTTGTGCACACCTATACACTTACTTGAGTACTCTTACTCACAAAGCTATTAAGCTAACCCAGAACTTATTGTAACAAACCCTTCAAACAGAAATAGATTAGCACAGTCCTTAAAACTAATTATAGAAAACACTATGATCAAAACATGAATTATATAACAACTCAAAGCTCGAATTTAAATGCAATGATCAAAAGTTAAGATATCACCAGATTATTCTCACCTGATTTACCGCTGGGAACAAAATCAGATTGTCAAGTGACCTTCAGCAGTGTAACAGTTATTTTCGTGAGAGAATAATACTTGTTGTGTAGTGTTTCTTTTCTTTTTAACCAACTCAGTATATCATCAATATTATTCGTATCAGTTTGTTTTGCTGGATAGGATATATATATATATATATATATATATATATATATATATATATACACCTTTGAAAACTAGCCGTTAAGGAGGATCCATAACAATAATTACCGTTTGACCTTTTTGGACTTGGTAACTATTCAAGGGATTTTTCCAGTGATTACCTGTGATTGATAAAGAGGATCACGAATTAAAGTAGCTTTATTCCCATATAATGATGATTCCCATGATATATGTTATGAAGCACAATCATGGAAATATTTTTTTTGACACCTCAGCATAACGTAGGTCAAGAAAATAGTCATTTCATAAATGGTTGCAAGTTTTTAGCAGTCACGGTCAGCTTTTATGGAAACAAAAAGATCAGCCCATTACAGTTACCATAAAAGACACTAGGTTTATTCAATTTGTTTATTATCAGATTTATGGCAACTCTTGATTGTCAATCAATCAAGTATTAATGGCTTGATTTAATAATTTCTCAAATCTTGGAAAGGTCAATCAATTACCAAATTTAATTTAGATTCCCTTAATTATTCTAATTGATCCTAATATGGAATGTCCATGATGGCTGACTCGGAAATTTAGTGTGACACTTGATTTGGATATATTTATAACAGATTTCTTTTTTAAATATGGAATGAAACCTAATGAGCTTTGAATTGAAATATGAGTCATAGCCAAGATCTTACATAAAACCTAAAGACTCAGGATAGAGATTCACAAGACTTTTCATTTGTAGCTTTAATCCAGTGCCAATATCAGTTTGCTGCATGACATTATTTTCAACCTGCTGCACATATCTCAATAGACATAAACAAGGTTTTAGAATCGAAATAACATTATCATCAAAACCAAGAATCGGAGTGTGACCAAGTCAACATTAATTGATTGAAAAGATCATCAATCCTAGGTCATAGATATTTATTTTTAATTGTCACCTTATTCAGCTCACGGTAGTCGATACATAATCGTAACGACTCATCTTTCTTTCTAACAAATAATACTAGTGCTCCCCAAGGAGACATACTTAGCCTAATGAATTATTTATCTAATAGCTCATTTAATCGAACCATCAGCTCTTTCTTCTCTACTGAAGTCATTCGATATGGAGCTTTTAAAATAGGGGCAATTCTTGGTACGTGATCAATTACGAATTCTATCTCTCGATTGCACGGGAGTCCAGACAATTCTTCTAGGAATACATCTGCAAACTTTCTTACTATTGGTATTTGTTCTAGTTTCGATTCCTTTTGTTGAGTATCCACTATGTAAGCCAGATACCCAACACATTCTTTCCTAAGTAGTCTTTTTGCTTGCATCATAAATATTCAATTAGACTATCTAGGATTACGGTTTATGTAAAATACTACTTTCGCCTTATTAAAAACCCTAAGGTTCACTGTCTTCTGATGACAGTCGATCATTGCTTCACGGTTGTTTATCCAATCCATCCCTAGTATAACATCAAACTCCCTTAATTGGATTAGAATGAGATCTACAAAAGTCTTATAATTCAAAATTTTTGCACAACAATTTTTATGCACTTGATTAACAGGGATGATTTCCTTGTTAGCAACTTATATGCTTAAGGGGTGTTCTAAATCTTCAGGAATTAAATTCAAACGATACACAAAGCTATGTGATATGAACACGTAGCATTTGAATCAAACATAACATATGCATCGATAGAATTTATTGGTTTGATACCTGACACCACATCCTTTGATGTTACTATGTCCCTGACGTTCATGTTGAATGTTCAAGCTGTTGGTCTCATTGGTGGAGTCGGTCCCGTTATCTGAAGTCTATTATTAGTTTTATATCCGACATCTGCCCTTACCATTTTTGAACAATTTCATGCCTGGTGGTCTAAAGCACCACACACAAAGCACATGCCATTTCTTGAACTAGTACAACTAGGAGTCATGTGTCCCTCTTGTCCACATTTAAAACATACATTTCTTCCTTTCAAACAAACCCATGTGTGGTTCTTGCCATAATTTCTACAAGCCTCCACTTTTTTCTTTATATTCCATTCCCTTTCTCCCTCGTCGTTCCATTTTCTTTTATTATTATTGTTATCCCTCCATTATTTCTTTTCTTCTTTTCCTAATTGTACTTCATCAGGGCTTCACTACCACCCTAATCTATGGTTGCCTTCTCCAAGAGGGTGACAAAATTGTCAATATGCAACATCGATAGTCTATTGTATAGCCAGGTATTTAAACCCTGTTTGAACCTCCTCGCCTTTCTTTCCTCTGTATCAACTTGATGCGGAGAAAATCTTGTCAACTCATTAAATTTTGAGGCATGTTGGGGGACAGTCACGTCCCTTTATTTTAATTCCAAGAATCGCATTTCCATATGACTCTGCATACTTTTAGGAAAATAATTTCAAAGAATAATTCCTCGAATTTATTCCAGGGAATTATCCCCTCTCCAACCCTATTTTGATTGGCCTCCCACAAAAAATTTGCCTTTCATTGAATAGGTGGCAAATATTATTTTTTGGTCTTCCCTCACTCTGGCAATTTCAAATGCCTTTTTCATCTTCCTCACCCACGTTTAAGCCTCGATTGACTCTATGTTTTCCCAAACATTTGGGGGTCCTAGATTTTTAAAATCTTTAAATGTCGTTACCGATGCTACCAGATTTTCGTTAATAGACCTATTTTGGAGGGCTTGTACTAGTAGGTCTACAAACTGTTATAGGGGCTAGGTTCGTGGTACTCGTGTTCATGATACTCCTATAGTTCTTTATTAACTGACATCATTCATGGTTATTCTCGCATCATTTTTCTATAACATAAAACATAGGTATTATTACAACATTATATGTAAAAGTACATGAGACATCTATTTAAAACATACTTATATTATTTAAACATATTGTTTATACATATAACTTAGACATCCCATGTCTGTACATAAAAATAGGATACTACATTTTACACAGTTTTTACTATTTGCTACCCACTATATATACATAAACACATCTCATAGGTCATTTCTAATAGTCTCGTTATATCCTTCATACATCAGGTGCGACACAAGGTCTTTACTAATAGTATGGTATGTCTACACTAGCTCTATCAGAAGGTATTCCATCATATCCCAAACTTGCCAAAATGAAACCCTGTAGAAATATTGCAAACCATCTATTCTTCTTTTAGTAATTCTTAGTTCTCCCTCTACATCATCTAATATTCGTTCTACCTTGATACATGTGTCTATTTCAGTTTCTCACAGAGCCTTTATCTCCTCGTTTATTTCCTCTATTTGTTGGACCCTGTTTTTTAATTCTTGATTTTTGTCTAGTATGTCTCGTACCATGGCATAAGCCTATGATAAAACTAGTCTCAATCCTTCAGAGTCTTCCCTGTCTGCGGGTGCTGCCTCATCATTTACAATATATCCTTACTGCGACACTTAGGGTTCTTCTAAACATGATATAGGCTTACATTAATAATCACTATGAACTCATCTTAACTTTTTTTTTTGTTTCAAATGAGGTTATCTTCATAACTCATAGATCTATAACACACACTTATGGATCTTTAAAACTTTTAACCATAAGAAGTTATTTCTTTTGAAAAACACAACACTCACAACTAGGGTTTTTAAGTTTAAGTATCATCATTTGATTTCTTAGCATTTCTTGTATAAAAATGTTAATCTAAACACATTTTTTACCATTAAAAACACCTTATTTCTTCGAATCCACCATGATCCACCATCACAACACAAAACTCCCACAACCAAACATATAAACTACTGTAACACAAAGTTAAACTAAAGTTTTAGGTAAATGAAACTTTTAAACCTTTTTGGTTCTATTCTTCTCTTTGCTAGGAACCTTGCTAAGCTAACTTGCCCCACTTTTCCTTCTTCTTGCTTACCCAAAAATGGCTTCACTCTCTATGCTCTCAAGAGGTTTCTCTTAAACTTCCTTCTTTTCTCTTTTATATTAGCTCTCAACTATCTCCTCCTAATCTTTCTACTTTTGGAAAGTCTTGCAAAATGAATAAGGGGAGGGTATTTATAGAAGAGATCTCGCTTCCATCTACCTATACATATATGTATATATCTATACATCTTCCACCAACTCTTGCCGCCCTTTCCCATCCTAGCTTCACCTAGCCCTCAAAAGTCTCTCTTACACAAACCCTAACAAGTCCCTTCTTGTTCCCCACCATTGACTATCAAGGAAAAAAAGTCTCCCCTCTTAGCTCTCATTAGGGTTGCCAAAAAGGGGCATGGGGGCTGCCGAAATTGGATTATATATATAATCCAATTTGGGCTCCCACTTGGGCCACTCCTAGTTTAGGTTTTGGACTTGGTGTACCCAAGACATTGGGCTACTAGTTCTCTTCTCATTGGGCTTTAAAAACCTAACTACAAGGCTTGGAACAATAATTAAATTGGGCCTCCTACATTACCAAACATAAAGGTCATAATTTTCTTGGTTGATTTAAATAACTTGGGCTTCATTTTATTTGCCACACAAATCCTACACAAATCTTGTTAATTAATAACATAAAATTAAATCATATCCTATGTAATTAACTAAATTAATTATACCTCATGACTTTTCTTTTTGTTCCATCTTTAATTGGTTAATATATATATATATATATATATATATATTCAACCACATCATTGCACAATAATTTCCAATTAACGCCATTTCATTGATAATAAAGTTACACAGAATTCTTGGTCATTACACATCCACTAGAATGAAAAAATTTCAGTATCCGCTACTAATAATAGCGGATGTGAACCATCAGCTACTAATAGTAGTGGATGTAAACCATCATCGTCCGCTACTATTAGTAGTGGATGGCTACGTCATCCACTACTATTAGTAGCGGACGACGTGTTTTAAATTTTTTTAATCTCGATTGTTGATCCCTATACTGGATGATATGGATGTTATTTGCCCTATCTTGCTCCATAACAATATATAACAATATATATATATATATATATATATATATATATATATATATATATATATATACATATGTTGCCCATCTGTGACAACCGGTTGTTGGGACACTGTTTCGGCAACCAATGCAAAAGACATTTTTAGCTATGGATTGGTCATGTCGTTACTCTTTCTTGCAACAGATCATGCCGCTACTCCCTCTTGTGGTAGACCAATTTATGCGTAAAATTAGCCCTACCGTTGCTGTAGGAATTTCAGCACATAAAAGCAGCGGAATTTAAAATTTTTTAAGATAATTTTCAAAACCCTAAAACAGGATCGATGCGAAAACATATTAATTCAGAGGTTTAGATTTGTTTTACCGATTATCCGAGCTTGAATGGAGACGGTGAAACTTCTGGAACAGCTTCGAATCCTCAACACAATCCAATGGAACTGTGCCTCTACGGTATCCACATGAACGCCCCGCGAATCGTCACACGATCTGCAGCAAAGAGAACTGCGGTACTAACCACCATGATCAGGATTTTTTGAATTTCTCTCTAGTCTCTCTCTAAAAGCGACTAGGGTTTTGTTTAGGTTTTTGATTTTTTTCTCTCTTCGTAAAACTGCTGATATATCATATATTTATATAGCAGTTAAAAAGGAATTAACCAAAACCTTAATTTTTATTAGAAAAATAAAATCCTAATATATATATATATATATATATTATCTTAATTAAGTCTGACTTAATTAATATACATACATATAAATTATCCTATTAATTTAAATTCGTAATTTAAATATTAGCAATCATATTGACATATTTAAATCCTTACCATTTAAATTAATTCCCTTTTAATTACGTTCTAAGTGTGTGACCCTATATGTTATTATTACGTTGGCAATAATTTTAAAATCATATTATAAAATTATAAACAGTGAGTGACATCTACTAATGCATCACTGCTACCCAAGTAATAATAAGATTGGTGATTCGATGCAACCTTTTCGTGACCAATGTTTCAATGTAATTTAATCCTTTTAACCTTAACATCCTAGGTTAAACTCGAGGCATAGAATGTGTCATACTCTTCATAATTTAATCTGAGTTTTCTTGATCAATGAGTAGATTATATGAAAAAAATCACTATTTGAGCATGACTATGCATTTCATAGTCCTACTCAATCAAGAGGCCTATGGATATCACCCTTATTATATAGGAGGGTTAAATTTCACCTAGATCACTTATATTCCACACACGATTCATGAAGTACCCAATAATCACCTTTATTGTCCACCCTATTAAATGTGAGCTTTGATGATATCAAAGTACATAAATTCTCATGTAATAATATAGTGATTTCAGGTCGAAGGATCATTACATCATTGTCACTATAAGAATTTCTTATGACACTTTGCATAATGTTCCACGTAGAATTCTCATGGTGGGTCTGTCCAGTACATTGTTCTCTAACATGTACCTATGCATTGACTCAATATCTTATATATTTATGACCAATGAGATTTGGCCATCAGTCAATCCACATACTAGTCTCAATGCATCATTGTTGTCCCATTAATAATGATACTCGACTAGGGACATTTAAGAGCAATGATACTAATTGTAATTATATAATCTCATGTTCAAGTCACATACTTGAAGCTATATAATTGGTATCACTATTCTAAGGACTTTTATTATGCTAACATTTATATAACACAGTAAATAAAATCATAATAAAATAATTCATTTATTCAATCAAATATAATATCAAAATGTTAAGCAATTACATCAAATAATAGGCCACTAGGGCATGAACTCTTACAATCTCCCACTTGCACTAGAGTCAATCACTCATGTATCTAATACCCATGGAACTAGTGTGATATTCGTGCTTCTGCTGCGACAGCCTTGGTCAGTGGATCTGTAATATTATTATCTGTTGGCACTCTACATATATGTGCATCTTCTCTATTAATGATTTCACGGATGAGATGGTATCGCCTAAGTGTATGCTTGGATCGTTGGTGAGATCTGGGTTCCTTAGCCTGTGCAATGGCTTCATCATTATCACAGTATAGCTCAACTGGATCAACAATGGTTGGAATAACACCAAGTTCAGTGATGAACTTTTTAATCCATACAGCCAACTTGGCCGCATTAGAAGTAGCAATATACTCAGCCTCTGTTGTAGAATCGGCTACTGTCTCTTGCTTTGAACTTTTCCAGCTAACAACACCACCATTAAGGCAAAACACAAAACCTGATTGAGACTTATAGTCATCTATATCAGTCTGGAAACTAGCATCTGTGTAACCTTTTACTGCCAGTTCGTCTTCACCTCCATATACCAAGAATGAATCCTTAGTCATTTTCTGGTACTTGAGGATATTCTTGACTGCTCTCCAGTGACCTTCACCTGGATTCGACTAGTATCTGCTCGCCATGCTCAAAGCATACTAGACATCCGGACGAGTACATATCATTGCATACATGATAGATCCAATTACCAAAGCATAAGGGATCTTTCTCATATGCTTCTCATCATCTTGTGATTTAGGACATTAGGCCTTAGAGATCTTTACACCATAAGAAATGGGTAAGTGTCATTTTTTTGCCTCTTACATGCTGAACTGTTTCAGCACTTTATCAATATATGTACTTTGACTTAGGCCAAGCATTTTTCTCGATCTATCTCGATTGATCTTGATACCTAAAATGTAGGTTGCATTGCCCAAATCTTTCATGGAGAAATATTTTCCTAACCATGTTTTTACAGCTTGTAAGGAAGGAATGTCATTCCCAATAATTAATATGTCGTCAACATATAATACCAAGAATACAATGTGACTCCCACTAACCTTCTTATATACACAAGGTTCATCTTCATTTTTTATAAAGCTGAACTCTTTGACTGCTTCATCAAATCGAAGATTCCAACTTCGAGAGGCTTGCTTCAATCCATAAATGGATCGTTGTAGCTTACATACATTTCCAACATCCTTTGGAATGACAAAACCCTCAGGTTGTGTCATATACAATTCCCTCTGAATAGGGAAGTTTTTGACATATGTTCTAATCTAATTAATGCATATAGTCGTTACGAGGAAAAAGACGTTGTGCACAATGAAAATGTACAAAAGGCTGATCACGTTGCATAAAAAGAGGGAAAAAAAGGTTACTAGTCTTATGACTAGAGGACAGTATAAATACTGGATAACCGACCAAGATTTCAAAGGTCTTTATGACCCCTCAGCATAATATGAAAAGCTTTTTTTAGATACCTATTATTCCTAAGTTTGGAGGGAGGTGTGAAAATTAGAAAATCTATTCTGATGATTAGAAATAGCAAAAATTAGTAAGTTAGAATTTCGCAGACGAAATTCTTGGAAGGTGGGGTGAATGTGATAACCTGGGTATTTATGAGGTTAAATATAAACAATGTATGGTGTTTTGGTAATTACGATTAGGAGGAAGAAATCTTTATACGGCCGGGGGGGGGGGGGGGGTGAGGAAGATTGTGACAACCCGGAATTTCAATATATTTTAAATAATATTTAAATAAGAGTTTAATGTATAAAATTCTTATTTATGAAACGAAGCGGGTCAAATGAATAGAAATATATATATATATATATATATATAAAAGTTGTACTATGTGATTTATGTGGAGAGTTAATCTTGTGTATATTTTTAAGTGAAATATATACATCTAGTTAAAAATAAAATTTAATAGTTGATTAAAACTATTAAATTAATTACGATACGATGTTTGAACTCATTGAAAATTAATTAATTTATATTAATTAATTAAGATTAAGTGAAATATTATATTATAAAATAATATAATTTGAATACTAAGTCTTGAACGGTAATGGAATTATTATGAATCAAAATTCATAAATGATGTAATCAATTTGCTTTAGACAAAGAGTGAATTAATGTATGTAGTTTATTTTAAATAAATGAGAAAAGTTGATTAAAATTTATTATTTTAATTTATTACATATAAATGTAATATATTTATGTAATAGCTTAATATATTATATATGCCAAACAATATAAATTGAATATTAAATGAGGGACCAATATTTATTAAATATGTAATAGTTATAATTATATTTATATATTGTTAATTACGAAAAATTACAATATATAAATATGGAGATAATATGTACATACTATATCTACATATAAATTGTCGAGAATTATATATATATATATATATATATATATATATATATATATATATATATATAATTTTATTTCATGAATTAATATAAATTATATTTCATGAAATGGTAATAATATAATTACAATATATTATTATATATGTAATATGTATTATTAAAATGCTTTTTTAAATGAACTAAAATGCTGAAAATGGGAATTTAATCTTGCCAATCATGGCCTTAATTGCTCCTAATGTTGTTGTGTACTGTTTGATTAAGCATGAGGAGGACTTCTTTGCATAAGAAGATGACACCACCTACTTGAACAATTCGTAGTGGAGGGTTACAGCTCTTGGGGCTGAGAATTAATTCCATTCACAATGAAAAGTCTAAATATTTACCAAGTTGCTAAAGCTTCATACAAAAGCTCCTCACAAACTATAACCAACCTCTATCAAATTAAACACAACCAATAAGGGAAATTGCTCCGAATTAATTTCTTAAGAGTTTTGAAGTAAGGTAGCAACAAAGAAATTCAAATTCAGTCTACCATCAAGAGTGCAACAATCAAATTCATCAAAAGGGTATGAAGCTCTTATTTTGGTTAAATTCATAGAAATTACTAGTTTTAATAGCTAATTAATTGAAATTTGTTGTGGGCGGTTGTTGAATTGGTGAACCATGAAGGGTTCAGGTGTTATAAGGATGAATTAATTATGGAGATAGTGTTTTCATGTTTGAATTTAAATGAAATCTGAGTTTTATAGTTATGCATGCTAAGTATTTGATTTAAAAGGAGATTTTTCATAAAACATGAAATTGAAGCATGATTCTAGTAATATAACATGTATTTAGGTGGTATATATGTCAGCTGGGTCGATAGAATTATGAAGTCAATAATTTGAATGTGTTGGAGCAAGAACAAAATCAGTAGAATTCTGCAAAATTCATGTTCTTCTAAGCGCATCGGGGCGCAGTTTTATAGAGGAAAGATAGCGTCGGGGCGCTGTCTACTGTAAGTCAATGTTGACTTTTGTAACGCCCCAGAAATCCACGTGCTGACCACACCGGATCCCATGCGTTAGACGTACAACCTTGTACTTAAATCCACAATATATCTCAATAATATAATTGATAAAACTAGTTTATTTTAAAACTTTTACAATCTCATTCGCAATCTACAACTATATTGTAGTTGTTTAAAACAAAGTTTATTCAAAACTATATCATGATCCTGTCTCAGAATCGAAATCTTTATCTAATGACATCTTAGACCGAATATAATATGATCTAGTCTGTTAAAAAGATACGAGTACAATAAACTCACTAAATATCATATTCAAATTTTGTTTATTTATACCAATATTCCTTTGTACACAAGGGTATGATAATATATCACACATCTGTTCCAAACCGCAAGTTATACTAACTATTCAATTTTATTTTTTTACCAACAACTACCTTAACAGGTGTATCGCAATAGCATCTAACTCTCTCTATGCAGAGATTTCATTACCATGTCTAATACCATTCGCACATGTCTGACATTCCCATCTCAATCTTTGTCTTTATCGACATCGTCTAAATTTCTCGAGCTTTAACTGAAAAATGTTGTTTAAGCAAAAGTGAGCACGACGTCTCAGCAAGTCTAACAGATAGCACATAACACATAGTTAATGTTTATACATGTTTCTCATACTTCATGCATTACATTATATGAATGCATCATGCTTCTCATGCTTTGCATTTATTTATGCAACATACTGATCATGCATTAGAATGAATACATGACATACAGTTCAACTTATTCAATTAACTTAGGCTTTCTATCATATAGAATCAACACACATCATATGATTTCACAAAAGCATATTTAATTCAAATTCTCACATGCTTCAAGTGCACACACAACAGTTATACACATAGCAACAATATCTGAAAAACTTGTCTGGATTACAAAACCAAATAAACAAAATTTGAATATGGTATTTAGTGAGTTTATTGTACTCATATCTTTTTAACAGACTAGATCATATTATATTCGGTCTGAGATGTCATTAGGTAAAGATTTCGATTTTGAGACAGGATCATGATATAGTTTTGAATAAACTCTGTTTTAAACAACTACAATATATTTGTAGATTGCGAATGAGATTATAAAAGTTTTAAAATAAACTAGTTTTATCAATTATATTATTGAGATATATTGTGGATTTAAGTACAAGGTTGTACGTCTAACGCACGGGATCCGGTGTGGTCAGCACGTGGATTTCTGGGGCATTACAACTTTGGCCAAGCACTGGGGCGCAGTTATGAAGGTGAAGAACAGCGCTGGGGCACTGTTCATAGGAACACAATATAGTTTTTTTTTTTAAAATTTAATTATTCAAATAATTTAAAATAATAAAGAATATTATTTTAAATAGTAATTAACCTATATTTGGACAATTAATTTCAACTTGGTTAATAATTAAAAATTTGAACATCACATCTAGAAACGAACGAAGCTTGAACGAAATTTGGAATTTGTTTTATGTATTAGACATATAAGTTTGAAACAATTTGTTTTATGTATTAAACATATAAGTTTGAAACTCAACTTGAAATGTATTGAGTTGTAATAATAAACCTACGTAAAGTATATTACATCAAATATATTATAAATTAAAGATTAGTACGTCTAATCTAATTAAGTGTTGGTCCTAAAATATAATTAATGAATACTTTAACCTGATTATGATAGGTTATATGGCAACCGAGATGTACAAGATATGTAATGGACGTTCGATGGACGTATAGCGGTAAATGCAAACCAAGGCAAATTTTTCAGTTTTATCGGTTACATGTAAACTTGTCATGAACTGTGCTATAATGTGAACACAATGAGTATGATATATGATGATGAACATGTCTTAAATACTACGTGATTGAATTTGAAATATGAAAACTGTGAAGTATTTATTACTTGCACAACATAAAGTTATGTTACACTGCATGAAATGTATGGCGCGTATAGTGATGCATATTATAAAACATAGAATGCATATATAGATGCATAATATTAGATATATGTCACATGATTACCATGTATGTCATGTATACTACTTGAAGAATGAAATGTGTTATCTGTTAGACTTAACCGTCACACTCGTTCTTGTAATTAATTTTGTTGTTATAGATTGAGGAGCTCTGATAAAAGATTGAAGCATGTTTAAAAGCAAATGTTTAACGGTTTCTTTAGATTAGATGTACTAAGTCGGAACGACTTATTGTATGACAACAAATTACATTGTAATAAATTATTAAATGTTGAATAACAGATATTTGAGTTGTAATTGAATTGTAAACCTTATATTGATTATCATAAGGAAATTTTATATAAATGAAATACTATATGAGCTGTTATATATTTTATGAATATAGCTTGCTATATTAAGATGAATAATAAAGGTTACAATTTTGGAACCGAAGATTTATAAGGTTTTATTTAACTAAGTTGTAATATTTATTTTGATATTGAATAATGTTATAAAAAGTTTTTAAAATTCACAAAATTTATCATTTGTATTACTGAATGATGACATGGGAGTTAGATTAAAGTTGGATCTTGTGCACCGAATTTGAGGATAAGGAGACTCGAATTTGGGGGAGTCGCACTTATAAGATCTCATGTAATATTCCAAAAACCCTTGTAATAAATTTTGTGATTATGAATGTAATTATTATTAAAGTTTAAATTATAATTCTCGATTATTGTAAAATATGTGTAAATTGTATATAAATACATATATTATTTGAATAAGTTTAATGAAAGGGAAAGTAACTTGAAAAATGTAACACTTTAAAAATCAAATAACTATACCAAATAAAATGCAAGTATGCATACATATAATCAATTCAAGTATACTTACATATATACAACTAACACAAGTATACATGCATATAAATAATACAAGTATACTTACAATTAATACAAATATACATAAATGTATAAATCACATGTGTACATACATACACGTGTGTGTGTGTGTGTGTGTGTGTGTGTGTGTGTGTGTGTGTCATATATATATATATATATATATATAGCAAGCAAACAAAACAAGTAAGTCAAAAAGCCAAAAATCTAGAGATTTCTCCAACTTGCCAACAAAGTTAAAAAAGAAAAAAAGAAAAAGGGCATTATAGCAATTTTGGGTGGTAAGGATAAGAAAGGGGGAGGCTTTCTTGAGAAGCCTCCCAAGATATTTTGGTGGAAAAAAGTTATCCAACTTTGACTATAAATACCCTACCCTTTTCCTTTTTCCTCACTTTTCATCAAAAACCAAAGACAAAAGCCACAAATGAGAGAGAGAGTAAGAGAGTGCTCACCCAACAAGAAGAATATCAACCAAGAAGAAAAAGTAAGGAGATCCAAGCCGAAAGAGCTACCACACACACACTAGGCTACTATCTTGTGACGGAAAATATTTCACTCGAGGAAAGTATGCCCTAGACAGGCAAGTTCCCGCACTCCTGTGCATTTAAACTTCACTCATTATTAAACTGTAATTTTTTTGGAAAAGCTTCTTGGACGGTTTATAAAATGAGTTTATGTTATTTATTCGACTAAACTCAGTTGTTATGTTTCTATCAATTTATTAAATTGTTTATGATTCTTTGGTGATATGTTAATCCAATCCAAATTACTTTGGTGCGGATCCTAAGGTTATGACTGAGTATGAACAACCCTAGAAATGAGGATATTATCTTATGGTCAGATAATCAACATAGATTGCATAAATACATCATTAAATGTTATGCATAACATGAGGTACTATTAGGCTGATCACCTAATGATACTATGAGGGATTAGAGTTTGCAGTCTTTGTGACTGTTGAACGCCATATAAAGGTTCACAGTTTTTGTGACTATTGAGCATTTGCGTAAAGAGTTCATGGTTCTTACAACCGACCATTCAGTGACCTTTAAAAGAAATATTTTTCCTAGTGAATATTTAATTAGATTTGAGATTCCAAAATCTAATTCTATTCAAAAAAATTGATGTTCATTATTTTCTAAAGAAATTTTTGTTGACTTCCTTGAATTGTTGATAATATTAATTCTTTATAAATTCTTGATTATTGATTTGTTACTAGTCATTTTTATTTTATTTTAAACTTCTATACTTGCTAAGAAAATTAGTTGCTTTACTCTTGCATAAACTTTATGTTGGCATCTAAGATCGAGGAACCCGACTCTGTCGGAAGTAAAAGATAAAGGAAATGGCAAGGCTAACGAGAATAAATAAATAAATATTATTGTGATACTTAAATAAATAATTAATGATGTAATATTTTAGAACTAATGTATTAGTTCATATTATGTAAGTAAGACTTGGGTATGTATGCGTAAATAATGTAAACAATTAATGTATCGCATAGCCTAGCTTATAATAATAGCTACTTGGCATGTATATGGATGAATAGTGATGCACCAAGTTTGTTGTAACTATTACACGAATTTGGGGGTATCACGGGTTGGTATCAGAGCTATAGGTTATAACTCTTAGGTTAGAGAAACTTAGGATATAACTTGGTAGAAATCTAGTAAAGATTGCGAGAAGAGAACTCACATAGAGTTCTTGCGCATAAAAAAATATAAAAATAAAAATAATAAAATAATAAATAAATAATAAAATAAAATAAAATATTTGAAATTAATGGATTTATGTTTTTCCGTTAAGTTTATTTAGTTAATTATTTTAAGCTGTACATTTAATTTATTAATGTATTAAGTAAGTTATTTTATTATGTTGTAGGATGGCTAAGAATCTATCACTGAAAATATTTTTCAAAAGTGTAAAACTATGTGTTTTTAAGTTAGATATAAACTTTAGAAGCATGTATTTTCAAAATGACAAAAAATAAAAAAATGGAAAAAGTTAGGGTTTTGAAATAAGGGCTGCAGCGTCGCGGCGATAGAGGCTAGTGCAACTGATCTGGACCCCACTAATTTTGGACTGTAGTTTTTCGGGTCAATCAAGTAGTCTTTTTGAAAATTAAACCTATATGTGGGGTCCAATAGTGACTAATTGGTAAACTAACTTATTAAAAATGTAGGTCGTACGAGGAACGATAAGTTAAAGTTAGTATTAGACGACAAAAGATGTAATATTCGAGAAATATTACGTGGCATTGTAAATAAAAAATTTCATTAATAAAATGAATTTTTATTCGAAAAGTATTGTGTATATGATGTGAATGAATATATATGTGTGTGTGTGTGTGTGTGTGTGTGTGTGTGTGTGTGTGTGTGATATATATATATATATATATATATATATATATATATATATATATATATATATATATATATATATATATATATATTTTTTTTTTTTTGATAAATGAGAATTATTAGTTAAACAAGCTAATAATTTAATTAGTTTGCATTAACTAAGAAATGAAAAAGGAAGTCAAGTGGATTAATTAATTGAGATTAAAGTTAAAGCTTATATTATGAATTAATATAGCTTGAATGATGAGCTTTGTGTGACAATGTACTACTGTTGAATTAAAGATTTATGAATGGTTTAATTAATTCACTCATAAAATTAGTTGATTAATATATGTATTTTATTTAATTAATAAAGGAGAGAATTATATAAACCCAATATTGAAATGGATTACATGTATTAAATGTAACATAATTGTATTATGTAAGTAGGCCAATATGTGTAGATTAAATCCATTATGTAAATGGTCCGTGTAGAGAATTAATGTTAGGCCTAAGTTTAGTATTATTAATTAGACTTGAAAGTATTGTTGTAAGTTGTGTTGGCCCAATATATTATGTTATTGGTGTTAGTATCAAGTCCATTGATAATAAGGAATCAAGCCCAAGGAATTAATTCATATTAGCCTAATTGGTGATCCAAAATATATTATAAATTAAAAATACAAGTACGAATTATATATTTATATTAGTATAGATATATGCATGTATTGTGTAAGTTGTATTGGAATGTTAGGTGTAATTCATACATTAATGCTAGATGCCACCTAACTCATACTTGCTAGAAGAGAATTGGTTAATTCTATTTTTGGTAGAAGAATTCTATACATATATGTATATGTATATATTAGCCAAGTTGTATTATATCAATTATGCATGTATTTGTAATATATATATATATATATATATATAATGCAAGTATTTAGTTTTATTAGTGGAAAGTGAGGTGTTGACCTTGCATGGAAGTTAATTGCCACCTAACTATACTTGCCATGAGTTCATTGGTTGATCCCATGTTGGTGGATATAATGTATACTTACACAGGTGTATGTATAGTTGCATGCAAGAGATTAGAGAGTTAGTGGAGAATATAATATAATGCAAGTATATAGTTTTGTTAGTGGAAAGTGAGGTGTTGACCTTGCATGGAAGTTAATTGCCACCTAGCTATACTTGCCATGAGTTCATTGGTTGATCCCATGTTGGCGGATATAATGTATACTTACACAGGTGTATGTATAGTTGCATGCAAGAGATTAGAGAGTTTGTGGAGAATCTCTACAGAGAGAAGTATTGGTAAAGTTCTTCATTTCAAATTCATTAACTCTAGAGAAGAAATTTACTTGTGAGCTTTTGAGAGCAAGAGCTCTTGAATTTCATAGTAGAAGGAGATTTTGAGCAAGCATTCATCAAGCTTTTGCAAGAAAAAATCATCTTCAAGTATCAATAAGGTTGAAAAGTACTTTTAATCTTAGTCATTTATGTTGTTTATAGTGTTAATTCATGCATGCTTGGTTGTGGGAGTTCAAAGTGTTGAGAATCATGGTGGATTCAAAGATATAAGGTTGGAGTTCATGGAGGAGTTGTGACAATTCTATGTGTTTAGTGAATATGTTAATGGATGTAGTTATATTAAGCTTTGATGGTATTTATGAAAAGCTATGTTGATTAGTTTTATGGTTAGTGAATGTATAAACTATGTGATGATCCATGTATGAGATAACATAAGTTTATATGTAAATGATGTAATTTATGAAGAATAAATGGTTATATGGATGCATGCAATCATATTTAACATTTGATGTATTTAAGAAAACTATGATGATAGCTCTATGGTTAGTAATGTTGATGCTAAGTTATAATCCATGCATGGTATGTCATAGGGTTATATGTATGGTACTAGTTTATGTGAAATAAATGATAATATAAGTAATTAGATTTATGGTCTATGCATGCAATGGTGTAATGTTTAAGTGTTACAGTTAATTTCAATCGTGGTTGTTGGTTTAAAATATGTTTGTAAAATGAATGGCTCGTTTATTTGTGTGAGTCCATAGAACCATCAATCTATGCTCTAAATGTGATGCTTAAATTGGGTATTAGAATGTATGTTTTATATGTTTAAAACTAGTATGTTAAAATCAAAAAACTGGAAAAATGCTAAGTGTTAAGAATCTGCAGACTTTCGCTAAAGCGCAAGTCCTAGGCTTCATTTTTGCGCTGGGGCGTAAGCCCAGAAAAATAAATTATTATTTTATTATTTTATATAAGTTGGTCCTGGTATAAAAAGATATAAATGATAAACAAAAATCAAAAATTGAAATATTTAAATATTAATTAGCATATTAAAATATTACGTGGGGTCCACAAGTGGTTAGTTAACAAATAATCTTATACTATTATATAGGTTATACAACGAGTGATAAATTACGGATAAATGTAACCGACAAGTCAGACAAATATTCGAAATGTGCTTGTAAAAAAAATTGTTAAATCATGAGGTATTCGCACGTATGTGCTTTTGAAATATTTGTTCAAAAATTAAACTGTTAATGTTTTAAAGTTCTGTTAAAATGCGAACTGTTTATATAAGTCTATGTTACTTAATTCGGCTAGACAAATGTTAAAGAATGTTTATGGAATCCGTATTTTTCTTTGAAAGCTAAGCCAAACCAAATCGTTTTGGTGCGGATTCCAATGATGAAAAATTGAGATGAATAACCTTGATAAAGGGGATATCTTTAGTCGGCGGGACCATTAAGATTTACGCATAATGCGTTATTATAATTAATATGTTGTGCACAATATATGATATAATAGGCTGATCCCCTAGAGTATCGATATATGATGTTTATAGTCTTTGTGATTGTTAAACATTCTAATTGTGGATTACGGTAAAAATGCCTTTTAAACCTAATAATGAGAATGAGTTCAAGGTTGGGGTGACCCTCAGTAATGTCTAATGACTTCAAAATCAATTCAATGCTTTTACAATTGTTTATTCAAACTTCTTCACAATTATTGTTCAATTGTTGAAGGCTTTCAGAAAACGATTATTCTATTTATGAAATGTTCTGTTTAAAAAATTATTCTATACTTGTTGAGCAATGTGATTGCTCACCCATGCTTAATGAAATATTTTCAGCTAAGATCGAGAAGTCCGGTGAGACCAATAAAAGCAAAGGCAAATAAAAGGCTAATGAATAGATATTTATTTATGTTAACTTTTGTCATGAACTGTAACGCCCCAAGATCCCGACCTTCCTTAATTCTATCCATTTATATTTGGATTACATAATCATTAACTTTAAATCCATTTTTATAATCATAAAACACTTTCACGGCGATCACATGCATTAAACTTAACCTTTAATCCTTTAATACTTTTTTAATTGACCATAAATGCGATCCATATTTTTTTTTATAACTTTATCTTTCATTCCTTATCTGCCTCAGGATCGCAACGTTCACTTACCCTTTGTTAGAACTTAGATCAAACGTTTATAAATTGTGACCTAGTCTATTACAATTTCATAATCAAATATATATCATGATTTACATAACCTGTAATTAAAATTTCGCCATAAACCATTCATACATGGCCCTGTTTAACTGTATCAGTACTGTATCCGATCTTGTTCATATATACCTGTTCACATATATCTATATCATACACATCCTGTTCTATACATCTGTACCATATATACGAGTTTTATTACATGTAGACTTGACTAACATCATTATTACAATCATCTTTTCTCAATATATAACTTAACCAACTATTACATAACTTGCACATAAACCAATTTACATTCGTATACTTTACATATACCTTTCACCATTTACATATATCAAATTTGCTTCCCGCATATCCATACATTCCTATTCCTTTACCTTAGCTTAACCGGAACATCCGGTCATCACGTACTTTACCTGAAATGTTAGTTTATAGCAGGAATGAGCATAAAGCTCAACAAGTTAATTAGTTAACACTTTACATGCTTACAGTTTATATCAATGCGTCATGCGTCCTTTACTTTATCATGTTATGCTTAATGTCACATAATTAATTTAACAGTTAGATCGCGTAATGGCACGGAGTGCACATTTCAATTTTCACATAGTTCACGTAGTACAATTAGTACACTTAAGTGTGAAGAACTTGCCTGTTTAGCATTTATTTAACTTAACCGTTTACCGCCTCGCTTGACCGTTCTATCCTTCCTCGCCTCGGTTGCTAGTCTGAACCCTATCTGTCAATACATAACTTATACATCAATATAAGCTCGTAAGACTTATTATAACTCATCAAAATTATCATAATTACATAACCATTCGTCTTTAATCATTTCACCTATTATGTATTATACCTTATGTAGGTTAATAATACATCATAGCTTACTCCCAACCTTTTTATAACTTATCTCATGCTTTGGCTTAGCTTTAGGCATGTTATGTTATGTCATTTATCGTTTCATTATACTTTAACACCCTTTAATTTGACCATTATAATCAATTCTAGGGTTTATATAATTTGTTTCTATCATCCCATATCAAAATATCTCATTTAGGAAAATTTTACTTTCTGTGAACAGTACACTGCGCCCCCAGTGCAGTGTTTCTTCTTCAACATTTCGCTGGTCACGCATTCTTCTCGGCTGTGAACAGTAACACTGCGCCCCGGCGCAGTGCTCTAGTGCAGGATTTCCTTATTTTTGTCCCTGCTTTGCTGATTTTTAATTCTTTAACCACACATCCAATTAAGACCAAATTTGGAACAGTGCTAGACCTTACTACATAGTATTTTGCAAAATTTTCTCTTGCCCCATTTAGCTTCTCGAAATCAGTGCAAAACTAGCCCGTAGAAGGGCTGTTTAACTTAATTCAACACTTGAAAAAAAAATTAAACTTCAAAACTCACTTTTTACTAACTTGGTGATTTTTGGCCGTTTTTCTTAAAACTTAATTCTAACACTTGACATAGCTCATATAGGTCATATATGACATGTCCAGACTTTTAAAACTTCGCACGAGACGATAATTGTTCGTTAAAATCCATTTCGAATTGAAACGATCGATTTCGATTGTTCGAATTGCCAATTTACTCAAATTTAAATCCGTTGATTACCAAATCAATATAAACACATGTAATATCATAAAACTAAGTCATTTGACTTCATTTTACCTTTAATTCTTCAAAATTGCCAAAAATCACACTTTGACGTCATTTTGTCAACTTTTCAAATTTTAAACTTTAAGCTCAATTTCAATTCTTGACTCCACGCATGATATATGCTATCACACACACATTTAACTACTTTGTAAGCCCATATTACTTCCATATGCACATTCTAATGCACTTTACAGATTATAGTTTGGTTTAAACACCAAGTATAGCCTAATATTTAATCTTTTCATACTAAAGCATGTTTCTTAACCATCAAAGAATTTCATATGCTATCTAACAAATTAATATACAAGAATCCAACATGTTCTATACAGCAAACTAGGTTTTTATCAAAACCATCAACTTATTTCACATAATCATCTATAAATCATGATTCCTATATATGATCATAAACATGCTTATACAAATATCTATATCCTCAACTTCAATCCTTAAGGTTTCATCATAAACAACATGTATAACACATTTTACACATATCCTTTACTTCTATCCATAAATTCTTGCATGACTACCTCTTATACTAGAACTTAAACACATAAATACCAAATTTCATGACTCAAACATAATCATACCTTCTTGTATGCACAACTTCTTTACATAGAAAGCTTCCTCACGCCAAGCTCTTCCTATTTTCTTCTTGCTCCTTGTAGACACCCAAATTTTGCACTTGTGTACTAACCCTGGCAGGAGGGCAAAATCGTCACTTGACCCGACATGCGAAAAGGAAGTTAGACCCCAACACGAAGCCACGCCAACGACTTACGGTCAAAGCTGGCACAACGAACAACGAGCATCAGGTTACTTGAGGCAAGGAAAACAGTAGATCCAGAAGAACCTGATTTGATCACAAAAGACGACTAATGGCCACTACGCTTACGATAGTCGGGGGTCCAAACACAAAGAGCAAATTCTATATCAAGTCGCAGTCCTCCGAACGAGCCTCCCAGAATAATATGGCACGTTTCCCAGGGATTCCCGGATTGCAAAATACGAGCCTTCCAGCGAAAAAATGAAAGACCGACATCAGTACACAAAAATCGAGGTAGCACCGAAGCCGGCCGCAGATGGAACTGCGGCTGGCCGCAGCTGCACCTGCGGCCAAGATCTGAGTTTACATCGCCACTTCCAGTATCATTTTTCATCAAACGGGGGGGAAAGACGAAAAAGAAAGAAAAAAAGACGCGAACGGAGAGAAAGAAAAAGAAAGGGACGCGAGGAGGAAAAAGGAGAGGGGTTCCAGCCGAGAGCAAAGAGAGGGAGGAAGAAAGAAAGAAAAGATAGAAAAGAGAGAGAGGGAAGGCGAGCGAGAGAGAAGAAAAACCCTTCAGGTTTGTTAAAAAATGTGAGATTTCTTCATCTTTTGTTCAACCTTTACTCCCTACATTGTATCCTACATTAGATTGGAGTGCTAGTGTGTTCTTTCCATCAATATCAAGGCAAAAATTCGATCTTTCTTTGTGTTGGTGCATATTTTGTAGATTTATTAGATGTAATCTTTTTATCTTGCTTTAGTAGTTTAATCGATAAATAGTCGTTTATCTGTGCATTTGTTGGGTGGATCTACTGTAGATCCGAAATATTTGGCGCATTGTGATTTTAAATATTTTAATTTTGTGTATTTTAAAGTTAGATCCAATGTAGTCAATATATGTTGTAGATCTGTGGATTAGGGACGGTTAGGGAGGATTTATTGCGGATGGAATCTCCTCCTAACCTCCCGATGATATCATTTTAGTGTATTTTATAGCTTTTACGCATGTAGCGATCGCGATGCGCCTTTATGTAAATATGTAAATTTTTGGGCCTTAAAATGACATCGAGTCGAAAATCGGGTTTAAGGCCCCGTGATAGTGAAATGTGCGATTGTGGGCGTTTGGGGTTATTTGGATGGCTCACATGCCCATGAATAACTCCAACGCCATTTTAATACTTGGTTTTCCCTTTTGACGCGAGAAAATGATTTTGAAATGAAATGATAAAGATTTTTATAAAAATCAATCAAAGTAGGATATTAGATCACTCGTAGGCTAAAAATAAAATCGAAAGTATCGGATGAGCTCCATTCCTATTTGACGAAGGATTCAAAAACCTTGTTTTATAAATGTCATCATTAAAGATTTTGTTATCAAAACGAAAGCTTAAAAATGAACTTTTCAAAACGAATCGAATCCTTCGTGCATAGGGTCAACGAGATTTCAAAAGTACTTTCGAGAAATAAAGCATTCCAACGACATTCATTTAGGCACACACGCATACACACATGCGCACACACACATTTTAGGATTTAAAAGGATAGGAAAACATCAAGATTGCGATAACCGTGTTTTCACGGAAGTCGGGGGGTGCCTAACACATTCCCCTCGCTTAAGCAAGCCCCCGAACTCCATAAATCTCGATTTGCGGACCAATTAATTAGGAGTCATACATGAGTCAGCGATTACGAAAACAAAATTTGAATGAGTTGGTACATCCATTTCGAATATACCAACTGGCGACTCTGGTCAATTGGCTTATCATAAAATCGACCTTTCAAACCCCATCGACACTCAAGCCGACCCTTTTCAAAAAACACATCTTAATCCAAAGGCTAAGATTGGAAAGGGTAAATTATTAAAAAACGAAACGACTTTTTCCGGCGTCGACACTCCTTGATTATTTAAGCAACATAGCTCATGCTATCAAGCTCTCTCTCTCTCTCCTTCAATCATGGCTTCCTTCTCTCTCTCTCTCTCTCTCTCTCCTAGGCTGATTTTCCAGGAAAATGTAGAATAAGAGCACTTGCTTGCCTTTTTGGCTTATTTTATGAAACTTAACTAGGCTTGGTTAAGTATAATAACCATGGTTAACCTATCCAAGGGTATTTTAGTCATTTCACATATTAAGACAAGGGCATTTTTGTCATTTCATCACTTGGGACATATAGGTCATTACTTAATTTGTCTAGGATATTTTGGTCATTTTTCCAACTTGACAACGACACTTTGGACTTTTCTCTCAAAATCTAGAGAATTAATTCTTATTAATCATAATTGCATATTTTTAATCCATTTCAAGCTCATTTTGATCCAAACTTGTTTCATAATGCTTGAATTCTATTCCATCAATAAATGCTCCATAATTGGCTTATCTCATATCACTCATCACGCTTCGAAATATTTATTTCATTAATAATTATAATAATTCACAATACTTTGCCAATTTGCATAATATTCAAATCTTAATTTCCTACGAACTTTTTTGGTTCCGCATTCAATCAATCTCACTTTTCAATATCTCAATATAATTAACTTGCTCACTTTTTCATAAACCACTTCCTCGAGAAGCGAACCTCGACCGAATTATCAAAATTCATTATCATTTATCATTTTAACTCATAATACCCTTATTACGACTTTAACATCCTTTCACTTATTTACTTCACTCACATAAGCCAGTTCTCAACATACATGGAATCTACGTTCCTTATACTCATATTTACGAGTATTACCTTTTTGTCTTTACATATCGTATCATGATTATCTTATTTCCATCATTTAATATCAATTTTCTTAACAAATTCCATAAATACATATATCATGCACTTAATCTCCCACAATTCCTTAATAAACCAATTTGATCACACGGTTCTTTCTTCACTACATTTACATACTCAACTTAACTTATCATCCTCATACTTTCACCTCTCCAGGCCTATAACGTAAGCTCAATTTACATGTATTATCCTTATTTACATAATTTTTTAACTTTAACTCTTCTTTCAATATTCGATCACATATATATACCATCAATCTATTACCGGCCGACACCTAATATTGTGTCTTACAATAATTTCTTCAAATTACCCTATTGTGGGTATTACAATCAATAACTCATCTTAATTCCATTATATCACCATTTGATCATCAAAATTCATATTTATTATTGTCTCAAGTCTCTCAGACACTTCAAATCTCTAACTGATCCATATACCTTCTATAGACCCTTATTTATCAAGAGTCCCTCTGTACCATTTCAACCACATAGGTCCCTCTCTACCTTATCCACCACACAGGTCACATCTATCACATTTATCACATAATAATTCACATTAATCACTTATCATTATGCTCTATCCTTCAAATCTAGGTTTTATCACATAACCTTTACTTAATTCATTATAATCCTCATTACTCTAAAAATCCGGGGTGTCACATGAACTGTTGTTAGTTAATCAATGTAAATATTTGATTATGTTATGTTATGTTATGTAATTGTTAAGGTTAAGTGACCTGAGATTTGGTTAAGTTATGTATGTAAGAATATTGTAATGAATGATGTTATTTAATGGATGAGTAAAGTTAGATGTGTGATTATGTTGTACCGTGAGCACTGAATCAGAGTGTAATGGTAACCGAATTTGGGGGCGGCACAAAAGAGGCAAGTATTCTATCCAAACTTATTCTTAAAGTTCATTAAATTATAATTGTATGTCATGTTCGCACGTATGTGTTTTTTAAAGATTAATTGAACTGTTTAAAGTTTTAAAGTTTGTATGAATGAACTGTTTAACAAAGTGAGTCTAGGTCATTTGTTTCGGCTAGATATGTATATAAGATGTTGAATTCATAATAATTCTTTGAAACTAATCCAAACTAAATTATTTTGGTGCAGAATCTTATGTTAAAAGTTTAGATGAACAACCCTCATAGTAGAGGAATTTGATAATAGGGCATATGATTCCAGTTGACACGGAAGTGTCTTTAGATGGTTATGTTGTGCACAATATGTGACGCCCCCAAATCTAGGCCTACACAGCCCAAACTTGAGTCGTCAAAAGACTACAACAAAATTATTACAACAAAGCACAACGTACAACAATACAGTGTATAATAATACACAACTAAGTCTTCACTATTATTGCCACACTATTTTACAACACGTGAAGACTAGGATAGCTATTCCTCGGACCCTCACTCCATCCCCCGGCTAGACCCAGCTACGTTCTCATCTCCTGTTGAAAAATAATGGAACAAAAGAAAGGGTGAGCTCAAATAGCCCAGTAAGAAATATCATGACTAAGATAATGACGAATAAATTATCATTAGCCTTCAACAGTTGAGTTCCTGATAGAATACAACAGACTACAAGGTTTATATCAGAAACTGCAGTTAAATTCTTGAACAATGTTCAGATCAATAATAGCAGCGGAATGAGCAATCTATTAGAAGAATAATGTAGACTATAATGTCCACTCGCTTCTCTTTTTAGTAAAAACATCATCAACTTTTATCACCTGAAATACCATTAGTCATGATAATATAAATTCACAGTTCCTGGTCATAATCATGCAAATCAACAGTTCATCTATGCACTACGGGCCAAAGAGAACTTTCAATATATGCCATAAAATATACCGAACAAATGTATCGCCTTTAACCTATTATATCGCCTTTAACCTAACATCTGTTTAACAAATATATCGCATCTGTGCCCCCGGCCACAGATAGTACCAGCGGTCATGATTAAACCAGATTCAGCCTTTGGTCATAATCATACCAAATAACAGTTCATCTATGCACTACGGGCCAAAGAGAACTTTCACCACGTGCCATAAAAGACACCGAACAGATGTATCGCCTTTAACCTATTATATCGCCTTTAACCTATCATCTGTTCAACAAATATATCACATATGTGCCCCCGGCCACAGATGTTCACAACAGCTTGATTCTTGAAGATTAGTTCAAATGATAGTGAGACAATTGATGAACAGAAGAAATAGGATAAACAATAAATATCGAAAGTTTACTTTGTGCAGATTCAAATAATGTCCAAATTGTCAACATGATGTGGAGTGAAATTTAAAGATGATATTCAAGATCCATAACTCAGAATAACGGTTACAGTTCAATAGAAAGATTCAGAAAATAGGAAGGTTCAGTTGAAATAATGAAGTTCAACTATTATGGAACATATAATATTTTCAGGAATTATAGAAGCAATAGTTCCATAATAAGTTTCGATTCAGGAGTATGAAAGAAAATAATATCCCTTTCCGTAGCAAGTTCAAGAGTGTAAAAAAATGACATTTCTTACCTTATCTGGTGACTGGATATTGATAAAAATGAGATTGATCAACCTATATATTTATAATAAAATTAGTAATTACCACATATAAATTTCAAAGTGTATGATAACTCGTATAATATGAATTATTAAAATTATATATATTTAACATAATTTTTGTAGTATAAAATAACTACTTCTAAATAGTTTTTAAAATAATATTCCAAAATAAATCTTCTAAAGAAAGCTTTTAAAAATGAATCTTCTCAAAGAAGAGTCTTCTAAAGGAAGATTTGTGAATACCGTGAAAAATAGGAATTTATGAAATTACTACTTTTTAATAAAAGACTTACTTGAAAAATTCCTGCACTCCTTTTGGCTTTCAAACTCTCAAAATAACCTTACTATTCTCAGAGAAAACTCATAAAATTCTTATAGAAAAATTCTATGTTTTAGGTGTGATTTTTCTATTCAGCTGAGCAAGCTATTTATAGGAGAAAAGAAGTTACTATGCGTGGTAGGTGGCTGAAAAATTTTCAGCCGAGGCAGCGCAAACGTTTTAAAAATTTTCAATACTTGCACAGTAACTTTGCACAGTAATTTTAAAATTTTCAAAAAGTGAACAGTAATGAACAGTAACTTCTGTCGGCAGATGAACAGTGACTTTCCCGAGATGAACAGTAACTTCCGTCAGTGAATAGTAACTTTTCCGGGAATGAATAGTAAACTCCGGTAGTGAATAGTAATTTTTGAAAAATAATAATATTTTTTTTTCTTTAATAAAGCAAAAATACCAATTAGTAACATGACAACTAAAATAATTCTACCACAGTGATAACGATAATTCAAAATAATGCAACGACTACTGTGTCGATTATCAGATCAATAATATGAATTACTATGCATTTGTTACTGTGACAATTATTGGTTTAATAATGCAACATGTCGTGTAGTAACAATAATGCAAAATACTGTGTAGCAACAATTATTGAATTGATAACATAAAATATTATGCAGTGATAATTATTGATGAAATGATGCGCAACAGTTACGGTGTCAATTATCAGACCAATAATATGAGACACTGTGCAATACCGTGTGCTACAGAAAAATACCATAAATTACCGTATTCTACTATTCTTTTATTACCGGTATTTTAACAGTTAACACCGTTGACTATTTTTATTTAAAAAGGTTACTTCTGTCGTTTTCTATATCCGACAAATATTCCGTTGTGGGTTCCACCAATAATTAGTTATTTCGGCGCCGTCGTACGACACGAATATTATATTGCGCCGTCGTACGGGCAAAACGAATATTCCCCGACAAAACGAATATTCCCCGACAAAGCGAACATTGTCCGACAAAATAAAATTTGCACATAACATCCTTAACTTTCAATTTCGTCAATTTAACCACTTACTGTTTCATGAAAAAATATATATGAAGAAAAATTAAATTTTATATTTCATAAAATTCGGGGTCTTACACAATATAGAGTACAATAGGCCGATCCCCTAAAGTACAAATCTCGGATATTATTAGTCTTTGTGATAGGTAATGTTCTTAATAAATTTATGGTCTTATGTCCTCTTGGATATTATCGGTCTTAGTAATTGTTAATGTTCTTAATGTGTTCATGATCTTATGACCTTTCAGCAAAAAAGATAATGTTATAAATCAAAGAAAACTGTTGTTTCTAGTTATTTAAACTACTTTACAATTATTGTTTAATTGTTGAAAATTATTCGAAAATAATTATTCTATTCATGAGATATTATGTAATAAATTGTTTTATACTTGTGGAGCAACGTAATTGTTCACTATTGCTTAAACATAACATTTTAGCTAAGCCAGTGAAGGGCGAATGATCCGGTAAGGATAAGGGAAAGGGAAAAACTACCGATTAAAAACTGTTAAGCTTATGTGTATCTTTTGTTTAAGTAGTAAAGATGTAATATGACTTGATATTGTTATATTTTATAATTCGTAAAGGTTCAAGTAACCTGAGACTAATGTAAGTCTTATTTTGTAAGAATATTGTATTTAACTTATGAAATGCATAAATATGGTTGTGTGTGGCATAGTACCGTGAGCACCATACCCGAGGTTAAAGGTAACTCGGGTTTAGGGGCGTCACAGGATGTACCCGTCATTCGCTACTATTAGTAGTGGATGTAGTAAATTCACTTATAATCTCGATCGTTTCTTCTTGTATTGGATGATATAGATGGTGTTTGTCCATTTTTTATCCATAGCAAATACGTGTTACTAAAGTGGGGATTACAAAAGTGACAAAAATGCTTCCTTGGCATCCACAGTTTCATAGTGCGGATTCTGATTACAAAAATAGAAAAGCATCATTCTATAAAACATGAATTCTCCCATACAACCTTCACAACAGTTGCAACCTTGATTTCATAAGTTCCAGGCCTCTGGTCTCCTACGACGTTGATGGGTATCCTCTGTTTCACCATTTACTCCCTCTCTCTATACATATATTTACACACACATAAAGATATACTTCTGGGTTATTTTTTGAACCCAATATCATACTTCTTATGAAATCTATAAGACCCAATTTTGCTTCTTAAAAATTAATTGTAGAAGTTGAATTCAAATTTCAAGTTACAAGAACCCAATTGAAACCCTTTGTAGAACTAATTCAAAACCTAATATATATATATTCTGATCGACTATATATACGTAATGAGAGAGAACTAGTGAGAGAGATTTTCCCAAATTAATTTTCTATTATGATTGATTTCTCAACTTCTCCTTCCTAAATCTGCATTGATGGGACTCTCACACGGATGCAACAGATCGTGAAGTTAGTCATCCACAGTATAAACTGCGGATTGGAGTAATTACAAAGATGCCATTACGAAAAATATATTTAAACTCATCGTCCACACTACTAAAGTGCGAATTCTTAAGGGCATTTTTGTCACTTTTGAGTCTGCGCTTTAGTTGTGCGGACTCCCCCAAACTAAAGTGCAGACGGGTGATAATTTTCACCGTTAAATTATCCTTACAACAGATCTCAGTCGTTCATTCGCGAATAACCCCAAATATACTCTCTTTTTAAAAGTAATCGTTGTTCGCATAATTAAACTGCGGATTGGGGAGATTATTTTTTTACATTAAATTAGTCGAAATCATTCTTTCTCTGTTTCCAACAAAGTGGTCGAAAAAAGAGGATACTTATAAGAAGATCTCAAGTTCTTGGGATACTAATTAATCTTTGCATAACATCACATGTATGCCTGTGGCTGTGACAAATTTTGTACTTCATTGTTATACTTTATAAAACTAACTATCTCTATCTCCTTCGTCCCCCCCCCCCTCTCTCCCACTTCCTTTCTCGTTCATCTAATACTTTGTAAGTATTATTGAGTCCATACAAAAGTTCAGTAAATTAAGAAAAATGGGTAGTTCAATGTGTAGACTAATAATGGAGATTTACCGAACACTTTGTTGGAAACAGAGAAAGAAGGATTTCGACCAATTTAATGTAAAAAAAAATAAAATCTCTCCAATTTGTAGTTTAATTATGCGAACGAGGATTATTTTTAAAAAGAGAAGGATTACTTTGTTGGAAACAGATAGAGAAGGATTTCGGTCAATTTGACGTAAAAAAAATCTCTCCAATCCACAGTTTAATTGTGCGATCGAGGATTACTTTTAAAAAGAGGGTATTTTTGTATATTGACATAATGGGCCTCTGTCCGCAAAACTATACTACAGGCTCCCTATATTAAAGTGTGGATTGGGGTTATTACACCGTTTGATTCGTGGACGACTGATATCTATTGTAAGGACAACCTTATCATTACAACGTTGGTTATGGATCAGTCCCTATGTGTGTGTGTGTGTGTGTGTGTGTGTGTGTGTGTGTGTGTGTGTGTGAGTGTGTGTGTATATATATATGCGTATCAAAATAAAAATATATTATTATATTTTAAATTATAAGAGTAATGCTAGGGGTCTCATAGAATGTGTCATTGAATAAGACAAAATGTATAGTTAATCACGAGAGATTTACTCAACCAATGAAATGATAACACATAACTTGAGACATTTTTTGAGACAAAAAATTTGAAAACCCTAGCTTTATCCAAATTATAATACTTTATTCATTTCAAATTATAAGATCATATATTTTAAACGAATAGAGTATTATTTTTATTCTCAGTTGATTGAGGATTGTCATGTCAATAGTATATTTTTAATTTATATATATATATTTTACAACTATGTACTATGTCATTTTAAAATTGTATATCTAATTTTAGACTAGAATGAGTATAAGTTATTAAAAAGAAGAAGGAAATCAAAAAAATTAGGGATCGAAGTTAAAATATTTAGTTTTCGTAATAGTAAGAGCTCATATGGCGGAGATGTGTGTTGAGATGAATTACTTTTAAAATTTGAGTTTTTGACAAAAGTGTTTTTATAAAAAAAAATTATTATTTTTTATATCAAATAGTCTTATCGACTAAAATATATTGAAACTGTAAATTGTTACAAACGATAAAAATATTATAATACAAGGAATTGAAATGGTAATCTTTTCAAACATAATAACAGATAGCCAAGAAAAATGATCAATCATAATAATAATTAGTGGACACCAGAATTACTCCTGAAAAACAGTTATAATTTAAAAGTAATAACAGAATATAGATATTTGAGCAGCTCTAAGTAGCTCTTCGAAACAAACAAAGAAAGAATTGGCCGTCATGATAACGCTTCACCCAAATTTGAACAATCCATTTTCAACTATTCACCCATCGAAAAAAAAATCACAAACGAAAAAAAATCTCCCAAATAGAGAAACCAAAACTCTCAAGTGATGATAATGAAATCTTTTCATAAAAGAGAAAAAAATCGCCATATTATGAAGAAAACAAGTCCTACAAAAGGAAAAAAATAAACTCTACACGAAAAGAGAATTTATTATAACATAAGAAGAGAGATCTAAGAGAGGTCTCTCTAAAATAATGAAATCCTCCCTAGATCTAAGATGGTGGATATGATTTTTAAGACTAAATTATTAATTTTGACCGAGTTGATGATAATGGTAATGTAAGCCTAGGGCCGAAAACGAATCATATTGAATTGTTTTTATAAGAAAGTTAAATTAGTGTTTGTTGACATAATTTTAAAAGTTTTTAAAATATATTAATTATAAATTTAAGATAATTGTCGGTCTGAGATTTTATTTCTTTTTATAAATGAAGGATAATAGTGTAATTTAAATTTTATCAAAAGTGTTTCATCCAAAAATACAAATGTATTACTTTAGTTAAAAGTCTGTTTGAACTCAAATCTTTACTCCTTAATTTTTTTAAAAAGAGTTACCAAACAATAAAATATTTCTTTTTTTTAATTTAAAGGTGCTTTTAGACTATCCAAAAGCTCCTTCAAACATACTCTAAAAATTGTTGTAATGTTTAATTTTTTATGCCCCATTTTAAAGAGTACAATACTCGTAACCAAGAACAAATCTAGCTTAGAGCCCGGGAGGTTCGGGCTATCTTGAAATTTCTAATACCTAATTGGCTTGAAATGCTTAATTTATTCAATATTTAGACTGAATTTTTATAGGAAATTGAAAAGTCCCATGAATCTTAACCAGATCCCAAGTAGTCCTGGTTAAATTGGTAGTCATTAATTTTTCTTTTCGTTTCCTTTATTATAACTAGTAAGTGAACTTGTGCGAGGCACGGGTATATTTTAATATTAATATATACAATTTTGTGAATATTATAATTTTTAATTTTTATATTTCTTTTAATTTATCCTAACAATTTGTGTGTCTTATAATTTTACTTATGATTTTTAGTAACAATTGATGTAAATCTAGTGGTTCAAACGGCAGCGATCACTACTGATAATAGTTATTGTCAACTTATTTGCATAACACAGAATAATAATAATTAATTTAACTGTTCGAATATATCTGACATGAAACGAACATAAATTTAAAAATGCAGTTGAAATTATAAAAAACAGGTAAGTATTGATAAATGCAATTTAAAAATATTAGTGTATACCTTTTGGTGCTATAGTTTGAATATAAATATATAGTGCAATATGGATAGTATCAATCAAATTAACATAAAAATTGAATAGTTACGTATAGATTAAATTTGGAGATCACCCGATTCATTATTTATTATTATGCATGCATGTGTTTGCTTGCATGCATGAATATGCCAAGTGTTCTCTACTCCATTCTAAACCTAGTTAATTAAGGGTTGCATATGATGCTGCATGTTAAGAAAGATGCATTTATTTACTTAGTATAATTTGGGGATCATCCCGCATTTATCATTATGCATGCAGGTTTCTAAACCTAGTTAATTAGGTGTTGCATGTCAAAAAATTTATTTAATCTTCAAACTTTTTGAAAAGGTAATAAATTTTACATTTTTTAGGAAAACATATACCAACCTAGTCAACTCATCGAGTTTTAAATTTATAAATAAATAAATACATGTACCAACATAGTTAATCACCGAGTTTTCAAATTAAATTTAATTAGATGACATGCTTTTATATTGAGGTATTGATGGCACGCCGAATATATATATACTTCTCTCCAATAGTCCCATTTTAATTTTTTAAGTTAATTTAAAATATTTTAAAATTCAAAATAGATGTGAATTTATTTAATTTAATATAAATTGCTTTAAAAAATATTACAAGTACAAAATTTTAGTCTCAAAAGCTAAAATAAAGTCACATTTCAATTTAAATTTTTAAGTTTTCTCATATGGATTAAAATCAAAGTTAAGTAGGACTCTTTTTGTAAAATTGAGAAAATATTAAATTTTGTGGTTAACCCTTTTTTTCTTTTTCTGTTTTTTCTTAGTGCAGGCATGCATTAAGTTAATGAAAGGGTATTTCAAGAATCATTCATTTCTCGGGCAATGAAATATGAATTTTTTTTTTCTCAAAATTGATTAATTAGGTCAAATAGTTGAGCTGGTTCGATTAGTTTGGGAGTTGTTGAACATGATAGTTTCTAAAAATTGGAAAGGAATATTTGAGAAAATTATGATCCTTTTCTGCAAACTGATTGATATTTGATATGTGGGATTAGCTGATCATCATATATATGTTCTAGTTATGTAATTGAATGCCAATTAATTGGTTAATTTGGAATGGAAGTATGTAATTTTTTATTTAGTGATCATTTTATATATTAAGCTAAAGATTGTTGGCTTTTACTTTTCTTAATTGTTGTTGTTCTTGCTTTCTAATTTAAATCATCTCCTCATCCACTACGAAAGAATTAAAATAATAGAATCAATTAATCATTATGAATTAAATCCAAAAAATTTATTATAACAAGAGCCACAAGTCTAGATAATAATAGTTCATCATAAAACAACCCGAAATATCTTTTATATACAAAAAATAACAGGAAAACTTAATTACTAAAGAAATATTAAGTGAGGATAAACCAAATAAGTTCATAAGATTAATCCCTTTAAAGTTATTCTCAAATCCTTCCTTTTGGCACCGCATCATCCTCCAGACTTGTGTTACTACAATGTAGCCCGTCGTTTAAGGTGCAATTTTCACACATAATCAAGTTGTATATAAATACTTTTCTTGTTTCAAAAATATTCTTCGCAGTCAACATGGCATATTTTTAAATTTTAAATTGAGATAGATTTCTTTTATTTTAGTAACATATAATTAATGAGTATTGTAAATTATCTAAAAGTTATTACTTGCTATTAGTTTATTATTTCATAATTTTTAATATATCATCTTAATTTTAAATTTAAAAAAATCTTAGATTAATTTTTAAAAATCAATAATAATTTTATAATTTAAAACAGGGAAAGTATGTTTTAATTTTAATGGACTCCATTCAATAAGCTCCTGTGTTCGTATCTTAGTAAAACTAGTGAACACCACGTAATTATTAAATACTACTATACTTTTAGGGTAAAATAATTAGTTATGCATATTTTATATTAAAATTGTTTATTTTAGACATTCTTTTGTGGTCATGTAATTCTTGTAACATGAAATTTGTAACATATATGATACTTACTTTTACTCTTAGTTGGGCAGGTATTATCATGCCACCACTATTATATTTTTAGGAATAAATTTGAAAAAATAAAATTATCTTAAAAAATCGTCATTTTATAAATGTATATTTAATTTTGAAATGAATGGATCAGTATTAAAGGTACATTTGAAAATATCATTTTAAATATATATTTCTTAATTTTGAAATTGTAAAAGTATTTTTTATTTTTTCGTTTTGTGAATCGATTTTGTTATTGTAGGACGCTTTAGGAACTAAAATTTGTGGTTAAAATATCAATTTACATTCACGCATGGGGACTCATCAAATATCCCCTACATTTATTCCATATTAGTATCCAGTAAACTTCAACAAAAACAATGTATAGCTATGCATGCATCAACTTAATAGAGAAATTAATTATGGGTATTTCAAGAATCATTCATTTAATTTCTTATGCAATGAAATGGAGAATTCTTGAAACTAAGTTTTTGATCAATCCTATATAAACCAAACTAAAGCAATCTTTTTGTTTAACCAAATGGCTGCGAATACTATTAAGAAAGGCTTTTGGTGAGCTTTCTCATGGGTGAAATCTAAGATTCAAGCTTTGTTCAACTTCATATTGGAAAAAGCCATCATAAGTCCTTTGAAGAGCTTATTTAAGAAATCATCTTCAAGAGCACTTGTTGAAAATTTGAAGGAAGAAAAAGATTTCGATTGCGTGGATGATTATGAAAAAATTCTTGATTCAACTGAGGAGAATGGTGAACTGATTGAAGTGGTTAAACTAGCTCGGGAATTTTTGAAAATAATGATATGTTTGCTTAAAACATTTGACGATTGAATTGATTTTGTTGGCTTAAAATTATTATGGCGGCATGCTAATATGTAATGTCTTATTTAGTATCTATAGATGCTAAAAATTGTGTTGGTTTTTTACTTTTTCGTCTAGTTTTCTACTTCGTATTCTTGTTTCCCCCCAAAAGGGTTTCTAAATTTCTTTTTATTGAATTTCTTACCTAGTTAATATTGATTGTAGTTAAACAGAAGGGATGTCGTTAGCGTAAAAAGTCGCCCACCAAACCTTTTGGCAAACTGTTGGTATAACTGAAATTATAAACAACTCCTCTTAGACATAGTAGCCAGGGCTTCAGATTATCTGTAACAATTTTCTCTATTTCTCTGTACCGAGACTTATGACGATGATTTGTAGGATCTATAACGACGGTATGTCCCATCGCCATAGCCTTACAAAAAAATTGAGTTATGACGACGGTACATACCATCATCATAGAACTTAAAAACCGTCGTAATAAATCTCGACACAGAAAAATAAAAGAATTTGGTTACAGAAGATTTCATGCCCCCGATATACACATACTTTGTCATTTAGAAATATAGATCCCAATATAGCAATGTGCAAGAAACCTGAAACTCCCAATACATTGTATCAAAATGAAAAAAAAAAAAAAAACTTCTTATACTTCAAAAAGTAAAAATTCAGAATCATGAAAACTACCTACTAAAAAAGACGTCGCGTGAAACAAATGGAAAGGTAAAAAGATTATACCAACAATGATTACAATCAATCTGCAAACAATGAGATAGTAACAAATATTTTATCTTGTTTATAAATCACGTTGCAGCTTTACGCAATAACCTGATAATATTAATCAATGAACTGACAGATGTACCCTCTAGGACATTTTGTTTCATCGAGTATATTGCTTGAATCTCCCAGACTGGTTTAGATGCTTAAACCTGTCAAAGTTACACGATGATTAGGTACAGTCGATTTAGGGATCCAAAGCTTTAAAATCAACAAACAGGAATACAACGAATCAGGAGTCTCATTTCTACCCCTCTAGTCTTTTAAAAGCCCGCATTTGTTATAATAAAAAGGATAGCAATTCATGCTGATGTGGGAAAAAATTGAATAAGTAATAAATGTATCTTGGAACCAATGAAGAGTAAAGAAGGTGTTTTTCTACTTCTTGATTGAGATCCTAAACTCTTATACAAAGGGAAGGATATAAATCAGAAAACAAAGGAATGCCTACACAAACCAGCCAAACAATACTTGAGGTTTAAATAAACACAATAACGTTTTCAAAGTATTGCCAACACGTATCAGTATCAGCAGTGAATGATTCCAGTATCACACAATGAATCAAACATAAATCGTTGTAACCAGTTCAATTAAAAATATCCTCATTTACACTTCATTATTTTAATCTTATTTTTTTAGTATTTTTCCCCCAATTTTTTAAAGCAATATATAGATTTTTGTTGCGTATTACCCAATATTAATACCTATACCCGCTACCGCATCAAGAATATCAATTGATTCCTACACGACATTCGTTACTGTGACATTGACCCCTGCCCTTAACTGTCTTTTTTCATGGATATGCTTTATCCAATTGACGCATTCAAATTGGATTAAACTACTATTCTTTGTCAGAAAACTTGCAATTTTTAATAATTGCCAAATGACAATAGTGCCTTTACTTTGCACTACTTCCCAGTAAACAAATTTTCTATATTTTACATTCAAGGACCACACTGATGGTTGTTGCAAACATGGACCTTATGTGTCTGAACAAGTCCCTTTGACTATGTGGTGAGGATTTTTTTCAGGTAACTATGTATATCCACTAGACGCGCACGTGGGAGTCGAGTGCACATGTAGTATAAGGTGGTGGTGATATGTATTGCAGCAAATCCCTGCCAACTTGTAATAAAGTTACCTTTTTTAGTTTCTGGTTTCAAACTTCAAAGAGAAACAATATAAAAGCGGGTCACGGCCCCCCCCCCCCCCCCCCCCCCAATCTAATTTTTGTGCTAAGAGCATAGTATATTTCTGCATATATTTTAAATGACAAGCTAGAGAAAGTAGATTGGACTATAATTAGCAGACTGGCTTTAGAACTACGTGAAGAAACCTGAACTTCAACAGAAAATAGAATCACCTGACAGATTCAATAGTTTACTTCTACATGTCAAATACCTTGAGATAAATATTAGCTGCTTTCCTCCATGAGAACATCCATGTGAGATGATTCCTTCTCTCTCCAGATTGCCAGCACTTCATCGGTTCTGAACCGCTGGGTGAATGTTGATTCCTCCAGAGGGGTAGATGTACCATGAGCATAAGCAAGGAGACCAGTATACGCAATCATAGCACCATTATCGATACAGTACCTGTCATCAGTAGCAAATAAATTTCCGCCCCTTTCGGAGCACATAGTTCTCATCATATCTTGCAAACGCTCATTGCAGCCCACCCCACCAACAATGAGAACATCTTTCTTGTCACAGTGTGCCATTGCCCTTTCCGTAATCTCCACAAGCATTGCAAACACAGTTTCCTGAAACAATTTTAATATGTCAAATATTGTCCCCAACAAAAGAAATAAACTGTGTAACGTAAAACCACAAACCAATTATTATATACGACTTTTAACCCAAACTGGAGAAAGATAAGAGAAATTACCTGCAGGGAGTAACACAAATCTGCGGGGGTGCACTCATTATTTTTGAGCTTTTCTTCAGCAGTGGTTTCAATGTAACTTAATATTCCACTGAAAGAAACATCCATTCCTTTTACAACATATGGAAGGTCTAAAAACTTTTCTCCTTGCTTTGCAAGCTGATGAAGAGTAAAAACAAATTAAGCATTACTTTCTCAACTAAGTTCATTGATAGAATTCAAGAGTATATTCTCAAGAACAAAACATGAGCTCCATTCAAAGCAATACAATTAATTTTAAATTTTCACCAGCAATAAAAAAGTTATGTCCCACATTTAAAACTGGTTTACAATACATGCTGTGTTTCACTTTTTTTCTTTTCTTGGATAAGTTTTACAGGACAGTCTGTTACATTATCCTTGTTAGCTCAAGTGTCTTTATATAGAGAGATGATGCAATAAGCAATAGGATTTCATAACTGCATTGGGATATCATGATATCAATCAGATAACAAAAAATTATCAATTGATTTGAATAATGAGAGCATAAACAGAAACATGATGATATTCAAAAGGAGAAAGGGATGATGACAGACATATGTAATTTCTTAGAAATTAGGTGAAATTTAAAAAGATAAGGATAAAACTATTGCAAAAATTAATGAAAGGTGCCTAAAATGGTAGACATCCTTACACAATTCCAGAAATCTTCTACGCAGCTTTATTAACGTTGTTAAACAAGAAAGAAATGGATTCAACTAAAAGCACATTCCTCAGCTCATCAGTAACAGTTGAATGCAGCAGCAGTCCATACACCAACTATAGACTATGATCCACAGCTATTCAAAACAACAGAGCATCAATTTCCGCTGCTCATGATCTGTTGTATCAATGCTTCATCTTAAGCAGATCCATCCAGAGCCCCATATTCTAATCAAACGCATGCAACTTTTGGGTTTTATTATTACTTATTTTTCATAGCCTCAAACTATTTGGAACCTTAAACTGTTAAAGAAACATCTGAATACCAGTGTGTCAAATGTGGCTTTGTTTTCTTTCCTCAAATCAAGGACATTGTCAGTCTGTTTGTGAGTACAGCTAAGATCTGTTAATTCTGTCAGTTCTTTTCTCAGGAGGGAGTGTTTGTGAATCCCACTTTAGGGGGATCTCTCATTGAATGGGAGATGGAGGCAACAGGTGCTTTCTTTGGAAGGCTGTACACGTGGAGGTGGAGGGGAGAGAGTTATTACAGAGTTCTATACAAAAATGGAGTCAAGGGGGAGTTCTTTGTGAAATCGTATTTTAAGATATTTACTTGTATTGGTGGACGGCGCTTTCCTTAATAGATAATTTGGAAATCCAAGGGAAGCAGCTATACATGATATTTGGACAGGTAAGAAATTTAACAAAATAAAGAACGCTTGTGTTAGTACTTGGTTGATGTTTATATGCAAGTGCAATGGGAAGTTAATTGATGGATTAGTTGTGTTTGTTTTGGCTGGTTTGGCAAGAAAAGGGAAATTAGAACGCTTGAAGGAGGAAATGTCTATAGAGAGATTGATAAATTTCTTACTGCATACTCCATATTTGTGGACTGAGGGGTCATTTCTATTTCGTACTTAACAAGACATGAATTTCTAGGCAGCTTCTCTATTAGCATAGAAGGTTGATTGTGTATACACTTTGTTCATTTGGGATTTGCACCTTTTGTCTATTTTTAGTGTGAATTGTTATTACTAACAACTAAACTGGAAAAATAAAGTACATCTATGATCTTCTGTTATGATACTAGAATGTAAGTTTTTTAAACAGGATAGCAAAATCTAATCTTTAAGATATCATATTTTAAAACATATTCAAGGCAACAACTGCAAACATGTATGATGCATATGTTTGTCTGAATGCTTTTAAACAACTGTGGACGTATATTATGAAAACCAACTATAAACTCATACTTGCTCAATGTTGTACCCAGGGGCTGGATCATTTGACAGCTCCAAAACCCTAGCAAACCGGTCCAAGCAATTCCCAACAGCAATGTCAATTGTCTCCCCAAAAATCCGATACCTCCCTTCACTATATGCAATCACCTGTGTGTTTCCCCCACTCACATACAACACCACTGGATCTTTCGCCCCAGTCACAATCCGCCCCATCTCAATATGAGCAACACAATGATTCACTGCAACAACTGGCTTCTTCCACAGCTGTGAAAGCACTCGTACAACAACTGCAGCAACCTGCAGCGGTGCGCCCATGCCCGGACCTTTAGTGTAACAAAGACAATCAATCTCATTCGGGGTTATTTGAGCAGTTTTGAGGGCAGAGTTAATCAAAGGAATGACATGTTGAAGATGGTGCTGTGCAGTTTCCCGAGGGAGAAATCCCTGACCAGGAGGGGTAATGTAAGTATGTCGCGGATTCGATAAGATTGTGCCGTCTAGGGTCACAACCCCAACTCCAATCTTGTTGGCTGACCCCTCAAACCCCAAGGCTATCATTTTCTTCATCTCCAAGAACAATTTATAGTACTTCACAACACAAAAATCAACTCAAAATATGGTTACTATCTCCTCAAATCGAGTTGTATCCTGTTATGAAGTAAAAACATTTACGGATAAATTTCAGAGGCAATAGCATGAATCACAAAACTTATGTATACCAATCAGCAAGACATAAAAGATACAAAAAGAAGAAATACAGAACAAAACTATCATTATATTCCTCTCCAAAAACCACTACATGTACTTTCACCCTGAAACTTGATTGAACTTGTGAGTGCAAAGAAAATTATATACCTTGACTAGCTAAGGAACATGAAATTAGGATGGCCAGGGGAAATCATTAAAAATATTTCTTTTTGGCGTTAGAAATAATGTTCCTTTTCTTTTTTTATCTTGGTAATCTGTGAGTATTTAGACTAAGAAGCAGGGGCGTGGCAGATAGCCAACGAACATGTATCCCCAACACTGAAAGTAAAGAAAAAACACCTCTGTGAAGAATTTAATCAAACATATTAACTTCAACAGCAAACATCATTTATAAAACAGAACAAACATACTTGAATATATAAATATTTCAGTATTTTTGCAATCCAGAAAACAAGAACAAACAAGCAACATCAATGCTCAATATTGACTATAATAATAATAATATCCATGAATCCTCATCAGATGTAATTAACAATTTTCAATAATTTAAATCATCTCTTCTTCAAATACCCACTGATCCCACTCAAGTCTTTCTGTTACCCATATTTTTTCTCAATTCTTCATTTGCCCCAAGAAAGCTGTAGCTTCCCTTTTGTTAGTATTTTTATTTAGTATATATATCTACACAATCAGAATCTAAACCCACCAGAAGTCCTAAAACCACCCAGACACCCAGTATCCCAAATTCTCAAATGTTATTCTACATACGAAAATCATTATTCAAAATAAAATCAGATAGAGAAAAAGAACCTTGCTGTCTGCCGCTGTGCCGCCGCCCTGCTTTCAGGAAGATGACCACTGTAGCTCAAACCGCTCTTTTTCACCATTCTCAAAACATATTGGGGGTAGTTTAGTCATTTTCGATACCACATTCTTTGAATTTTTAGCTGAAAGGTGAGTTTGTTAGGATTAATTTGTTGTAACTATATGTTTATGACTTTTCAATGAAAACAAATGGAAAACTTAAATTAGAAAAAATTAGAAAATTTATAAGTTTTCTTTATGTTGTTATTGAATTTATAAAAAATAAAATAAAATTTAAATTTTATATTTAAAATACTATAATAAATATATATATATATATATATATATTAAATTGTTTATGTTTATAATGCAAATGGTATAATAAGAATTATAAAATATTTGCTTATGATAATTAGTTTATTCAAATCTTGAAAATTTTTGACAAAAAAATTAACTAAATTTTCTGTTAATTTGTTTATTTATTTATTAAAAAACCCAATAACAACAATAAATAAATAAATAAAAACTTTAAGTTTCGACCATTTCAAAAACACGGTAACAAAGTGTTAAAGTTCATATTCTTAGGATAAATTGATTAATTTTTCAAAACTTGAGGGTCTGTTTTGTATTTTTAAAGGTTTACAGTATAGTGCAAAATCTCCACTCCTTCCTTCTTCAGTAGCCAATAAGCCACCCTCTACTCTCTCTCTGCTCTACAAATTAAATGCAAAGTCGTATGTAATCAAATGGCAAGTTACCTTTTTCATGGCTTCCGTATAATTTACTTACATTCACTTCTCAAGACATCATCTTTGAGGTATCCCTTAACTTTTTCTCTAACTAACCCTTCTCCCCAATTCCCCCTTTTATTTCATATTTTTCTTACAAAATTTCAGGTCAATTCTCTATTACCCAGAACCAAGTTTGCTCCTTTGAGACCCCTAAAAATGAACTCTATCAGTCAAACCCTTCATGGGTTTTCAAGAATTTCAGTTATGGTTCAGTCAATCTTGTGATATCTGAAAGAAAACCTAGGTTTACAACCCATGAAATTCACTTTCCAAAGAAGGAGAAGTGGTCGACCAAGAAAATGTTGAAAGTTAAGAGGAAGAAAGAGAAACGGAAGAGAAAATAAGCTAATAAGAGAGACCCGAAAAGATTAGGAGTCAAAGTGAAGAAAGGGAGGCAAAGGTTTGCAAATACTGAGAAGAGAATTAAGTACAAGCTTGAAAAGGTGAGAACCAAGGTTCGAAATAGCGTTTGAGGCGCACGCCTCAAGGCGCACCTCGAAGCGAGGCGGAAAGTTGCTGTTGTGAGGCGTACGCGTGAATTGGAGAAAAGGAAACTCACGCCTCATTTGACTAAGGCGTATGCCTCAGTGCGTTGCACCTCAAGGCGGAGAAAGGCGCAGGCTTCGATTTATTTAAAAAAACCCTAAGTATGTATGCAGTCTGCTCACCTCAGTAGCTCAAATTATTACAAAGAGGCAAAGCAGAGAGGCAAAGCAGAGGTGCAGTCTTCTTCCGACAGCGAGCAGCTAGGTTTTCTCTCTCTCTCTCTCTCTCTCTCTCTCTCTCTCTCTCTCTTCTTCTTCTTCTTCTCCTCCTCTGCTTCTTCTTATCTGCCGCTGCGACTTCTTTTCTCAATTTCTGCTTATTTCCTTCTTCTTTTTTGTTACAGTGCTACTTATTCTTCTTCTTCTCTGCTAAGACTGCTATATAAACTTATTATTTTTTTCCCAATTACTTTGACACTGTTGATGAATTATTTTAGCCATTTGAATTATTTTAGCCCAAAAATCGAGTAGCCCATTCCTCTATTTTGAAATCAATTCGGCAGCCCTGTTGATGAATTACCTCAGCCTCATTTATTTAAAGTTAATTATCATTTCATAGGCTTCAGCCTTAAACTTTAGATTCGTTGAGACTTTGTCCTTTTTCTCTACAGCTTTCAAATCATTCATCGAGCGGTAAACTTCATCTTGGCATTCTTTTAATGCCAGTGCATACTTCCTCAAGTCGTCAGAATCATCATGCTCCTTGATATCTTCATGATATAACTTCAGCACTCGTTCAAAGCCCAAATACCGTAAATTTTGACAAAAATCAAAAAATTCCTGAAATGTCAAAATTGGTACTCTGCCAAGTACTGGACATCTCGTCCACTTACATGACATTTTTAAAAAAAATGTAGTTTGGAAGGTCAGGGGTGGTAAAACAGAGAATTTGTATATAACCAGAATGAAAGACAAGCATTTACAGTGATTAAATGACGTATTAACACGTGACACTGATGTCCTACCAAGTACAGACAAAAATGACCGTGTACAGTACAAAGCGTACTGTTCCAAACTTAGGCAGGAAGAAACGTTCAAATTTGAAATTTGAAATTCAAAAGTTTGAATTTTAAAAAATCCCGCTTACTGTCACTAATTTTAATTTATTATTATATCTGAAAAATAATTCATAAGACACAAAGCTTACTCTACAAGCTCCAACAAAATTTGAATTTTGAAATTTTGAATTTTGAATATTAAAGTGCGAAAAAATTCAAAATAGTAATGATTGCTACAGTAAAAGCACGTGCGCGCACGTGGCTACAGTGCCCAACTAACTCACTTTTCACTATAGTACTCACTTCTCGCCCAAAAATGCGCTGTGCATACCCTGCTCATTTTTTTTTTCCTAAAATGATATAATACAATACAATAATCACACATTTATGTATATATAGTCAGCACCTTTAGTTAAGTTAATACATCAGCGGTAAGAATGAGAATTATTAATTATATAATATACATAAAGCTATCAATGTTTCATCTCTTTCCATTATTACAACAGATTGACAAACAAAATCCCCTTATGAATGGGAATTATATTATACACAATGTAAAGCTAATCATGTGCATAACCTGCATACAACCTTGACTACTGCTGCTGCTAAAGCTAATACATTGCATACTAGTTGAGCATATCAAAAGTATAATATCAATTGTGATTTGTTGACTACTGTTGTCGCTGATCTTGTCCACTTCTTCTTGTGACTTGTGATTTAATATGCTACAACCTGCATTATGAATATGGTAAATCATTACTCATTAGAAAAATAAATATATTAATATTCATATAATGTTATTCACTTCATTTTCTATTTATAACTATGTATAAATGTATAATTTATAATGTTATTCACTTCATTTAAAAATATATTAATGTTTCTTTTGTTTTTTTTATTACAGTAAATTGTAATTATGGGTAAGAAAGATCTAGCTTGGAAATATGGCGTTGAAGTTCCTGGAGTTAATAAATCTCATTTATATGTGGAATGCAATTTTTGTAAGAAAATTTGTAAATGAGGGATTACAAGGCTGAAAAATCATCTTATGGGTAATCATAGTAACGTTGAGGCTTGCAAAAAAGTACCAAGTGAAGTGAAGGAAGAGCTTGCTTCATATATGAAGAAAAGTATTGACTCAAAGGAGGAAAGACAAAGAAATGAAGCTGAAAAAATACAAAGTGGGTCCTATTTTGGTGGTATTCCATCATTGAGAGGTTCAAGTGTGGGTAGTGCCTCCACAAAGGGAGTTCGGGGACCCATGGACAGATTTGTTGTAGATGTTGATGCTGATGATGATAATACAAAGAGTACCGTATTTTCAAAGGAGACTCGTAATGCAGTCTGTCTTGATATTGGTAGATTCTTCTTTAAAAACGGGATTCTCTTTAATGTTGCAGAGAGTCCTTCATTTTTAAATATGTGCCGGTCAATTGGGAACTATGGTTGTGCTTTGAAACCCCCTACTCCATACGAGCTTAGCTCTTGGATATTGAAGGAGGAAGAGAAGACTACAAAGGCTTTTGTTGAGGAGGTAAAAAAGACTTGGGCACATACGGGGGTGTCAATCTTGTCAGATGGTTGGAAAGATATTAAGGGAAGACAACTAATAAACTTTCTTGTTAACAACCCCCATAGCACTGTATTTTTTAAATCTGTTGATGCATCTGATGCAATTAAAGATGCTAATTTGATGTTTAAACTACTTGATGAGGTTGTTGATGAAGTGGGAGAAGACCTTGTCATTCAAGTAGTCACTGACAATGCATCTAATTATAAGGCGGCGGGGAGAATGTTAATGGAGAAGAGGCCACGTATGTTGTGGAAACCATGTGCAGCGCATTGTATCGATTTGATGCTTGAGAAGCTTGTAGAGTTGCCTCAACATAAAAATGATTTGACAAAGGCAAATAAGGTAATTATTATTATTATTATTATTATTATTATTATTATTTGGTTGGTTATAATTTTTTTTATTCAACAAATACTTGAATTATTATTATCATTGTAGGTAAGCAACTTCATATATAATCATGGATGGGTCTTGACATTGATAAGGGCCAACACTAATAAAGACCTTGTTCGGCCAGCCGCCACTAGATTTGCCACTGCTTATTTAACTTTGCAAAGTATGCATAGTTTGAGACAGCCTTTGGAGGCTATGTTTACATCTAGGGAGTGGGCAAATTGTGCTTGGGCAAAAAAAACCTAAAGGTAGAGAGGCGAGAAAAATCATTCTAAGTGATAGGAATTTTTGGGGTATTGTGGGATATGTAATTAAGACCACAAAACCTTTAGTAAGTGTATTGAGGATGGCAGATTCGGAGAAAGTGCCGGGAATGCGATTTTTATATGGTGCCATGGACAATGCAAAAGAAGAGATTGAAATTTTTTTGGATAATGAGGAGGGGGCCTATAAAGAGATATGGAGCATAATAGATGCTAAATGGGACAATCAGCTGCATCGGCATTTGCACGCTGCTGCATATTTTTTGAATCCTCATTTTCAATATGACGACAATTTTTGTGCCAATGTAGAAGGTAAGGTGGGATTGTATGCTTGTATGGACAAGCTTATTCCTAACTCTGAGGAAAGAGAGAAAACTGATTTTCAATTAAATGCATTCCGATTGAGGCAAGGGTTATTTGGCTACACAAATGCCAAAAAAACCTGTAAGAAACGTGCTCCCGGTAAGTACCATTGATTAATGTATGGCTATGCTTATGCTTTCATTTTGATTAAATAGAAAACTAATTTGCAATTAAAGATTGATATATATTTTAATATTGATCCAGTTGATTAGTGGATCTCGTATGGAGATAAAGCTCCGGAATTAAGAAACTTTGCAGTAAAGATTTTGAGTTTAACTTGCTCATCTTCGGCGTGTGAGTGTAATTGGAGTACTTTCAATCAGGTATTTATTAGTTATAAATCATTTATATTCGCAATTCTATTTATTAAGATTTTACGAGATCTCACTAATGCTCATATACTTGTAATATAGATACATACAAAAAGAAGGAATCGATTGCCCGCATCCAGGCTTCACTCATTGGATTACATTATGCACAATAAAAAATTGAAAGATTCGGCACATCAAGAAAAAGGCACTAACGGAAGAAGAGGATCCACTGGTTGTTGATAGTGTGTCATCTGATAATGAGTGGGTTGCGGGGGGAAATGAGGAAAATATCTCAAGAGTGACTTCTGAGCTTGATGATATGGAGGAGGGTGAAGGGACTCATGGGAATGAAAGGATAGTTGCAGGAGAAGAAACTAATGCGAGGGAAATAACATTGGGAGGCAAAGGGACTCGGGAAAGAAGAAGTAAACAAGGAAGTCAAAAAAGAAATAGAAAGACTTTGCAGTCAAAAACTACAACAAAAGGTTAGTGTAATTAAAGTTTCCTCTTTAAAAAAACATACTCATTAGTCATTATATATTTACTTGTTTATTTATAGATAAAGGAAAGGGATTACAATTGGTAGATGAAGAACCGGAGTTTGAGGATCTTAGCAATGACGATGAAGAGGATGACAAAGCTATTAGATACGATGATGATTCCATGGAGGATCCTCTTAGTGATGATAGGGGTGATGATGGAGATGATGATCAAGGATTTGATTCATTTTTCAGGCCGCTGGATACGAATGATACACTATTTATATAGTGATGGTTGATCACTATATAAGTAGTTGATGATAGTATGTTATTTTGTAATGATACATTAAGTGACGTTGGTTATTTTTGTCTTTTATGACATTGATTATAATGTTGGATTATTTTATGATTTTATTAGCATTTTTTTATATTTTTTTGGAGACTTTTAGCTTTTCGCATCGAGGCTTACGCCTCGCCTCGTCCGAACAAAAACGCATTGTACCGCTTTTAGCTTTTTCGAACATTGGTGAGAACTTTAGAAGTGTTTTAGTAATGAAATGTGTTTGTGTTGAATTAGGATCCTCTCCATTACACATTACACCTTTCACCCAATTTTACCCGAAACACATTTAGCATCACAAATATTACATTTTGCGATTCAATAAAATTTGTCACAAATAATTATGTCACCAGTACGGTTGTTTACAAGCAATATTTGGCTAATTTGTGTTGCTAAATGTGTATTGTGGGAAATTGGGTGAAAGGTGTAATGGAGGGGGTCCTATTCTGTTTATACTATTGTTGTTCTTTTCTTTTATAGTTGTGCTAAATTTTAGTGAATTTGGATTTGGCATTTTGTTATTTTCTCTTTATTGCTGTAGCATAAGATTATAGCAAATTAATATATATGGAATGGTGGATGATGGAAGTTTTGGCAAGAGAATTTGAAGGAATAAGTTTTTCCTGCTTTGATTGCAAACAAATCTAGGTACATTATATCAATTTTCATTACATTTTTGATAATATGTTTCTTATTTCGACGTCGATGATTTATGTTGATTTTTAAGCTGGATTTGACCGATATGTTCTTAACATCAGTACATCACACATGCTCTGTAATCTTTAAGTTTTCATTAAAGATTTATGCAGTAGTATTCACTTCTTGGTTATGTACTTTTAGATTTAAAATCCATTTTATAGGTATAATTACTTTTTTTTTAATTTACCGAATCTTTTACATATACATTAGGTTATATTGATTGAGGTTTTGTGTATCCAAAATTTTGAATAATAGTGTACTAGTAGTTCATTACTTATTTATTTAGGGATAATGCTAGGGGTCTTAAATTTTATGTCTTAAATGATATGGCTATGAATAAGACAAATAGTACTTTGTAGTATAACCAATCACAAGATGTATTCAACTAATGTAATGATGCCACATCATTTATAAGACACTATTCTAGACAAAAAGAAAAACTTGAGCGCTTAGCATTAACTTTTTTTCTTTTTGGGTGGTGGGTGGGGGGTAAGGGTGGGGGAGAGAGCAGAGAATCTGGCTACGCATCCCATGCATAACAAGGTGTTTTTTCGTGTGATTAAGGGTTCCTAATATGAATATTTCATACTTAATATAGAAGGATTTGAGCATTATGAAGTACTGTTGCTAGGTCTAAGGAAAGTACTAGTAAAGTTTATATATAAAAATAAAGAGGATAAGATGAAAGAAAATAAGAAAGAAATTTTGCATAACCATCAACCTAATAAGTTACACAGACTCGGATAGAGTATTCGTTGGACACGGTATTATGAAGAGTCTGACATGGGTCCTCCTCAATTTTGACAATCTTTTACAGTAAAATGAAATATCTAGTACATATACCATTGTCTGAGTGTCTGAGTGTTTGAGTGTTTAATGTCAGACATAGGTACTTTAGGGCAAAGTGAAGAGTCTGTGTAACCTAGATTAGATGGTTAGGCAAACATGAATGAAAACTTTGGTTGGTTGAACTTTCTCGACATATTTGAATATTTCAATAGCATTTAAAAAAATAGAAATTTTCTTAAGGACCTTTATAGCTGTCAAATGCACTTCTTCTTTGTGATTTTCAATGATCAATGGATGGAAAAGGTTCTTGATACCATCAGGAGTGTGGTTGGGATTTACAACTTTCGGTAACGAGGGTGATTTGAATATATTATGAAGCTAAAATGTTGTTCAAACTCAAGATCAACTAAAAGAGGATGCTTTTAGGAGTCTATCAGAGCATAATTTTGGAGTCTAGGCTTCTTCTATCAGTTTAAAGGGTGAATCCAGATATTCATAAAAGATTTGTATGATGTTTAGCTGGTTATGAATTTAGTTTTCTAACCTTCTAATTTGTTGTCATGCATGTAGAGGTAACATTTCCAGATATCATAGGATTTCGAGACGGGATAAATGAGAAGCGAGACCTTATAAGAGGGATAGATAATATTTTTTACTTTCTTGCTTGTTTGTATTGTTGGCTCCCTCTCTCTCTCTCTCTGGTATTTCCTTCCTTTCATATATTTTGAGTTATTATAAATTTAATACTTACCACTTTTTACCTGTTATAAATTCATCTTCTTTATTTCAGTTATGTTTTTTTTCCTGTTAATTTCTTTTAGTTATGTTTGAAAGCAACATAGTTGCTTCAGGCTTGAAATATACTTCATGCCATTTTGTTGGTTTGGCTAAAAGCCTAAAAGTATTTATCAAAGTACTACCTCTCTCTATAAATGAGAGTCCTACTTTTTTATTGGATGTTTTTTTCAAAAATTAAACTTTGCCTAAGATACACTTAGACATAATTTTTTCAATAATTTAGTTATGATGAAAAAATTTAGTATTTAAAGTTTAGTGATGGAGAAAAAATGAAATAAATTATTTGTTAGCGTGCTCTATACACACCTTAATTTGAAGGAAAAAAGTTGTGTGACTCTCGTTTTAAGATGGATGGAGTATTATGTGAGCATAGGAACAAATGTGAGAGTATGTTAATTGTAATTTTGTTGAAAGATAATTTATAACTGATCATGTATGTGGTTATAGTTATTGATTGCCAAAATCGATTATATAAATGTTTATTTTCTATGTCTCCCATATAGTTCACTCTCTTTCCCCAAAACCTCCCCTCTTACAGTTATGATCTTCTATAGTTTACATTAATCTTTTGTAAAATTGAAAGATGATTCTAGATTGCATGATATTTGTTTATTATTTAATATTTAACAGAGTGACTTTTACAAAAGCAAGTCCCTTTCCTGTAAAACTTTGCATTTCAGGTAAAAATTAAGGAGGGTTTGCTACTTGAAAGGCTTAAACGATATAAAGTTTCTAAACTTCAGGGCCCTCTTGTAAAGCCACATGAACAGACTGGTGAATAGCGTTTTTACATGAAGAAGATGGCCCAGATGGGGTCTAATTACGTACCAGTTGGTAGGAGATGAGTATTTGGAGGTTCTATTTTTAATATGCATATGCATTGGAAGAAACATGAAATAGTTAAAGTCAAGTACAAACCTTGTAAAGCTAGTCAACTCAGTGGTGGAACCAGAAGGCTATTAGAGGGGGGTTAAAATATATGAGTAAAAAATTTTTATTTATAAACGTTTGGAGTGTTTTTTTCGGTTGTACGATTGAGATGAGACAATTATATTATGTAAATTTGTATAGTTTAAAAACGTCTCAAAATTTGTTCAGTTATACGATTTTCTCTAGATTAAAACATGAGTTAAGAGATGATTAATACTCAAGAGATAATACCAATGCTCCAACAAATAGTTGAACCCAACGCCTCCTCAACTGAGAGAAGCAATGGACATGGGTTAACCTACAGAGAATCAAATCCAATCCCAACCCAACATCAAGTTGGCCCCCCTGTAGTAAAGGAAATTTCCAAACAGAGGAGAAACACACCACAGGAAATCAAAACGGAGCCAGACTTCCTAAGGGGCACAGGACTGAATGAGAAAGACCCAATATACATGGGAGCCACCAGCAAATAAAGGAAAGGAGAAAGGAAATCATATAGGTGACTACAGCAAATCAACTCCACCCCCAGGGGCGGATGTACATAGATAAGGGAAAATAAACAATCATACTTAGCAACAAAAAAATATATATATATAATCATAGTCAACCAGTGATTCAAAGAAAAAATCTGACTTCTACGGTTCTACCCTGTCCCATCTTTTTGTCTGTAACTAATAGACAACGCGTGACTATTTTTGTTTGCTAGTTTAGAGCATTAAATTACAATGTTTAGTTTCATTTAAATATATTTGCATTTTATTTTATCACTTATTTTACTGTTAGAGTGTTAGTTATATTTAAAGAAATTATCCTTCAGAAATACTACTCCATAAACATGATAAACAAAGGCCTTTTCAGATAAGATCAGATAGAATTAACATGGCTGCGCCCATCTCAATATTCACTTCAAGTTCTAGTGAACAAAGATGGGTTAATCAAATCACTAAAACCCTAAACCCAGAAAAAGAAGATACCATCATCGACATTGATGCTTGCATCTTTCAGCTCCCCAAAACCCTCACTTCCGTCAAACCAGAAGCTTTCGCTCCTCGACGGATGGGCCTCCGGCCCGTATCACCATCTCCGGCCAGACCTCCATAAAATGGAAAGGAAGAAGCTTGCTGCGGCCAAAAGGGTTCTCAGGGCTAGCCCAATCGGAGATGCCCAGAAGCTCTTAATCCAAGAAATCAAAGAATCTGAGCTTGTAATCTGAGCTTAGAGAGAAGGAAAAGTCGGCGGAGGCAGCTGCCTCCCCTGGCCTCCATGTACATCCACCCCTGACCAGGGTCATATGACCCCCTCGCCCCCCCCCCCCCCCCCCCCCCCCGATTCCTTCCGCCTCTGGGTAGGTGGGTAAGTATCTACCGTTTCTACCGGGGTCAATTGACCCCCCTCGCCCCCCCCCCCCCCCCCCCCCCGGTTCCGCCTCTGAGTCAACTAGAGGAGTATTTCAAATGATATTGCCAGATTGGGTGGTGAAATCCCAATTCACCTAATTGGAGATGACACAATAATTTTTTTATCGAGGAAAGGATTATGTGCAGTCGAAAGTTATGTCACCAATTTACACACTGTCCAAGAAAAGGGTGCGTTCCTCAACCGTTCAAGTTTTTAAATGTCGATTCTCTTTTTCTTTTCATTTATTTAATGTTCTCAAGTCTCGACACATACTCTGTAACTAAAGTATTATTCTCTAAAGATAAACCAAAGAGGTCCACTATAATAATGTCCATCACCACCCGTTCCCCCCCCCCCCCCCCCCCCCCCCAAAAGTGGTGATATTTTCTGCTCTAGTTTATTTCTCGCATAACATACTTTTTTGGTCAAAAAAACAGAGTAGTCCCTTAATGCTTGTTCAAATTTCAGTAATCCTAACTGTACTACATGGAAAAGATGAACCATGCAGTTACAAAATATGGATTAGGATCTTAATAATCTTTTTATGCAAGAGAAAGGAAGTATCTAGTTTTCAAATAGTATTAATTGAACTTCATATGGGTATTTCTAGTAACTATATTGTGCACAATACAATTATCCGAAAAAAAATGTCTTGCTCACAATCTCCTGTCAGTTATTTTGTTTTTATATAGATGCTGATCCCTTTAATGAGTTCCGAATGAGGTTGATTAGTGAAGCAGTGCAGTATAAACTCGATCGATGAATAGTAGGACTAATGTTTTATATAATGTTAAACACTTATGAGTTTGAAATTCTATTGCTTTAAGACTCTGACTCTAGTTGTGTAATAAAATTTTAAGTTGTTTAGTTATACATGTAAGAATATATGCTTAATGGATAACACAATTAAAAAAGACTCCGGAACTCACAAGTATGATTATTAGCATCTTAGTGTAACTGCTACTATTTTATCGTTATTGCTTGAGTCATGCTCTTTTATTTCACTGAATATCTAACCATTTATTTAGTTGCTTGTGAAATTAGATTTTGTTATACTAATCATGCTCTTTTTTGTTTTCATTGATACCTTTAGGACCTCTTTTTTATCCATGTTTCCTTTATGTTCTTTGACTGAACCATGTTAGGTGCTATACTTCTATCATTCCTATTTAATGGAAGGGGATATGTTTGGAAAGGTAATTAGACCATCTCGAACTTGGGAGTAATCGGAGGTGAGGCACGTGTACCTCCGTGCTAGTTTCTATAGATTGGCTATTAAGGGATTTTTGGGTGAAACTCTGGTTATGACCATCTTAATCAAAAATGGTAATATAACTAGATTGAGTTATTTTTGGATAGCTTAGTGTTGCTTACTGTGTAATTTGTTTCAAACTAGATGGCATGCATCGTGGCCTAAATATTTTGTTTTTGTTTTTTTTGGTTGGAGTATTTCCATTGTCAAAGACCTACTAGATAATCCACATACTTAGATTGGTTGGGCTTTTCAAGAGGGAATAATTCATCCAAGGCCGTGCAAGTAGTCCACAACCGTGCATTCATGCATTGTATACCTTCTTGTTAGTTGTTATACTTGTACGAAATGAAGTACACTCCAAATTTTCTTTTTATAAAATAACATGACGTGAGCCAAGTTTTCCTGTTATAAATCCTTCACAGACATGCAAGTACTTTCATAACCATGCATTCACGCATTGTATGCCTTTCTGTCGTAGTAGTTATTCTAAGTTGAACTGTTATACGAAATGAAGTCTCAAAGTTTTCCTGTTAAAAATCCTTATGATTTCTTAAGTAAGCCTTCTTCCTCTCCTCAAACATTCAGAAGATGTTTTCAGTTTAGATCTTTACTGGAATTGTGAAACATTGTGTTCACGTGTTCATTCGATAATTCCTGCTATAGGTCTGATGTTTACTCTTTCCTTCTTGATGATTTCTTTAAATCTTTCAGTCCAACTGTATCATCCTCTTTATTTGGATGTTGTTAGACTAGCACTGTAAAATGAACCAACCATAGTTGTCATGGCGACGACTAGACATCCTAGCTCTAGGGAAGGATAAGGTGACGCCTTGGATGCCGAGCTGCCAAGGCTCACGTTTTAGTGGCTGACCCAAGTTAAATGATTAAGTCATTTTTTATCCATGATTCATCATCATAACTCATAGACTTGTTATGTGTTATAATTTTATTATTTATTAGACTTGTAATGTGTGTTGAATTGGTTGATTCTTTATTTTTTACGTAGTGTTTGTTGACTTGTTTTACTAGTTTTTAATGTGAAGTGTTTTATTTTTGAATTTTGATTTTGAAGTATTCGTGTTTTCAAGTATATTCCATATTGTTACTTATTATGTTTTGAGTTTTATTGTATATAAAATTTTATTGTTCAATATACTTTGAAAGTAAAATAAATAATGTATAAATTACACATTGTTAACAACTCGTCGCCATACGGACGCCATGGTGGGTTCTTTATCGCCTAGGCGTCCTGGCGGTCAACTATAGTCGCGTCTCGTCGTGGCGCCGTGACAACTATGGAACCAACAAATAGAGCTCAACTCATATTTGGCTCATTTAAAGCTCTTTCAAGACTGGCTTGTAAGATAAAGGTGTCAAACTTGATCACATATTTTAGCTTGTTATGAGCACAAGCTCAGCTTAAGCTTGGCTCATCTATAAACATTGAAGTCTTAACATAAACGGAAATATCTAAGGTATTTGACCGCTAATCAAAATTGGCTCGATCAATACTCTCAAGATTGTCTTGCTTAAGACTAATTCTAAATAGACTTGTATGGTAACCAAGCCATGTTTGAAGATTAGTTCAAACTCGTTAATTAAAAGAGACAACTTGAACATCGCAAAGATTGGTTTATTTATACCCCTATTTGCTTGTTCTCACATTCCATGACGAGGAAGGACTTCCAGCTGTCTCCTGATCTTACTTTAATGTCATTCCTATAATACCACTGCGCTGTTATTGGAGAAGTACAAACTATTTAAAATGCTATCACAATTTGATCTATCCTTTTCCCAGTTCCACATGTCAGAATTCCTCGCTTGTTTAATGTATTTATAATTTAGCACTTAGTCACAAGTCTTGGCCAGGTTTCTTATATCTTTTTAGCTATAGTTAGCTACCCTACATTTATCGAATGTTTTACTGGTTCTAGACCATTCTATCTTTTCTTTCTTCATACTCTTGTATGTTTGGTTCAACAACAATTAGAAGGCCAAACGCACATGAAAATCTTGTTCGTATAGAAACAGTTTATTTCAAACACAATTTATTTAACTCACAAGCGCAGCGTTTAGACCTCCAAAACGCTGCAAATACTAGTAACCAAACAAACCCTTAACACTCTTAACTATCTCTATTGGGGCTAATTTCAAAGGTTCCATATTTAAATTTATGCAATCATTTTATGTCTTTACAGATCTTTGCTAGAGGCAACATTTACATTAAAACATCTGTTAGTTGCGGATTTCTTCTCTTGATTATTTAAAATTTTCTATCCCAGGCACTGGAAAAATCTAAGTACGAGCAATCACTAGAGACAGTGAGACGCTTCATTACCATCGCTGAGAAGGAACTAGAACTGTATTACAAGCATATCTCTCTTTATGACGATCCAAGTAATTGTAATCCTAACAATACTCATGACAGTCCAAGAAAATGCATTGAGAGGCCAAAGAAAGTTCAAATGATCGAAAAAGATTCAACTAGCAGTGGATTCACCGCTGGTATTTCAGGGATGGAAACTGATTCTGCATCCGTGGATTTATCTGAAAGCGAAGGCGATTATGGTGGTGGAGACCAATCTTTAAGTGAGTTAGACAAGGATGATGACACTAAATCGGATTCATTTGATGAAGAAAAAAAAGATAACTCTTCTAATTTGCAGGAAAATTCGAGTTCTATGTCGGGATCAAGGTCAGTGATCAAACTTCTTATATGGATTTATATAATCAAGAATTTATATCAAACTTCTTATATGGATTTATATAATCAAGAATTTATGGAGTGGAATGAAACTTGACTGTTTAATACAATTTACTTAGTTAATGCAATTCAATTCGTATCTTTCAATTCTTGTGGTTTGTGTTTTATTTTGTGATTGACAATTTATGGACGGCATTTGTGTGCCAATTTTACAAATTGCAAATGACATTTATAGTTGCGTTTAGTATAAAAAACTACAAAAAAAATTATGGCACTAAAAATCGTACAAATTTAGGTTTGTAAAGGGTGAGTATAGTCTGGGGACCTTTTTCATACCCGCTAATATGTCGAGGTAGAGGTGGCAAATGGGTTGATTAAATGGATAATGGATAAATGGATAAAATTTAAATGGATAATGGATAAAATCTAATTGATAATGGGTCACTAATGGATTGGGTAGATAGGTCATAAATGGATAATTTTTAAATGGGTATGGATAAAACACATCGACTAATCTTTTGTAACCTTTAGTAGAGTAAGAAGTGGAGAATTTGGCATGATGTTTATTGACTTTTTTTCTCATACTTCTTTCCTTCTCATAACCCAACTGGAAACCACAACACAGGACATGCATTATCCCACTTGATAATATATATGTGTGTGTGTGTGTGTGTTAACATATTTTAATTATCATGTCATATTACTAGTTTAATACTCATTGTTTTGCAAAGACTAGTTTAGTTTGACTTTTTTAATCAAATTGATCACTTTTATAATTGATAATTAAACAAATTTATTTATATTTTTGAAGTTCCAAAATTTAGATGTTGTAGTAAATTAAACATATTTCTTATGGTTATAATTTATTTATTTATATTTAACAAAAAAATGCAATAAATTTTAATTCTAAAATTGGCCAATTTAACTTCAAAATTCAAACTAAGTCGGTATTTACCGGACATAGAGGTAACTTAATACTCATATTCTCTAAAACAGTCTTAGTATAAAACTTGTAAATATTCAGAAATTATATTAGTTTATACATGATATATAATAATGATGATGATAAATTTTAAAATATTTTGTTATTATATTAATCATCAAATTTTTTTTTAAAAATTATGTGAAATAAAAAATGATAAATTAAGGTGGACAGAGAAAAGACTTTAAAGGATAAAAATAAAACAAAAATAGATGTTTAATATTTGTAAATGAGACAATTTAATGACCAGTGAATTTATCTATCTAACCTATTTATTTATTAGGGTTCTTTACATAAGTATACAACAATTAGTAAAAAATTACAAGAATAGTGCATTAACAAAATAATTACAAAAAAAGTGCAACAATAATAAACCCATTAAATCATTATCCCTTAAATCAAGGAGAACTATAACTACCCTATTTACTCTTTTCTATTTAATGACGTCCATTATTTACAAATAATACAGACTTGCTTCATCTCGCTACGGGAGGTAGTCATGTCGTACAATGAATTATCTGAACTCTGTTCCGCCAGTTGAAGAAGAATTCTAACTTTTCTTTCGGTCGTTGAAGCAGAACTTCAGGTGCGGCGGGGTGGACTGGTGGAATGAGGTTGTTCTCACCAACTCTCCACAACGTGTCTATATCTATAAACAATGAATCAAAGGATATAAGGCCTGCTTTCTTGTCCATCTGATTTTTAGGATCACATCATCATATGTATGAACAAGATGATAACTATGTTTGACTAATCATCTATTATGGTGACCCTATTTTTTTATTTTTTATTTTCTTTATTAATAGATTTTTTATAATTCATTAGTAACCCAATAAAAATGAATTGGTTACCTTTGTGTAAAGGTTTAGCTACCAACTGCAGTATGAAAATATATATATATATATATAATAAATTTTTAATAATTAATTGGTAACCCAATAAAATTGAATTGGTTATTTTTATATGAATGTTTGGTTACTAACAGCACTACAAAAAAAAATCTATAATAGATTTTTTTATCATTAATTGGTAACCCAATAAAACTGAATTGGTTACCTTTGTGTGAATGTTTGGCTACCAACAGCATTATGAAGAAAAAAAAACGTATAATAGATTTTTTATAATTAATTGGTAACCCAATAAAACTGAATTGGTTACCTTTATATGAATGTTTGGTTACCAACAACACTACGAAAAAAAAATCTATAATAAAAATTTTACCATTAATTGGTAACCCAATAAAACAGAATTGGTTACCTTTGTGTGAAAGTTTGACTACCAACTGTAGTATGAAAAAAAAATTGTATAATAGAATTTTTATAATTAATTGGTAGCCCAATAAAACTGAATTGGTTACCTTTGTATAAAAGTTTGGCTACCAACTGCACTAAGGAAAAAAAATATTCTATAATAGATTTTTTATAATTAATTGATAACCAATAAAACTAAAATGGTTACCTTTGTATGAAGGTTTGGCTACCAACTGCACTATGAAAAAAAATTAATATAACAGATTTTTAATAATTGTTTGGTAACCCAATAAAACTAAAATGGTAACATTTGTATGAATGTTTGACTACCAATTACACTATAAAAAAATCTATAATATATTTTTTTATAATTAATTGGTAACCCAATAAAATTGAATTGGTTACTTTTGTGTAAATGTTTGACTGCTAACTGCAGTATGAAAAAAAAATTATATAATAGATTTTTTATAATTAATTGATAACTAATAAATTTGAATTGATTACTTTTGTATATAGGTAATTTAATTTAAAAATATCAATTCTCTATTTATATCATAATTTGATTAATTGTTTATTGAAAATAGTGGAAATATTAGATATATTAAAGTTGACAAAGCTGGTGACGTTTTTATCTATTAAATGTTAAAGTTGTCCACGCCCCCAGAAAATTCGGAAGACTTTGGTGCAAAACTTCTGAGAAATTCGGAAGTTACCGCCTATCTCTCCCTATGTGGACCCCACCCATGCATATTTCACTCCCACAAAATCTCCTTTTCAAAGTTAAAGGAATAAAAATGTACTAATTTATAAATTAAATATTGAAGATGTACTAATTTTGTAAATATTTTATGTATGTATTTTTATTGTAATATTTTAAAAAAATGTATTGGTAAATGTAAATCTCCCTATTTATTATTATCCATTTGACCCAACCTATTTAAAACTCGTTAATATAAATGGATAATTTTATCTATTTAATTATGGGTTGGTTGACAGGTTAATGGATTTGAGTAAAATTTTGCCAGCTCTATGTCGAGGGAACCTCCAACCCAAACTTTGAATTATATTCCTCCAAATTAATATTTTTCAAATTAGCAACACGTTCAATTACTATTTTTAAAATAACCTAAGTGAATATATATACACACACACACACAAAACACTAATTGAGAATAATTATACACATGTATATATAATTGGACCCGATTTTCTAACTCCTGGTTTCTTTCTAATGTGTCTCACATCATGGCATATACCTCTGTCAGGACTAGTCCTATGCCCTCTGACTCCTCCTCCCCAGTAAGTGTTGTATCATCTGTAACATTTTCTTGAGCTACCTGATCCCCCGTGGGATCTTCCTCTGGCTCCTCCTCAGGGTCCTCATTAAGATCATCTTCGAGGTCCTGTTTTGGTTCGCTAACTGGGTCTACTACACGTGCATTTTCCCCTACTTTTGGCTCTTCCACTGGCTTGACTCTATGTACCTCGTGAATATCTCTAATCACCTCATATTCAGCCATCCTACAATATAATAAAATAACTCACTTAGTACATTTATAAATTAAAATGTATAACTAAAAATAATTAACTAAATAAACTTAACAGAAAATTTAAATTTATTTATTTATGTATTATTATTATTATTATTATTTACACATGAACTCTGAACTCTATGTGAGTCCTCTTCTCGTTGTCTTTACTAAATTTCTACTAGGTTATATCCCAAGGTCCTCTAACCTAAAGGTTATAACCTGTTGCTCTGATAGCAATCTTTGACGCCCCCAAATCTGTGTACTTCCTACAACAGACTTGGTGCATCATTATTCATCCACATACTTGATAACTAGCTAATAATATAAGCTAGATTACATAAATACATTTATTAGTTACTTTATTTACACATTCATGCCTACTGTAGACACTCAAACTTTGTGCATCTTTTCCCTAACAGTGGAAGGAGGGCAAAAACGTCATTTCACCTCTAAGGCAAGATATCTAAGAAAATATTACAAGACTCAGAGCAAGTATTCGGAACCCCCACAATGACCTTTAAGCAACAAGCTACACAAAGGAAGACAAGTGACTAGGTAGACATTTGCATAAGGATGGTTTTTCCCCTTATTCTCTATCTTCCTGAATCCAGAATTGATAAAACTCAATTCCATTATGTATCTCTCGAAAAGGGATTTCTGGATTGGTATGGCACATTTGCTAACTCTTCCCAGTTTGAAAGTTATGGACGTTTCAGTGCGCGGTACAAAAAATCGACGTCGCAGCACGAAAATTGAGGCACGTGAGCCCCGCCTTAGGGTTACTGCAGGCGGACCTACGACAAGCCTAGGGTGTCTATATAAGGCATTTTTTGCTCATTTTTGGAAGAAAAGAGGAATTTTAGAGAGAGAAAAGGTGTTATCTAGAGAGAGAAATAGAGAAAGGAAGAGAATTTTCTCTAAATCCATTATAGATCTAGTTTTTTCTTCAAATATCCTACCAATCTAGAGTCGAGCCTTCCATACAAAGCTTAAGGAGGAGGAATCTATCACTCCCAAGGTTAAATTTCTCATCTTTATACTAGATCTAGCTTAGATTTAGCTTATTTTGTAAAATTATTGTGTTTGGGCTTTGTTTGTTTCTAGCTAATTCTTCATTTGAGGCTCTCCTAGCATCCTAGATCATATCTAGAGGTATTTGGATCCTATTTTTGGGATTATGGATAGTTAGAGAAGATTTCTCACGAATGGAATCTCCTTTTAATTAGCCGATGATATCCTTTTGGTAATTTATCGATTTTAACCTTGATTCGACTCATTTTCACCTATTATTCTTGATTGGGAGTTGTTTGCCATTGATTTATAGGTTACCCAAATATCCTAGATTCATATCTAGTGGTGAGGGGATCCCACCTTTTGGCCGACGAGAAATTCTCACAAATAGAATCTCCTTATAACCAATCTGCGATATATTTTCGATTAGATATTGATTGCGTTAGTTTCTAGATCTATGGAATCTTAGATCTATGGATTTTGTTGCCTAAATTCTATGTTCTTTTAATAGATCTTGTAAATACATAACAGTCCCACATGATTTCGATAGTTGGTGATATCTGATTCCCTCAATATAGTTAACAATATAATTGCGTTATTATTGTTTCATTAGGCGATCTATAGATTTAGGGTTTATGGGAGTCCTTTCCTAAACTCTAAACTTCGTTAATGGATCTCAATGTATTGTTTGAGGTGATTCCGAATCATGTGATCCTAGGAATGAAGTCAAGGCCCTTAAAAATCGTGTTTAATGGGAATTGATGGTATTCCCACGATGGACATAGTCGACAATATGATGGTAATGTTTGCAATTCGATCATTGTAAATGTAATTCAGGCCTTAAAATGACATCGAGGGTTCCATCCCACGAAAATTGTATTTTAGTCCACTTGATAGTGGATTTTATTATTGCAAGGTGTTTGGAGTTATTTAGATGGCTTACATGTTCACGGGTAGTTCCAACCCTATCTTCGATGCTTGATTTTATCTTTTGACATACGAAAATGATTTTCAAATGAAATTGCAAAGATCTTTTAAAATTGAATCAAGCTAGGTTATTAGATTAATTATAGGCTAAAATTAGAATTAATAAAGTGCCTTAATTCCTATTTGAAGAATGGTTTGAAAACAATACTTTCCCTAAAACAACACCAAAAAGTATTTGTCAAATGAAAGCTAAAACAAAACTTTTCCTTCAAATCAAATCCTTCGTACATAGGTTCAAAGAGGCACAAAGTTTCTTCCATGATAATACACCTACCACGACTTTGACGATTCTAGGAGACGACACCCTAGATTCCACGACCTGGCCTTAGGAGTTGACCCCTAGGTTATTTACGATTCAACTCAAAACTGGGAGACGACACCCTAGATTCCACGACTTGACCTTAGGAGACGACCCTTAAGGTTACTTACATTTCACGACTTGATTATAGGAGAAGATATCCTAAATTTTCTCCAATGACATAATTCATACAGGCACAACACGCGCGCGCGCACACACACACACACTTCACATTTCTTAAGGCATTTCATTTTTTAAAGACAAATAATAGGAAAGTGGTAACTGTGTCTTCATGGAGGTCGGGGGGTGCCTCACACTTTCCTCTCGCTTAAGCAAGCCCCCGAACTCTATGAATCTTGGTTGCGCGGACCAATTTTACGATGTCATATAATGGGTTATCTCGATTATTAAAACCTAAAAATTTGGATGAGTTGGTACATCCATTTAAATCTTTACTAACTGGTGACTTTGTCTAATTGGCCCCCCCATTAAAATTAAACTTTCAAACCCCCGTCAACATTTAAGTCAGTTTTTTTTCTAGAATCACCCTTAAAATTAACAAATCTCAATTAAAATATAAATAAAATAATAAAAAAGAGAGGAAAAAGGCGTTGACATATGGCGACTCTGTTGGGGACCTTTTTAAGAGGGCTTAAGCCGCGTTTGATCTTGATGTTTTCCTTTCATAATATGTGTTGTGTCAATAGTTTGATTATGATGGATGCCTTATATTATTCCTTTATGTTTAATGCTTTGCACAATGTCATCATATGCATACGGTGAGGAACGATGAATCTATGTGATTGTATATATGTTGTGTGATTCATCCACTCAAAGCGGCATTCCCAGGCGAGGCTCATAAAAGGCATCCACTTAGATCCGCTCCAATCGAGAGATCATATTTATTCCCATCGAGTAAGTTGTGAAGATCTAGGGACCTTCATGCCAAAAAGCCCGCGAGAGTAACCCTCAGATAGGTCAGCCTCAAATAAACCTTGAAATATACGTCGGCACACTTAGAAGGGGAGTTGAATAAGTGTGTGAATAAACGGTGTCTAATTTTTGCAAAACGATAAAATAATTTATTAAACAGTCTGCTGTATTATGAAAACAGTTGACTGAATCAGTGACTTAGTCAGCTGAATTTGAGAACAGGTTACTGTATAGAAAATTTAGTCTTCTGGAATTGAAAGCAGTTTATTGTATAAGGATTTTTAACTTACTGGATATGAAAACAGTTTGTTGTATTCAGGAATATGAAAACAGTGAGTAAGATAGCATGTTAGTTCAATACAGTGGTTCTAACGTGAAGATGTTCTAACCAGATTATGATTTAACAAGGTTTTGTTTATGTGATGATCAAGCAATATAATATATATATATATATATATATATATATATATATATATATATATATACCGCAAAATAAATCATATGTACACAGAGAATTTTTACGTGGCTCGGTCCCTAACCTCAAGTCTAGTGACTTACTCCACGTCCAATACCAATTGGTATTGGAGACTCCTTTTATTAATAATCTTTTTACTTACACAAGCCCTTATACAATTTAAGTTCTCAATCTTGAAGAAAAATCCTCTCAAGCACTTATGCCTCCTTGTGTAACCATTGAGGATTTTTACTCACCAAGCTCCTAAGCTTACCTTGAACTTAAATTGAACACAAAACAGTTTAGACAAGATAATAATAATAGTGAACAGATACAGAAAAGCCTATGATCAACAACAAGAGTAATAGATAAATGCAAGGCTCAAACTAAATACTATGATCAAATAAATTATTAATATATCACCAGTAGGATGTTGACAATTTGAAACCTACTCCACCAAATTATCCTTTTAAAAATCCAGCAATTATGCACTTCTTTTACGTATAGGAAGTGAAAGCTCAAAGACCAAAACAGTGATGATCTAAAACAAACAGTGAATAGCTTTTTGAATATGTTTCTCAATGATGTTCATTGTATTTCTGTGTGTTCAGTAACTTAGTTAGCATAGTGTATTTATACCCAGACCCTTCATACTGTTACGTGAGAATATATCAATCACTAATCTGTTTCACTTGATCTCAACATATATTACCGTTAACCACCAGTCAGAATCAATTTATTATATATATCAAAATCCTTTTATGATCTGTCTAACGTTGATTGCAGTAGATGAAGGGATTTTGATATGGCAGGTAGTAATTTTCGCATGCTTGCTCCTTACCATAAATAAAATATAGGCCCAATTTTAATTATGGTAATATAGATTGATTAGACCTACTGATTTATTCAATTTAATCCATAGAAAAATATTCAATCACTATATTTTGAAATTAACTATATTATAGAAATTAAATAATAATCAGTCAATCTATTTACTTTATACCGACCATAGGAATCTGAATATGAAAGCTGTAAATCATAGTTGGTAACAGATTTGATTTTAGAGAGAGACTATACTGCCTTTTGAAAATAACTGTTACCATTTGTAAAATAACTTTTATGTGAGTGATGCAACTTATTAGAGCCTTGATTGAAGTAATAACTCAAGTTAAGATCTTACGTTGATTTTTTTTAAAGTTTCCTTTAGAATTCTGCACTGGATTCAGTAAGGCTTATTTAGTCTGTTGCATAGAGGGATCTATTCTTCTCAATCCAGTTGACTTTCCAAGCTTGTTGTATTGATGTATGCAATTGATTTCACATTCAGTATGCTGTATAGGCATGTTGCATGGTTAGTGTAGAACTACAAAACTTAGAGAATAGAAAGTCATCATCAAAACCTAAGGATGAAGTGTGACTAAGTCAATAATCTCCCCCTTTTTGATGATGACAACACTAACCAGATTGCTCCCCCTAAGTTCATGCATATCTTATAACTAGTTCCCCTTCAAAACATGTCATACTAATATAAGCAACAGAAATTTGTTTTAAGCATGTGCGACAATTTCAACAAACACAAATGAGGGTTTGTTCTCCCCCTTTTTGTCATCATACAAAAAGAAGGATGTGCAGAAAATATGCATAATAACTAGATAATAATAAGAAAAGTGCAGTCAAGGAACAAGCTAAACAATTTCCCAAATATCCAAAACCATATTACACCCATAGAAGCAGTTTGAGCTATACCCCTAATAATACATAATCGAAAGAGTTTTAGTCAAGTTCCTCAGTGTGGACACCTGACTGGTCACGTTGAGTAAAATAAGGACGATGTTGTCGACGATGTGTGCGTTCTTCTTCAGACAACATGTTGGCAAATAAAGTAAGGCAAGGAATATGAGTGGATAGAGGAAGGGGTAAGTCCAGAAAATCTCCTCTATATTCAGCAAGTCAATTACCTCGAACCCATTCTGGAACAGTTGAGCCTCTCTTCCAGAGACTAAACACAGACCGAATATCATTCGTCTGCATAACCACAAACTTGCTAAGTTCACCAATCTGATAGCTCACAAACTGCAGCTCCTGACTAAGTTGACAAGCATTACGATTCATCTTCCTTTGCAAAGCTTCTACCATAGCTCGGGTTTGGAAATGATAGGGCTAAATTATACGATATTTTTATGCCCTAATACTTAGTTTTTATATTTATTGGGTGCTTAAATGTTTAATTATTTAGCTTATTTTGGTTTTAATAGGTTTTATAGGATTTTAGTTAATTTATGTTAATTTAGGTAATTTTATAGTGTTTTTATATTTCTTTTTATTGATGTGTTTTTATTTATTTTAGGTGTTTTATTTATTATTATGTGTTTTTAGGATTTTTAGTATTTTTATATTATTTTTATTTATTTTTATATTTTATTTTGTAGGAAAAATAAGCTTGGGAGCAAATCTGTAAATTCTGCAAGAGTTTGAGTGGCAAGATCGTAAATAACCAACGTGGATGGCAAAATCGTAACTAAATCAAAAAGTGGCGATCGGTGGCATTTTCGTAGATAAACGAAATTCTATGCCGCGCGCAATGCGCGCAAGGAAGTCGGAAGTGAAGCTGAGACGACGTCGTTTCTGTCTGGGCTGAGAAAAGGACTCTGCGCAATGCGCGGAGTGAAGAAGCTGATAACGCGGGCGGGCTGGACGACGTCGTTTGGAGCAGCATATTAAAGTTTTCCGCGCAATGCGCGATAGGGTGCGCTGACATCAGCGGACGCGAAAACCGCGTTGACCGGTCAACTGTGGCGCGTTTGTCTTGCACGAAAATGCTAAAAACGGAATTATTTCAGATTTTTGCTACTTTTTGATTCCAATTTGGATTTTAATTCCAACTAGGGTTAGGATAATAATTATTTTTCTTTTTCTTTTATTTTTAATTGTAAATCCGATTAGGTTTTGGACAAGTTAGAGGCCTATAAATAGAGGGTCAACCTCTCATTATTGATAGTAAGTTTTTGGGAGACCTTTCTCCTAATTTCTTGGAGAGAGTTTTTCAACTAGTAGGTATTATTTTTATTATGTTTAGCTAATTTTATTTTTCAGTTCCAAAGGGATGTTGAACCTTGTTTTTAATTAATGTTTTAATTGAGTTTTATTATATATTCCTTCATGCATGAGATTTATTTTGATGATCTGTTTTAATTGATTAGATGATATTTATTTGATTAATTTGATTTGGCCAGTTGAATTAATTAAGTTTTGTCATATGCTAGATTAAGATTTGATATTAAGCAAACGATATTTTATCTGATCATAAGTAGCAATTAATAATATTTGATTGTGGACAAACTTTTGAATATTATTATGGTTATTAAGATGGCAAGTTAAATGGTCCGCGATGTTGAGATTGTTGCTTGGAATAATCTAATTCTCTAATTTTTAATGCAACTGTTATATTAAATCTAGACTGATAGTTCTAGGTTGTATGATAGGTAGAGTCTTTTGTGAGCGATTGCTGCATTAGATTTATAATTTAAGGAGGATTTCGGGTAGCTTGGCGATTGTCAGTTATCTAGGATTATTAATCTCAATTGAAGGAAAAGATAATAATAACTTGATTAATTTGTTAATTAAAAGAAGGGGATACTGAACTAAGGAACTGAAGTTTGTTTTAATTGATTTTTTTCATATTTATTTATTATTTAGTTTTATTTGTTTGTTTAAATTTTAATTAGTTAATTAATAATTTCAAATCCCCCATTTAATTAGATATTTTTGAAAACATTAGATTTATTAAAACAATTCACTCTCTGTGGGTTCGACTCTTACTTTCACTACTACATTAATATTTTTCAAAGTAAAATTTTATTTTTGGGTGCCTGCGACATCATCCCAGGAAACCAAAACCAGCTTGAAGATTTATGAACTCATCTTCAACTTGTCTGAAGAGGGATGAGGCAGAAAGAGTGGTCATTGTTATATTTCCTTTTTCCAGAACACTAAGTCGCAATTTAATGTCCATCACATCAGCCTTGATTTCATGTAGTAAGGAGAGAATGTCAAAATTTTGAGGATTAAGAGGTGAGATATGGATTGATGGAGTAGAGGGATGGTGTCTAAGAGTGCGAACAAATGTACCATCAATCATACTCAAATGAGAGCTTTGCAGGTTATCGAAATCAATAGATTCAATGAGTTGAATTGAGGCTTCATCCTCAAGTGCTATGTGAAAATATTAAAAAACTTTGTTAAGAAACCCACCATATGGCAGACATTTTTTGGTTTGTTTAACACAGTTATCCGTGTGAAGAAGCATCATGAGTGACAAATTGAAGGACAAACTCTTTAAAATCATAGAGATCAAAATAAGATCCTGATATGTGAAATTTGCACCACCCCTAGTTCTAGAAAGCAAATTGAACCTAAGAATTTTATGGATGACTGATGCAATGGGAGACACTTCAATTGTAATAAGAAGAATACTGTCAATGAGGGTGAAATCATCTTTCACAATTTTAAGTTAATCCAAGGTGGACAGTGGTGTAGTGCAGGCTCCTTTTAGTGTAAATGGACAATGTCCAGAGGAAGGAATGGATAAAATCTTGCCCAAGGTAGCGGGGGTTAACTGAAATGTTTTGCTTTTGACTGAAGTAGTGCACTTGTCATTTTACAAGTCAAAGTTTGTATAAAACTGTTGGACCAGGTTGGGATATGTTGTAGTGGGTGGAGTGACCATTGATGAGATACCACGCGATTCAAATAGGGTATGCAAGTTAGGTTGTTGATAGAAGAACATATCAATAGATTTTTCATACACTAATGATTTTGACACAATGGACAATTTGAAACGTGCTTCAAAATTATTTCCACGAAAGAAATTAGCAGATAGAGAGTGGATAGAAGAGAGAGGTGTTACTGATTCAGGATCGTCTTCTAGAATAAGTTCCACATCTAGTGAGATTGGAGATGAAGCATTCACTTTCTATTTCCCTTTCGCATTCCTAGTTCGTGAAGAGAGCGCAAAGAGTCTAGGATTTTTCGATGTACTCGGCTTCTTAAATTCAGATGCTTTAGAAAGGTTAGTTTTGTTCTGCCTCGAGGAGATGGGATGGTCATCGTCTGACTCAGATTCATCTTTGGGTCGCTTCATCTGCTTCGTTTTCATCATTGGGAAAATCGATTTCAGCTTGTAATGATGATTTGAGGGAGATGAAGAGAGGATGAAGGGTTTGGTAAAGTATGAGAGAGAAACGGTATAACCATTCTTGTTATAACTGAGAAGAAGAGAAAGGATTACGCAGTTTCCAAAAAAAAATGAGCACAAGATGTGCCTTCCGGCATGCCAGATTACCCATATTATAGATAATTTCGAATTTTGTTTCCAAAAACTCAAGAAGCTAAAATCAATTTAAAATTTTATTTTCCAAAAATCATGCAAGAAATTAAATCAATTTTGCAGATTAATAGTAATAAATCATACAAATGCATTGAATAGATATCAGCATGCATTCCAGCTTATAGTTTTAATTCAGTTTGACAGATAAGAACATATGGGTAGTTAAGATATCATGCACATGCCAAGTTCTCTTCTTAACGTGAAAAACCTCTCTTCATTGAGTTGTTTAGTGAAGATGTCTGCTATCTGATACTCAGTGGGAATAAAAATTAATTTAATTAATCCTTTAGACACATTATCCCTAAGAAAATGATGCCTAACTTCAATATATTTTGTACGTGAATGCAAAACTGGATTTCTAGATATGTCTATTGTGTTCGTGTTATCACAGTAAATAGGCACAGTATTGCAAATCACATCAAAGTCTATTAATGTTTGATGCATCCAAATTATTTGAGAACAGCAACTTCCCTACAGCTAAATATTCTCCCTCGGTTATTGATAATGCAACATATGTTTGCTTTTTACTATGCCAAGATACCATACTTTGTCCCAAAAATGTGCATGCGTTACTAGTGCTTTATCTATCAATTTGACAACCTGCACAGTATGCATCTGAGTAACCCATTACATAATGAATAAAATAAACCAAAATTGATAGTGCCATATATATATTTAAATATTCTTTTAACAACATTTGAATGAGATTCTTTTGATTTTGCTTGAAATCTAGCACATAGACGCACACTATACATTATATCGGGTCTTAAGACAGTTAAATATAATAAACTTCCTATCATACCACAATATTTTGTTACCTCTACATCGATACCTTTAACATATGTGGTAAGTTTGATTGTGGTGCTCATTGGTGTTGCTTTTAGATTTGACTGCTCAAACCCAAATCTTTTAAGTAACTCCTTTATGTACTTGGTCTAATGAATGTAGATACCATCTTTAGTTTGCTTGATTTGGAGTCCCAAAAAGTAGTTAAGTTCTCCCATTAAGCTCATATCAAATTCCTTATGCATACACTTGAAAAATCACTCACAAAGAATATCATTAGTAGCCCCAAATATAATATCATCTATATATATTTGTACAATAATAATATCTTATTTTTCATGCTTAATAAATAACGTAGAGTCAATTTTACCTCTTGTGAACTCCTCATTTGATGTCTCCAATTATGTTTTCAGGAAGATGGTTTTTACTGTGCCTTGCTGTTTTAGACATCGATATGTTGTGCATTTGCTCCTCTTGTGAATTAAAATTTGGATCTTGATGTTCTCCATCTGATTCAGTGAATTCAACTTCCAGGATATCTAAAATAGTGTCCTAGTTTGCTTCTCTGTATAGTTGTTTCTGCTGATTTAATGTATCTAGTGAACTATATTGATATGTCTGTGCAGTTGAATTTGTATCCAGCAAACTGCTTTGGTTTTTCTGATTTGCTGAATTGACTGTGACTTCTATATTTCCTGCATCCTCATCTCTTTCTTTAGACAAATCATTGTTAGGTTCATCAAAACTCACATGCACAGATTCTTCAACCACATATTTATAAGTATTGTAAATAAGATATGCTTTGCTATGATGAGAATATCCAATAAGAATTCCTTCATATGATTTAGCATCAAACTTTCCTAAGATACCACTTGTATTTAATATGAAACATTTTGATCTAAAAACCTTGAAGTAACTTATATTAAGAATTTTATTGTCTAGCAGTTCATAAGGGGTTTTGAGAAGAATAGGACGAATTAAAACTCTATTTAAAATGTAGCAAAACGTATTTACCGCTTTGGCCCAAATTTTTTGTAGAAGCTTACTTTCTTGTAATAATGTTCGAGCTGTTTCTTGTAACGTTCTATTCTTCCTTTCAACCACTCCATTTTGTTGTGGTGTTCTTGGTGCGAATAACTCATAACTAATTCCCTTTTGTTCACATAATGGAATAAACTCTTTATGAAATTCACCCCCATGGTCACTTCTTATTCTTATCAACCTGAGATTGTACTTTGTCTCCAAATTTTTTGTTAGTCTTTCAAAGTCTCTAAAGGCTTCATTTTAGTTTTGAGAAATGTAACCCAAGTAAATCTAGAATAATCATCAATTATAACAAAAGCATAGAATTTACCATTTAAATTAGCATGTCTTTCTAGACCAAATAAATCAAGATGTAATAATTATAAGGGTGAGGAAGTTGATACCTGATTCTTTACCTTAAATGATGTTTTTATTTTCTTACTAAGTTGACACGATGAACAGATTCCTTTATTTTCATAGTTGATTTTGGGCAGTCATCTCACAAGATTTTTTGTTGATAGTTTCTTTATTAGATCCATGTGCACATGACCCAACCTCTTATGCCATAGATTTACCATATCTTCCATGGCTGATAGGCAAACTTCTTTATCCTATTGCTCAAAATCAATAGTATATATATTTTCTTCTCTTTGTGCAACTAGTGTAGCATTGTTACTATCGTGAAAATAGAGCATTTATCCTTTTCAAATTTAACTTGATAACCACTATCCATTAGTTGACTTATACTAATAAGATTAAATTCAAGACATTTGACAAGATGAATATTATCAATACTAATCTTACCATTCCCTATTTTACCTTTTTCGATGATTTCACAGGTCTTGTTATCTCCAAACGTAACAGTTACATTCCTACTTTTGAGAGATAGTTCCAAGAATTTACTCTTGTCATCCATCATGTGTCGAGAGCATCCACTATCTAGAATCCACTTTTGAGATGAAACTTTTGCTTTGAGGCATACCTGAAATAAGAATACAGTTTACTGTTTTGGTACCTATTTCTTTTTGGGTCCATTTGTGTTAGTAACATTTGTTTCATTTTTCTTTACCCATATCTTCTTGACTTTCTTGTTGCAATTAGAATGTCCTTTAGTTCCACAATTTTGACATGTAATGAAAGGAGAACAATAATTCAATTTAAATTATGATTTCAATATTTTTGTATTAATCTTTTTAGATGATTCTTGATAACGAATCCCTTGTTTTTCATAGCTAGGTCTTTGTTTTCCTAACATGACTGTTAATTTTTTTTCCTTGGACAAACTTAGCCAATGATACTTTTAATAATTCATTTTCTTTTTGTCTTTATCATCATTCTCTTTTATGCATGTATTATCATTAAAAGTATCAATGTGCACATCTCTCATTCTTATTTCATTTCTTAATTTCTCATTTTTACTATTCACGTGATTTACTTTATTAGAAAGTATTTTATTATAATTATCTAGATAGTTATTTTTAGCATTTAAAATTCTCACATCTTGTGATGGTTTTTCCATTTCTTCTATTAAAGTATCAACTTCATTCATTAGTGTGTTTATTAATTCTTGTAAGTACATGTTCTTTTCTTTTAATTTTATATTTTCCTGTTTCAACAAATTATACTCAGTAAAGTTTACCTCACTTGATTCTCCTTCAAGTCCCATGAAGCCTATTTGAGCTATCTCATCATTTGCATCAATTTCTACATCTGAATCATCACTCCAAGTAACTAGTGCTTTCTTCTTGTTATCTTTAAAATTTTTCTTTCTTGTTATCTTTAAAATTTTTCTTTCCTTTGTTCTTCAATTGAAAGCAGTCCTTTTTAAAATGACCTGGACGCCCACATTCAAAACATGTTTCTTCATTTGACTTTCCCTTAAACTTGTTAACTGGCGTGAAGTTTCTCCTTTTGTTTTTTCTTTGTAGCATCCCTTTTAGTTTTCTAGACAACATAGTAATTTCTTCATCTGAGTCCTCACTTGATTTGTCTTCTTTTCCTCCATTAAGAGCTAGTACTTTCTTTCTAGGAGTTTCCTCCTCATCATCATATAATTTTAATTGATGCTCATACTTTTCTAGTTCTCCAAATAAACTTAAAGTAACCATAACGGAAATAGTAAAGGAATCTTGAAGAGTAGTTACTTTTGATGCAAAACTTTTGGGCATAGCCCGTAGTAACTTCCGGTTGATTTCGCTTTGAGGGATTGTCTTGTAATGTAACTTCAAAGAATTCACGAGCACCAGAAATCTAGCTTGAACTTGCTTGATATTTTCTACCTTTTCTAGTTTGAACATCTTGTAATCGTGCATAAGCATACTTAGCTTTAGTTCCCTTACTTTTGATGTTCCTTCGTGACTCACCTTTAATGTACCCCAAATCTCATTGGTCGTGCTGCATGATGATACTTTGTCTATTTTATATTGCACCATCCCACGAAGTAATGTGTTCATTGCTTTTGAGTCGTAGGATGTCATGTATACTTCGGTTGAGTCCATTTTCGTTAGGACTTTTGGTGTGTCATCATCTTTCCTTGGAGTAACTGGACCATTCTCCATGACTCACCATTCCCAAGGATCCCTTTTGAGATAGATCCTCATTCAAAACTTCCAAAAATTATAGTTTTCAGTTCCATGTAGTAATGGAGGTCGATTCGTTGATTGCCCTTCTTGTATGTTGCTTCCAAAATGTGTCATAGCAAAATCTTACCCTACAAGTCACCTTTAAGATCAAGATCAGTAGAGCCTAGCTCTGATACCAATTGAAATATAAGTCGACACGCTTAGAAGGGGGGTTGAATAAGTGTACGAATAAACGATGTCTAATTTTTGCAAAACGATAAAACAGTTCATTAAGCAATCTGCTGTATTATGAAAATAGTTAACTGAATCAGTGACTTAGTCTATTGAATATGAGAACAGGTTACTGTATAGCAAATTTAGTCTTCTGGAAATAAAAGTAGTTTATTGTATAAGGATTTTAACTTACTGGATATGAAAACAGTTTGTTGTATTCAGGAATATGAAAACAGTGAGTAAGACAGCATGTTAGTTCAATACAGTGGTTCTAATGTGAAGCTGTTCTGATCAGATTATGATTTAGCAAGGTTTTGTTTATGTGATGATCAAGCAATACAATATATATATACCTCAAAACAAATCACATGAACAAATCACACAGAGAATTTTTACGTGGTTCGGTCTCTAACCTCTAGTCTAGTGACCTACTCCACTTCTAAATACCAATTAGTATTGGAGACTCCTTTTATTAATAACCTTTTGACTTACACAAGTCCTTATACAATTTAAGTTCTCAATCTTAAGGACAAATCCTCTCAAGCACTTATGCTTCCTTGAGCAACCCTTGAGGATTTTTACTCACCAAGCTCCTAAGCTTACCTTGAACTTAAATTGTACACAAAATAGTTTAGACAATATAACAATTATAGTGAGCAGATACAGAAAAGCCTATGATCAATAGTAAGAATAATAAATCAATGCAAGGCTCAAACTAAATGCTATGATCAAATAAACTATTAATATATCACCAGTAGGATGTTAACAATTTGAAACCTACTCCATCAGATTATCCTTTTGAAAATTCAGCAATTATGCACTTCATTTACGTACTGGAAGCGAAAGCTCAAAGACCAAAACAGTGATGATCTAAAGCAAACAGTGAATAACTTTTTGAATATGTTTCTCAATGATGTTCTTTGTATTTCTGTGTGTTCAGTAGCTTAGTTAGCATAATATATTTATACCCAGATCGTTCATGCTGTTACGTAAGAATATATCAATCACTAATCTATTTCACTTGATCTCAACATATACTACCGTTAACTACCAGTTAGAATCAATTTATTATATATATCAAAATTCTTTTATGATATGTCTAACATTGATCGCAGTAGATGGAGGGATTTTGATATGGCAAGTAGTAATTTTCGCATGCTTGCTTCTTACCATAAATAAAATATAGGCCCAATTTTAATTATGGTAATATAGATTGTTTAGACCTATTGATTTATTCAGTTTAATCAATAGAAAAATATTCAATCACTTTATTTTGAAATTAACTAGATTATAGAAACTAAATAATAATCAGTCAATCTATTTACTTTATGCCAACCATAGAAATCTGAATACGAAATTTGTAAATCATAGTTGGTAGCAGATTTGATTTGAGAGAGAGACTATATTGCCTTTTGAAAATAACTGTTACTGTTTGTCAAATAACTTTTATGTGAGTGATGTAACCTATTAGAGCCTTGATTGAAGTAATAACTCAAACTAAAATCTTACGCTGATTTTTTTCTAAAGCCTCATTTAGAATTCTGCACTGGATTCAGTAAGGCTTATTCAGTCTACTACATAGAGGGATCTGATTCTTCTCAATCCAGTTGACTTTCCTAGATTTTTGTATTGATGTATGCAATTGATTTCACATTCAGTATGTTGTATAGGCATGTTGCATGGTTAGTGTAGAACTAGAAAGCTTAGAGAATAAAATGTCATCATCAAAACCCAAGGATGGAGTGTGACTAAGTCAACAATCTCTCCCTTTTTGATGATGACTACACTAATCATATTGGGCCCCCTAAGTTCATGCATATCTTATAACTAGCTCCCCTTCAAAACATGTCATACCAATATAGGCAACAGAAATTCCCCCTCAAAACATGTCATACCAATATAAGCAACAGAAATTTGTTTTACGCATGTACGATAATTTCAGCAAACACAAATGAGGGTTTGTTCTCCCCCTTTTTGTCATCATACAAGAAGAAGGATGTGCAGAAAATATGCATAATAACTAGATAATAATAAGAAAAGTGCAGTCAGGGAACAAGCCAAACAATTTTCCAAATATCCAAAACCATATTACACCATGGAAACAGTTTGAGCTATACACCTAATAATACATAATTGAAAGAGTTTTAGTCAAGTTCCTCAATGTGGACCCCTAGCTAGTCACGTTGAGTAAAATAAGGACGATGTTGTTGACTATGTGCGCGTTTTTCTTCAGACAACATGTTAGCAAATAGTGGAGGGCGAGGAATATGAATGGATGGAGGAAGGGGTATGTCCATAAAATCTCCTCTATATTCAGCAAACTAGTTACCTCGAACCCATTCTGGAACAATTGAGCCTCTCTGCTTACGACCAAACTCAGACCGAGTATCATTCGTCTGCACAACCACAAACTCACTAAGTTCACCAATCTGATAGCTCACAAACTACAACTCCTGACTAAGTTGACAAGCATTGTGATTCATCTTCCTTTGCAGAGCTTCTACCATAGCTCAGGTTTGGAAACCAAAACCAATTTGAAGATCAATGAACGCATCTTCAACTTGTCTGAAGAGGGATGAGGCAGCAGAAGTGGTCAGTGTTATTTTACCTTTCTCTAGAACACTAAGTCGTTGTTTAATGTCCACCACATCAGCCTTGATTTCATGTAGTAGCGAAAGAATGTCAAAATTTTGAGGATTAAGAAATGAGATATGGACTGATAGAGTAGAGGGATGGTCTCCAGGAGTGCGAAAAAATGTGCAGTCAATCAGACTCAAATGAGAGCTTTTCAGGTTATCGGAATCAATAGATTCAGTGAGTTGAATTGAGGCTTCATCCTTAAGTGATATGTGAAAATATTAAAAAGTTTTGGTAAGAAACCCACCATATGGCAGACATTTTTTGGTTTGTTTAACATAGTTATTCATGTGAAGAAGCATCATGAGTGACAAATTGAAGGACACACTCTTTAAAATCATAGAGATCAAAATAAGATCCTGATATGTGAAATTTACACCACCACCAGTTCTAGGAAGCAAATTGAACCTAAGAATTTTATGGATGACTGATGCAATGGGAGACACTTCAACAGTAGCAGGACGAATAATGTCAGTGAAGGTGAAATTATCTTTCACAATTTTTAGTTGATCCAAGGTGGACAGTGGTGTAGTGCAAGCTCCTTTTAGTGTAAATGGATAATGTCCATAGGAAGGAATGGATAGAATCTTGCCCAAGGTGGCAGGGGTCAACTGAAATGTTTTTCAAGGGGCTACTAATGATATTCTTTGTGAGTGGGAGAATGTAATTACCTAGATTTGTAAAATATGTTATAATGAGAAATTTATTTATTAAATGAAATTTTATTTGAAAAGTTATTGTTGTGATGAAGTGAATGTGTGTGTGTGTATGTGTGTTATATGATTTTTTAGTCAATCAAGAATTGAGAGGATTAAATGATTAGTCAAGAAAGCTAATTAATTTAATTAGTTTGGATTAAATATGGAACAAAAAATGATGCCAAAAGAATTTAAGAAATTAAGTCGATTAATAGTCAATTGAATTAATAACCTAAGTTAATAGTTAATTAGCTTGATTACTAGCCTTAGGTGGCATTATTGAAGGGTTAAATTAATTAGTAGCCCAAGTATTATGTTTATTGAAATTCAAGAGAATAAATTAAAAGACCAAAAGAAAAATTAATTTAGCCCAAACATTGTAAGTAATTAAATTAAGTATCAAGCCCAAATTATTAAATGGGAAGAAAAGTATTAGAAGCCCAAACCTTCTAATTTAATTGAGTTACTTGCAAGCCTTCTAATTAAACTAAAATACTTGTAAATGAACCCAATTGATTAACTGACCAAGATACTTACAAGTATGGAAGTATTGTCTGACCCAATCTTTTGTTAATTAAATCATGTTCCAAGCCCAAACAACTAGCCCAAGACTTAACCCAAAATTTATAATTAATGTAGGGTCCACATGAATACTTGCAAGTATACATTATATATATATATATATATATATATATATATATATATATAATATAGCATGAATTCAGCATCCCTTGTATGGGGAGTTGTAGAGTCCTTTTTGGTTAAATAAAAAGCATTGTAAGCTTTGTAAGAAGCATGAGTGCATTGGTGGTGTAAATATATACTTATATATACATCTATGTATAGGTTTTGCAAGACTTAGGTGGGCCTATAAATACCTTTTCCCACAAATTATTGCAATCCATTAGTCACTTAATATTTCCACTAAATCTTGTTATAGAGAGAAGCAAGAGAGAATACTTGTGAAAAGTGAGAAATATTTGAGAGAAAGAGAAAAGTAGAGAGAAATATAGAGGATGCTATTTTCGAATTCACCAAGGAGGAGACAAAGACAAGATCTAGCAAGCCATCAATGAGGAAGAAGATTATAAAAAGGTTTAAAAGTTCTCTAGACATAAAGACTTTAGTTTAAAATTTAGTTTTCTTGGTTTAAACTTTTGTTTTTGTAAGGAAGCATGCTTGGTTGTAGAAGTTGTTATGTGTTAAGGATCGTGGTAGATCCGAATGTATAGTAATTGTTGTGATGGAGTTTTTATGGTCAATATGTGTTTTGATACATAAAAATATAAGCTAGGTTGATGCATGTAGGAAATCATGGTTTTTGAAAATCCTAACTCTAAACTGATTTTCAAACACTTATAACTCATTATGGGTTAAGTATTTTGGAGATCTGTAAATTTTAGATGATATATCTATAAGTTTTCTAACTAATACAAGTGGAACGAACGAAAAATATGCTAATGGGGATATTTGGTGATTTTTCTACCAAAACAGTCTAGGCTGCAGAAAATTTCAAAAACGTAATATGTCTGAAATTTTAACTACTATTTTGGGTTAGTTAAAGTACACTAAAAATTAAATCCTTTTGGATTCTAACAGTATACAGTGTAACGAAATTCCAATTTAAAAATGAGTTTGATCCGACTTCGGATGATAGAGTTATAGTCAAACGAAATTTTAGGTTTTAAAAATTAAAACTGGAAAATTTGGAGTTGTATAACTTCGATGGATCTAAAAAATTTAGTAGAGATGCAAACTAATATAGGGTAGCTACAGTTTAAATTTTGTGACTTTTGGATAAAAACTTTTTTTATAAAAAATGTTACAATTTTGAGCATAAATGGCCTTTTTAAAAATAATTTTTAATGCTGGAAAATTAAGGAAAATATTTTACCCGTGAAATAATATTAACTAAACGTGGCCAGAAGGAAAAATAATAATAAGGTATTTAAGTATTTTTAATAAATAAATTGAGTCAATGAAATTAAGGAAGTTAATTAAAGGATAAACCGAAAAATTACATAATATAATTTTTCTGACTTTTACGCGATAAAGATAGATGAATAAGGGTAGGTAAGGGTAATAAGGTCATTTTTTTATATTAATATTATAATAACGATGTAATGTAATGTAATGATTATGTGGAGTTACGATTAAAGAATTAATTATCAGCTTAAGTTATGGCTATTTACCGGCAATGTGCAGTAATAGTTAATAAATAAGTTATTAAATAAATCCTTATGCATATTGTAAGTAATCTTTTGAAAGAAGGTAGTAATGTGTTTAAGGACGACGTACCAAGTCCATGCAAGTTCCCTAATTTGTTGCGTGTTCTTTATTTTGTAGCAAGTTCTCTCACTTTGAGAAATGTTTTAGATTCTATAATTGAAATGCTTCTTAAAATTATTGAAGTTGTATGCTTAAAGAAGTGTTCGCAATTATGTGCCTTTGCAAAATAAATTGTTTAATTATTGAACTGTTAAAGTTTTAAAGTTCTATTTATTACGAACTTCTTTGAGAAGTGAGTCGATGTCATTTGTTTCGGCTACATACCTTTGAAATGATATAATTTATTGATTCAATAAATTTCTTAAAATATTATCCAAACAAAGTTGCTTTGGTGAAGACTCTGATGTTAAAGGTGAGATGAACAACCTTGATAAAAATGGGGTATTTACAGATGTTTGATTCCAATTTAGTATATATGAATATTTGATTTCAATTTACGTACAGACACATGTGTCGTTCAATCGTTAATATGTTGTGCATAATATAGAGTACAATAGGTTGATCCCCTAAAGTACTAGCAGATGATGTTTACAGTCTTTGTGATTGTTAAACATTATATTTTTGGGTTTGCAGTAGAAATACACATTAAATATAAGTGTTGAGTTCAAGGTCTTGATGACACTCTGTATAATCACGATATATGTTTAAGCTAAAGAAATCTTTTTTAGTTTAGTTTATTCAAAGTACTTCACAATTATTATTTCAATTGTTGAAGATTTCAAAAAATGATTATTCGATTTGAGATTTTCTTTGCATTTAACTGCTTTATTACTTGCTGAGCAAAGTAGTTACTCAACCTTACTTAATATAACTGTTTCAGTTAAACCAGAAAAGTTAGGTGGATCCAGTAAGGACAAGGGAAAAGGAAAGGCTAACGAGTAGAAGCTGTTTATGTTATCAAGATTGTAAGACATTATGGTTGCTATGTTTTTTAAGTTTAAAGGTTCAAGGACCTGGGATTATGTAATACCTGAAGGGTAATTATTGTATTTATTTTATGTCTTTAAGTTATATTTATAATTAGATATGTAGATGAGTAGTTTCGTGAGCACCATACCCGGGGTTTGAAGACCTGGATTTGGGAGCATTACACTAGCCCAAAACACCAAGAAGCCAGCAACCTGTATAGTGAACAGTCAATGGGTAACACCGAAAGCTTGACGACTTGGGCCGTCTAGGAATAACTCCAGTGGGAGAATTAGTACAGGCCAAAAACGATAACAATGGAGAGATGCATATTACTAGAAAATAGTAAAATTATGTTGTATTTGTGTGTACCACGAATTTTGCTTATGGTTGTATTTATAGTTGCTATGCGCGCCCGAGACCGATTCGAAGTGAAATTCTTTATCACAGTCCCCTTACAACTGTAATTCTCAACTGATTGAATCCTTAATAAAGTAAATCTCCTTTTCACCTCAATACTAGGAAACCCAATCATGCATAAATATGAACTTTAACACTTTTAGACTAATAAGCCGTCAAAATATATTGCAATGGGTCAACCTCAGTACCGAGCCTAAAGTACAATATGGATATAGACCTGTACCGGAACCGAGTCTCAAGTACAAAGATAATTTGGGTCTGCACCTAGACCGAGCCCTAAATAATTTGAATCCAACAACTACGATGCTATTTTTGATTTTATAGAGCTACAATTCTAATAAAGTTGTTGTTCTGAAAATAGATGGTCCTGAGAGAGGTAAGGTTTTCAATTTGAGTAGACAATGACCCAACTAGATTCAGAGACGAGAAGTCGAGCATGGTTATTCTTCGATGTCGACGGACTGCATGTAACTCCTCTCCGATGACAAAAAATGGACATAATGGTTTTATGAACTTAGTACATTGAAAGGATCTCCTAGTATTCGATCATTGACAGTAAACAAAACCTACAGGTCCGTCTCATTTGTAAATCACAATATAGTATTCCCATTTTTAGGTAATAAAATAAAGATTACTTGAAAGAGGACGAAATGGAGTAAGTTGTAGTATTTTAAAAAATTTGGAATCATCTTTCATAACTCACTTTGATTAAAAATTAAAGATGCAAAGGAGGAGGATGAGATTGAAGTATTGAACACTAATCACCTTTTGAATTTATAAGCAAAATTCTTTAGCAAAGTCTAAAGAGATTGTCGTTTACTAGCAATAAAAAATTAAAAAATTGCTATAAGGTTGATGATATTTTTGAAGGGCCAAAGTCAAGAGTTTGACGTGAGTCAACCAATTACATCAAACAACTGCTTTGATGTATGAAAATTTAATTTGATATAGACCTATATGTTAAGGGGTGTTTGTTTAAAATTGAATAAAATAGTTTTGAATACTTAAGTAATCTGAATGAGCTGAATATTGAAGCAGAATACGGAATACAGAATGAAAAAAGTTATTTGATAGTTAACATGGCTGAAATATCTGAATAACATATTTTTACTATTTTAACCCTCTAAAAAATTCAAAATTATTGTAAATTTATTTATTTATTTATTTATTTATTTATTATTATTATTATTATTATTATTATTATTATTATTATTATTATTATTATTATTATTTACTTCATTCAACTCAGACTTAATCATTCAGTCAAAAAAATTAGACTTAAGCATTCAGTCCAAAGTACTGACCGATTCAGTCATTCAGATCATTTTTATTCAAAACAAATGCACTGAATGACTGATCGATTCAACCATTCAACTACTCAACATCATTCAGTCCCAAAAAACACAGCCTTAGTCTTGGTGACTAAATGTCGATCAAGTTAAGATGTGAATATAGTGTGTGGCATTATTTCCTCAGGCATTTAATTTGACAACCTTATCAACATCGTGCAAAAAATAGGCGGCATAGATAATAATTTATTATATTAATAATTTTAAAAAATAATTATAATTAAAAAAATGAATGATAATTTCAAAAATATAGTTATAGCTGTTAAATAGTTAAATATTTATTCAAATAACTAATGATTGAATTATATATTGTAGGTTCTTTCAATTAATTATTAAGCTAAATATTTGATGAATTATTGTAGATTAATTTAGTAATGATTATGTAAAAATAATTATTTTAAGTTTATTTAAGTTTATAACAAAATTTTATATTAGTGTTTATATTGACAAAATTTGCTTGAAATTCTAATAAGTTTTAATTTAGTTATAACAATTAGTTAGGAATGAATTCAATATAATTTTTTAACTAATGTTTCAGTTATTATGTTTCAAATTCACATATATTATTAATACAATTAATCATGTGATTTGATAAAATTTCAAGTTTTAATGAATTTAGATAGTTAAGATATAAATTTAATAATAAAATTTATGACTAATATTAATATAATTAAATCCTGTGATATATTAAGAGTTTTTTTTTTTTTTGATATTTTAGTACTTTAATAAAATTATAGCAATAAAATTGTCGTATATATATTTGTTAAGATATATAAACTAAATAAACCAATTAAAAAGAACACATGTAGTAATTATTGATGGATAAATATCTTCTTTGGTTTTGTTACAAACTCTTTTTTTGTTTTTTTTTTTTTAAGCGGCATTCTTCTCATCTTTGAGCAATCTTGACTTCACGTTCCTCAAATGTTTCTTTTTGAACCATTGTTTAATAACGTTTTTGATCAGTAAATTTTCTTTGATTTATGTTAATGGTACCAATGCAGTTTTAATGAAAAATGGGAAAACAAATTAAATGCAATATTAACTATAAATAAAATCAAGTCATACATGTGACAATAAAAAAAAATTAAACAGTCAAATTAAGAAAAAATTAGTGTACTAAATTCAAGATAATGACAAATAAATTATAAATATTAGATATTGTATGTTTCAAATATATACATTTTAACTCGCCAACTTCAAATTTCATTTAATGATCGATGTTCAGATGTATTTGTTATTTTTTCAAACGATATTGTTCTTGTTTTCAAGCGCGTGTTTGGCTTCACGTTCATCATATGTTTCTTTCTCAACCATATTTTGATAATATTTTCGTTGCATAAAATTTCTTTTCTTTTCTTTTTTTGTGTGGAATCCTTCGAGGTTTAATAAAAGTAAATTGTTGTGAGTGAATTTATAAGTGATAAAAAATAGAAAAGAAAAAATATCTTCCTTGTTTCTATTCCTATTATAAATAGAAATATTTTAAATTTAATTGATAAAAATTTGTAAACGTCATATATATATTTAATTATTATAAATTTGTATAGTACTTATATTAATTTGAATAAGAAAAAATATTTTTTTTTCTATTTCTCTTAAAAATAAAAATATTTTTAAATTTAAATGGTATTTAATTAATACAAATTTAGATATTACGTTTGCTAATATGAATTTAAAAAGTTGAATCAAAAATTGATACAATCAAACCAAATTTGTGATATTTATTTGACCAGTTGATATTGTTGACTTAGTTTTTTCAAATTATTACGTTAAGTTTGTGCCCAAATTCTTGACTTGTTTTCAATCATAAAGCCGGGTAAAGTCGCTGACATTGTTAGGTGTCTTTATGTTATAACTGCTTTTTTTTTTTTGCCCTTTTGTCTGATACATGTTTAGCTATAATATTATTTTGACATCTTTAGTTTAAAATTTAATTTTTTTCCTATTTAATTCTCTAAATTTATTTATTTTTATAAATAATTTTTTAAGTAATAAAATTTAAAATTATCAATTATATTCAATGTATTTATTTGTATAAATAATTTTTTTAAATAGTTAAATTTAACATTGTTAATTATATTTAACTTATTTATTTGTATAAATAATTTTCTAAATAATAAAATTTAATGTTATCAATTATTGTGATAATTTAATTATTTAAAATTTAAACTCTATACTGTAATAAAATTTGATTTAATTAATATAAATTATATTACAAATAAATACATTAAAAATAAATATATTAAAACTATTTAAATATAATATTAGTATGGGTATTTAAGACATTTATCTATACAACTACTAAAAATAACGAAAAGACTTTAATTCTTTTTGTCTGTCGCTATTTGTAGTAACAGAAGGATTTTAATCCTTATTAATCTCGTCTATTAGATTTCCTATTAAACGGTGATAAATGCATTTATTATAATGGTGAATATAATAATTATTTATTATGAATCAGTTTCCTTATATATAGAGAAAGAGGGGGAGGAGGAAAATGCGGGATGAAAGACAAAAAAGGCTTGACTTTGTTTCACATAAAAAAGATTAAGAAAATTTGATTTTCATAGAGGTGATGTTGTGTTAGTTGACCTGATTGATAAATAAAAATTTCTAAAAAAAAAGGCAGAGAGGAGGAAATGCTGGTCAAATTATGAATTACTGATTCTATATGTATTAAAAACCTTTTCGATTAGATCGAAGATAGAAATCCAAGACTATGTTTGATAAAATTAAATAATTAAAATCTGAATAGTTAGTATATCTTAATAAATTAGATTATATGAGTGAAATAATTTTCCTATTACTATTTTAATTTTTCGTTATGCCGTGCCTTCAGGCACGGGCAATTACTATTTTATCATTACGCAAATTATACATAAAATGCGTGTGCCATTAGTTGATTATTAAACTGTACGAACCACCGTTGAAGTCATGAAACTGGGTGAGGAGTGGATGTTCATAGTGAGACATTTGATAAGGTGTAAACTTGTTTGATAAAAATTATTTTTTTTTAGTTCAATTTAATAATAATAAAAAAGACTATTAATTACTTTATAAGTACAATAATTATAGTCTATTTTATTTTGAAATAAAAGGAAATGAGAACAATTTAAATTCTAATTAACTACTAATTTACTACTAATATGTAACTTACATATTTAGTACTAATAAGTGTTACTAAAAATAAAATTTAATAGTATATTATGTAACTTACAAGTATATATGTATATGTATAAGTAGATACATATACATAAGATATATGCATATATGAAGTAAGTTTACATATAAGAAAATTATTGTTTTGCACATAAATTCTCTCTCTTTTCTATCTTCTCTAATTTTTCTACAAATATATTACTATCACAAAGCAACTTTCGATTGGAACAAAAATTGTGAATTGCTATCGCAAAATTGTTCAATTTTTAGGCTTGACATATATCCTAAAAGTATATTGTCTGCAACTCTTTAGCAAAACAAACGTGGTGGGCGCAATAAAAACTTGAAGGACAGAGATTATCCGTCATGTTTTCTACTATGATACCATTTTTGATTTTATGGAGCTACAATTCTAACAAAATTGTTGTTTTGAAAATAAATTGTCTTGAGAAATGTAAGCTTTCTAATTTGAGGAGACAACAACCCAACTAGATTCAGAGATGACAAGTTTAGAACGGTTACTCTTTGATGTCGACGATTGCATGTAACTTTTCTCCAATGACAAAAAATGGACATTGTGTATTCTTTTTTTTTTTTTTTTTGCTAAATGACATTGTGTATTCGGTCCTTGATAGCAAACAAAACATGATGGTCTGTCTCATTAGTAAATCTTAATATAATATTCTCATTTTTGGGTAATAAAATAAAGATTACTTGAAAGAGGATGAAATGGAGTAAGTTGTGGTATTTTAAAAGACTGGAATCTTCTTTCTGAAGTCACTTTTATTAAAAATGAAAGATGCAAAGGAAGAGGATGAGATTGAAGTATTGAACACTAGACACCATTTGAATTTATAAGCAAAATTCTTTAACAAAGTCTAAAGAGATTATCATTTATTAGTCATAAAAAATAAAAATAAAAATTGCTATAAGATTGATGATATTTTTGATGGGGCAAAGTCGAGAGTTTGATGTGAGTCAACCAATTGGCAATTACATCAAACAACTGCTTTGATGTATGAAAATTGAATTTGATATAGACCTATATATTAGTCTTGGTGACTAAATGCCGGTCAAGTTAAGATGTGAATAGTGTGTGGCGTTATTTCCTCAGGCATTTAATTTGACAAGCTGATCAACCTAGTGCGAAGTTCAGCATGGATAATAATTTATTAAATTAATAATTAAAGAAATTTATTCTGATGTTGAGAATATAATTATAGTTATTAAATAGTTAAATATTAATTTAAATAACTAATGGTTGAATTATATATTATAGGTTCTTTAAATTAATTATTAAGCTAAATATTAGAATGGGTTATTGTAAATTTATTTAGTTATGATTATGTAAAATAATTGTTTTAAATTTATTTAAGTTTGTAATGAAATTTTATATTAGTGTTTATATTGACAAAATTTTCTTGAAATTATAATCCTAATAAAATTAAGAAAATCAAATTTTAATAAATTTTAATTTAGTTATGACAATTAGTTAGGAATGAATTCACTATAATTTTTCAACGAATGTTATAGTTATTATGTTTCAAATTCGCATATATTATTAGTGCAATTAATCATGTGATTTGATAAAATTTTAAGTTTTAATAAATTAAATTAGTTAGGATATTAATTTAATAATTAAGTTCATAACTAATATTAATATAATTAAATTGCGCGATATGTTAAGAGGTATTTTCTATATCTTAATATTTTAATAAAATTATAGCAATAAAATTATCCTATATAAATTTGTTAAGATATATAAACTAAATAAACCTATTAAAAAAAATACATGTAATAATTATTGATGGATAATATAGGTACCTCTTTGGTTTTGTTGCAAAAAAAAAAAAAAAATTGTTATTTTTTTTAAGCGACATTCTTCTCATCTTCTAGCATTTTTTGACTTCACGTTCCACGAATGTTTCTTTCTAAACCACTGCTTAAAAATATTTTTGATCAGTGAATTTTCTTTGATTTGTGTTTATGGTACCGATGCAGTTTTAATGAAAAGTGAGAAAACAAGGTAAATACAATATTAATTATAAATAAAATAAAGTCATACATATGACAATAAAATAATTTTTAAATAGTCAAATAAAAAAAAAATAGTGTACTAAACTCACAATAATGAAAAAATACATTATAAAAATTAAGCATTATAAGATTCAAATATATATATCTTTTAAGTTACCAACTTCAAATTTCATTGAATAATCGATGTTCAGAAGTGTTTGTTATTTTTTCAAACGATATTGTTCTCGTTTTCAAGCGCGTGTTTGGCCTCATGTTCTTCGTATGTTTCTTTCACAACCATATTCGGATAATGTTTTTTTTGCATAAATTTTCTTTGTTCATTTTTTTATGGAATCCTTCTAGGTTTAATAAAAGTGAATTGTTGTGACTAAATTTATAAGTGATAAAAAATAGAAAAGAAAATGAATCTTCTTCTTTTTTATTCCTATTATAGATAAGAATGTTTTAAATTTAACTGATAAAAATTTATAAACATCATATATATACTTAATTATTATAAATTTGTACAGTATTTATATTAATTTGAATAAGAAAGAATTTTTTTTTTATTCCTTTTAGATATAGATTTCTTTTTAAATTTGGATAGTATTTAACTAATATAAATTTGGATAATACCTATATTAATATGAATTAAAAAAAATTAAATAAAAATTTGGTAAAACCAAACCTAATTTGTGATATTTATTTGACCAGTTGATATTGTTGACTTACCTTTTTCAAAATATTACGTTAGTTTGTACCCAAATTGGTAAAGTCGCTAACATTGCTAGGTGTCTTTATGTTGTAACTGCTTTTTTTTTTCCTTTTGTCTATACATGTTTAGCTATGATATTATTTTGACATTTTTAATTTAAAATTTAATTTTTTTTATTTAATTCTCTAAATTTTATAATTTTCTATTTTATCATTATGCTAATTATACATAAAATGGCAGATTATTAAGCTGTATGAACCACCGTTGAAGTCATGAAACTGGGTGAGAAGTGGATGTCCGCATCACTGGCCAGTTTCTTACCCTTTTTGAATTCCACAAGCGACCCGGGGTCCAAATAAGTATTAATTAATCTTTTCTACAAAAAGAATTATATTTATAAAATTTATTAATATTAAGATTGTATGTTTTTATTAACGAAGTAACAGTCCTTTTGCTCTGAAATATAAAACTAATATTAATTTTAATTATCAATTTGATTTGTTTTTAAATTTAAAATTGACATTGTTTATGTAAAAAAGTTTTGAAAACAGTAAATACTAATAATGAGTTATGTTGACGCCTGATCCCGTAGAAATCACCAAATAACGAGTTAACCTGCACAGAGAACAACCAGAAACAATCCCCAAAACTTTGAGGGCTTGGGCTGTCCGGGGATGCTCCGGCGTAAAAATAAGTACATGCCCAAAAACGTAAACAATTGAGAACGTAAAACTGCTAGAATAATATTGATATTTGATGTAAAAAATAAAGTGTTCCGTAATTCTTTTCTCATGACTATATTTATACTTTTCTCAGCAATATGTTATCACGCATCCATGGCCAATTAGGATTTGAAAACCCTTATTAGAATCTAATTGTGAATATGATGTTGACCAATCAATCTTTATAACCCCTAAAATTCGGAATTATAATCTAATTTGGAATCCTAAGTTAACATAAATTTTGACCCTCCTAATTTTGTCAAGCCGCCAAAGAAAATGACACAGTAATGAATCTGCCCTAATACCGGACCCACTGTAGTGTGTAAAAACTAAGTCAACCTACGTTCCAAACCATGTACAATTACGGGCTACCCTCCAGACCTGGATTGTATCCCACCATTATCACCTCCACTCTCCTATTATAAAGAATTTATAATAGGAGAGTAACACCAAAAATATAACATCAACTGAATAAATCAAAAAGACTTGTATACCCCTTAATTGCCAATTGCAACTGTCACATATTTCGTTCCACACATCCACCAATATGCTCACATGTATCCAGCTCAAATTTGCCGCCTTAGAAACCCGTGCCTATCATTAAAACCCCAAATTTCAAACCAACCTATCACTTCACCAACTCAATCTTCTCAAAAAACCCTTCACCTCCTCATCTTCTCTTTCCTCTGTAAACAACCATTTTCGGCAAACATCTTGCTTTTATAGATCAAATCCCTCTAGAAATCGATCAGTTTCCATAATCTTTTTCTTGCAAACTTAACTTCTAACAAATCTCTTCAACCCCAAATCAAATCTTTTTCGTCCTTACTCATCAATGGCACAAAACCTTTTTTCTTCCACTCCTGCAACCTCCAGTGATACCTCCATGAGCATTACTAAGAAAATTGAAATGGAAATTTGAGCACAATACTCATCGGTGAAAGATTTCGATCACGCCAAGATCCGATCCACTGCTAATGACCAAGCCATCCTCCACATCCATGAAGAATTCAAAATCCCAGATGAATAATCCCTTAAAGCACATGATACCCAAGAGAAGATGTACTGGTGCCCGAACAACAGTTGGTTCGGAGTTCCAGTATATGCTTTAAAGAACGAAATTCGATTCCCACTCCATGAGTTCATCTCCTTCTTCCTATACTTTGTCGGAATATGATTTACCCAGTTAGTCCCAAACTCTTACATTCATCTCATTTGATTTATTGCATTTTTTCACGAGCTAAAAATCACCCATTCCATAGACTTCTTCTTTTCCATCTTTACTCATACCAAAACCAAAGAACTTGGCTTCAGAGCCCCCAATTGACTCCCAGGTCAGCAGGCATGGATGCAGCCCCCTTCAAGTAACAAAGGGTGGCATCATTACTAGCCCTGACACACATCTGATCCTATCTTGGGGCAAACCCGAGAAAGAAAAACTCGGCTATGAACAACTTTTTGATGCCCGAAAGAAAGAATTCTTAGCCTTCTGCAGGAAAATACCGACCGAATCCTGGAGCCTGGACTTACTTTCAAACCAACAGTGGCTCTTCGACCATGACTGTAAGTACCCGAACCTCTATAAATTATATTACTTCATTTCCTTTATTATTCCCTTTTTCTGACTACTTCATCCCATTTTCTTTGCTTTAGTAGTAATCATTTACAAACCTCAGCCAATACCCTGAACCCTTTCATCGGTAGTAATTGAAATAATTGAACCTCCCCCTCAAACCTCCGAACTCTCTGGTCACCGTAATATAATTGTCGAACCTACTCACATCACTACTAAACCCACCAAAACTGTTATCGAACCCATTATAACAGCTACCGAACCTAACATAACCTCTACTGAACCCATAATAAACACATCCAAACCCTCCCAAACCTTATTAGAGAAAAATTCCCTTGAATTAGCTGACCTCGAGAAATAATAACTTAAGAAAAAAAAAGGCTGAAAACTTACCAAAGCATCTAAAGCCCCTATATACGTTGAACTCGTCTCTAAAATCCCACCTCGTTCTCCTTCTTATCCATCATCTAAATCACCTAAACTCCCCCATCGAGACATGACACCTTAACCCGAAACCCTACCAATATCACCTACACCAATCCACATAGACTTCGACCTATCCCTATAATAGCCCACACACATCGCCAATCCAACCCAATCCCCAGCCTTTATCCACCCGTGCCAACCTTTCCAAACTCGCATTTTGGCCTTCCAACTCCAAAGAAAGCTTCTCAGCCGAAGTCTATGGCTTCTTTAACCTCCCCTCTGGTGACATCCACTTCGATCTTGCTGACCTCAACAATCTGCTGACATCGGTCACTTTGCACATGGATCGGGTAAGTATCCTATATACTCTTATAAGAAAATTTATTTTTGCTTCTCTTCTATAAGTTACTGACCCCTTTCATCTTGACATACCCTAGGAGCATTTAGCAGAATTCTACTGCTCAAAAATAAATCTAAAGAACAAGATCAAACCATCACCAACTCTAGTCCAAACTCACCAAATCCCAATAAGACAACACAACCTTACAAATCTAAACTGAAGTCAACGAAACCTTCATTCAAACCCTTCATAGTCAACTAACCGAACAAGAACATCATACTGAATTACTCCAATAAAAATTAACCGACCTCACTGAACAGCGAACAACCCTTCTTAAAGAACGAATAGAACACTAGAACAGAATCGATGAACTAACACAATAAAACAAATGACTCACTGAACAACTTAATCAAAAGAACGAAGCCCTATAAATGACCACTGACATCAATAAATAACTCGAAGAGGAAAATTGAACCCTTAAGAGCCAAGCCCAAACAATCATTGAAGATAACCGCTATGCTATCATCGTTGAATACAAGAAGTCCAAGGGACTGACTGAAGCAGTGGTGGCCGAGTACGATAAAGGCTATCAATTTGCCAAGGGAAGAATTAAAGTTGTCGACCTTGACCTCACTACTCTGGGCTTTTCTGAGGATGAATAAATCGACGACGAACCTCCAAACAACTAATTATAATATTTATTGTATTTTTTTTCCCAAACAAATGTAATGGATAGAACATTTTTTATGAATGAATAATGAATGAAATTGAACTTCTCTTTTATTAATGTTCATTTATCGTATAGTTGAATGTATATCTCCAATAACTACAGAAAATGATTAACTCATACAAAGATAACTACTCACTACTAATAATATTTCTTAAGTTTGTCAGCATGCCAAATATTTTTCAACTTTGTACCATCCATACACCATAGTTTATAAGTCCCAGCCTTTAATACTTCAATGACTTAGCAAGGACCCTCCCAGATAGGCATCAACTTATCGACTTTTTAAGGAATTGAAGCCTTTACTTCTAAACTTCATCTAAGAGATCCAAATTAAGCCAAAATCCCTCTTCATTGTACAACTCCTTAAAATTAGCCATCTAGAATGAAGTAAATTCGGTCTCAACTGGAATCAAAGCTTCAATTCCATACGACAATCTAAACGGTGAATCCCCAGTAGTTGTTCGAGGGGTAGTTTGGTATGACCAAAGAACACTCTGAAGTTCCTCAGGTCACCTTCCTTTAGCTTCATCCAACCGCCTCTTAATTCCATTGAGCAAAGTCCGATTGGTCACCTCCACTTGGCCATTAGATTGAGGATGTTCCACAGAGACTCTCTGATTTTGAATTCCTAAATTCATTAAGAACTACTCGAACTTAGATCCCATAAACTAACAATCGTTATCCGACACCAGTACCATCAGGATTCTAAATCGAAACACCATCGATTCCTTTAAAAACTACAGATAATCCTGTTTGGTGATATATCGAAGTGGTTTAGCCTCTACCCACTATGTCATATAATCAATAGCTACCACTACGTACTGAAGTTGTCCCTTCGCCTTGGGCATAGACCCCAACAAATCGATCCCACAGACTATAAATGGGATTGGAGACAACACCGAGGATAACTCTTCGGGAGGTTGATGAGGGATTGAACTGTTCAACTGACACTTTGGGCACTTCTTGACAAACTCCTTAGCCTCTTGAAACATCGTCGGCTAGTAGTACCCTTACCTGATCAACTTATATGCCAACGACTTAGCCCCCATATGATCTTTGCAGATCCCTTTATGTACTTCTCGAAGCACATATGACGCCTCCAAAGGCACCAGACACTTCAATAATGGTGAAGATAAATACCTCTTAATCCCTTGAAAAGCATCTTCGCACTCCGATGTCTATTGGAATGTCTTCTCGTTCTTCAGGCCCTTCAATGTTTAAAGAATGGAAGACATCGTTCTGCAGACTTGAACATAAACCATCAAAGAGCCCACCTGACCTGTCAACCTTTGTACATCTTTAAAGTTCTGTGGCGACCTCATGTCCAGTATAGCCTTGATCTTCTTCAGATTGGCCTTAATCTTCTACTAACTAGGTAACCTAGGAATTTACCCGATCTGAGCTCGAATGTACACTTCGTGGGATTGAGCCTCATGTTTTACTGTCTGATCATTTGAAAGCACTCCTCAAAGTCTTATAAATGATCCTGATCCCTTGTACATTTGATGATCATATTGTCCACATGCACTTTCATGTTTTTCCCGATCTGCCTTGGAAAAACCTTATTCATCATTTGATGGTATGTGGGGCTAACATTGATCAATCTAAATGACATCCTCTTATATGCATAGATCGCCCGATGTGTGATGAAAGCCTTCTTCGGGATGTCTTCCTTACATATCAAAATTTGATTATACCTCGAGAAGGCGTCCAAAAAACTGAGAAAAGAATGCTTCAAGGTTGCATTAATTAACTTATCAATGTGTGGGAGTGGGTACAAATCCTTCAGACATGCCATGTTGAGCTCTGTATAGTTAATACAAAATCTCCACTTTCCATTTTACTTTCGAACCAGAATCACATTCACCAGCCATTCGTGGTATTCAATCTTTGATATTACCTTAACATCCAAAAGCATAGCAATTTCCTCATTAATAATCCTTTATCTCTCTAGAGCAAAGATCCTCATCTTCTGCCGAACTAGTTTCCTCTCCAAATCTATTGTCAGCCTATGAATTGCCACATCTTTGGTTATCCCAAGTATGTCTATGGCGTCCAGGAAAAAATATCAGTATACACTCTTAGCTACTCTATTAATCCCTTCCAGACGACTCTTCTAGCCCAGTACTTATCTTAATTAACTTCGTTGCATAACCAGGGATCAATTCCACGTCTTTAGCTTCCTCAGCAGGAAGTGTTAGTGGCTCCATAACTCTTTCGATAAAGGGCTCCACATCAACCATCATCATCTATTTTTGTTTATTGATCCCCAAAGCCAATGACGTGAGTGAAAGTAGTATGCACACAAGCCAATCACATTTGATGTGTTATAGCATATACTTTGTAACCTTATTCAGTTATTAATAAAATAATCCATTCATTTAAAGGACTTTTCTTTATCCGTATTTAATTATTGAATTAATTGTGATAAATCCATGGTTTTGAGCAATATTTTTAGAATCATGATGATAATCATGTTAATGAGATCTAAATTCTAGATAGCTCAAAAATAAAATTGTACCTAATCGTGGGATCACTAAAATGGGGATTAGTGAATCCAGATAGATTAGTACATACTATGCTTGCTCTTTTAAAGAGGATAATTGATCTCATAATCATTTATGTAGAGACACTAAAGCAAGTATGTAGGTGCTTATTAGAGAATAAGTTCACTAAACGTGACTCGCTCATGGAACACCTAATGGCGTTTTACTTGCCTGTCAATAGGAGTTCCTTATATGATAGTAGTATAAGTGATACTTGGACTTGAGATCATCATAGTATCTTGTGTATGATGAATTATAATTTAACATATTCCTTAAGACTATTCGGGTATAACAAATGGTATGCTCGAGTATAATAAGTTGTACATGAAGATAGGTGAATAATTAATAAATAATCTACCACTTCCAATAAAATGAGAGAATGTCCTATGCTATTTGATAAATGACAACTCGAGATTCCTTGGTCAAAGCAGAATGGAAATTAGAAAGGAGTTTCTAATTAATATTAATTAGAGTTGTGCATTTGAAAATCGAAATACATATGATCAAATAAAATAAGACTTGATAGTAATTTCATATCTTATATTTGATTGAGACATTGTATGATAGAATGATTGAATTGTACGGTAACTATTCGTGGAATAGGTTCTTTATGATCGAATGTTGAAATTCATATTATCTAGAAAGTCGTTGATCGCTAAAGGGGCTTACCCTTATTATGGAATAAATGTTATTTATTTAAATAAATTAAATAGTTTAATTTATTTATATAAATAATATTAGAATGATTATAATTTATTCTACAACTGGTATAATATAGAGAACCTAAAATGTCATACCGTAAAAGAGAAATATTTATTCAAAAAGTAAGTGGTATAATCGTAATAATAAATTAAGTATATTTAATTTATACTATGGTGATAGAATAAATTAAATAACTTAATATTTATAATTTAGTATTTTAAAAATACTAATTATAAATTAATAAGAGTAGTCTTATTATTATTATTATTATTATTATTATTATTATTATTATTATTATTATTATTATTTAATTTCTAAATAATTTAGGAATTAATTAATAAGTATTAGTATTATTATAAATAATTATGTTTCTAAAGAGTTTAAGAATTATAATTATTATATTAAATTAATTTAGTTCCTAATTTGGTTAGGAGTTATATTAAAATTTTATTCCTAAAGAGTTTAGGAGAGTTGATAAAATTTATAAATAAGAGAAATCTTATTATGGGTTGGAGTGACTAACACAATTCTTTAAATCTAAAGAATTAGAAGAGAGAGAAAACTAGGGTTTGTCACCACCCAAGATGTAGTAGAATGAAAGTGCTTCTTAAATCCATATTTTTCTTGTTGGATCACCCCTAGAGGCTACATGCTTGGGTAACTAACGTTGATCGAAAGAATCTAATTCACTAACTCCTTATTTAATTAATAATTGGGTATAAAGATCGATCCTGGTTTATGGTTTATAAAACTTTTAAATTTTGATTTTTCCTATGTTTTCGCTTTATTATGTAATTTGATTGTATGTCTATGGATATTTACAAACCAACAATAGCATCAAGAGCTACACTTTATGCAAATTATTAAATATTTTGATTCCATATATGCATGGGTATGTGTTTAGAACAATTTATTGAACATTATTTGTTGTATAAAATCATGAATTTTGAAAAGAAGAAGCAAAAATCGAGTTTTGGATTAAAAAAAGATCAAAAATCGCGAAACCAGAAACTGTTTCTATCGACGAGCGCGGGGACTCTGGAATTGTACTGTGTTCCAGCGACGAGGCACTTATCTTAAAAAAAATTAAAATTTTGGACCAATGCTGGGGTGTCAGTTTTGTTCTTTGGCACAATGTCGGGGCGCTAAATAGTATAATGCAGTTTTTTATTTTTTCATGCAATTTTTCAAAGCTATAAAATAAAAGGTTTATTTCGGATGTTTTTATAATTAAAATTAAGAGTTTATTTTAAACATGAAATTAGATTTCATGCAACCTAAATTGCCCATTACATGATATATATATATATATATATATATATATATATATATACATATATGGAATGATTTTTAATTCATGAGATGCATATAGTGATATGTATGATAATACAAAAGATTGATTATGGACTATTGACCAATGAGATTGAATTTATTTTATGTGGATGCATGATTGAATGAGTTTTTATAAATGGAGTTTGCGTACCTGGTCTTTGTAATTTTTCTTGTGTAAATTATATCCCTCTCCTATGTACTTCTCATTGATTGCTGATAAATATTTCTATTTTATGAAAAATAGTTTGTAATATGATTAGTTAGATTTATTTTAAAAATTAAAGCTGAAGAGCAAGGAGCGCTTGAATACCCATTTGTAATAGAGCCCATATTATAAATGTAATAATTACATTTATATGTATTTGTTCTTGCACCCTAAGTTTGACATTTTGGTTCACTTGATGACTCTAGTGAACCAAACTAGAATAAAAGTCCATAGTCAATCCAAGTAAAATATAGTATTCTATATGTGTATGCTAATTATGTATATATTATATATTATCAAACATGTTTCACATATTAAATAATATGACGCGTATTTTATATACATATATGTGTGTGTGTGTGTGTGTGTGCGTGTGTGTGTGTGTGTGTGTGTGTGCATGCGCGCTAAACAAGATGACACAATTAATAATAAAACCCTCAAGATGAACAATATTAAGTTGTAACGTTCAAAGACATTAAGAATAATGAATGTTGCCTTCTAGTATGATAAAACGATAGAGCATCAAATACTCAATATACGTTTGTTGTATACACATAATGTTTATATTGATTATTTAAGAAGTTATTTTATTATATTTGATGTTTATAAGGAATTGAAAAATATTGTTTTGTTGTGCAAACACAAAGACTATATTTTTCTCTTTACTTATATAAAAAAGCTAAGTCAGACTTAACTTAGATAATTTTAATTCAAATGTGTACACAATTAATCATTATAATCTAATAGGCAAAATAATAAGGAGTTGCATGGTGATGTAATTGATAAAAATTATCTACCTATTGAATAAATATAGTTTGTTGTGTACACATAAGGCTGTATTTATGTTAATATGATCTTTATCTCACTAGCAAATCTTTAATTAGATTTGTCGAACTATATAAATAAGGTAATATAGTTTGATAAAAATAATGAGAGATACCAATTTAAATAAAGACTTAATTTATTTTGATAATTAATAAAATGAATGTATACTAAAATATTATCTATTTCACATGCAGAATTTTACAAATGTCAAACTCACTTACACTGCGTAGCATACTTGATGCTAACAAATTGACCGGACTAAATTACACGGACTGGTTAAAGAATTTGAGAATTGTTCTCACTGCTGAAAAGCTTTTCTATGTCCTAAATTTGCCTGTCCCTACAAGTTTTTCAAAAGAAGCCTCTGTGGAAGAAATTGCTACTTTCAAGAAGTGGCAAGATGATGCAACCATGGCTCAATGTATCATGCTTGCATCCATGAGTAACGAGCTTCAGCGTCAACACGAGAAAATGGATGCTCCTACTATCTTGCTGCACTATAAAGACCTTTATGGTAAGCAAAGTAGGACTGCTAGATATCAGATATCTAAGGAGTTCTTCCAATCTCGGATGATCGAGGACACTACTATTGAGACTTATGTTCTCAAGATGATCAATTTGATTAAGCAGCTTGGACAGTTAGGATTCGTGATAGATGGGGAGTTAAGTCAAGAATTGATCTTGTAGTCACTCCCGAACACCTTTTCACAATTTGTTATGAACTTTCACATAAATAAGTTAGACGTCAACTTGCTTGTGTTACTTAACATGTTAAAAACTGCAGATGATCACTTTTCATCCAAGAAGAACCAAGTCTTATTGGTAGATGATTCTTCCAAGAAGAGGAATAGGCCCAAGAGTTCTTCTGAAAACAATAAAAAGCAAAAGGCTAAGGTCAAGGCAAAAGCTAAGGATAATAATAAGAAGAATGATCCTAATAGTAAAGGAATATGCTACTATTGTAATAAGTCAGTTCACTGAAAGAGAAACTGCAAAGAGTATCTTGCAGAGTCAAAGCCATAGAAACTTGGAAGAGCTTCAACTTAAGATCGATGTTTGTTCATGATTAAAATAAATCTTTCTGTAAGTTAAAGTTTACTTAGGTATTAGATGTCAGTTATAGTTCTCACATATGTAATACTATGCAGGGACTAAACAGAAGTAGAAAGTTGAACAAATGAGAAGTCATCCTGCATGTGGCGAATGGAGCAAAGGTTGTTGCATTAGCCGTATGAACATATTGTTTAGCACTGCCTACGAGCAAGTCCATAAGCTTAAATAATTGTTATTATGTTTCAGTACTTATTAGAAATATTATTTTGATTCCTATGTTGGACAAAGATGATTTTGATATTATAATAAAGAACAATAGTTGTTCTAATTATAATTATAATATTTTGTATGGTACTGACAAATTACGTGATGGACTTTACTTACTTGACTTGCATTAAAATATTTTTTAAATTGAACAAACTAAGAAAAGGAAAAGAGTTAACGTAAATTATACATTTATGTGACATTGTAGACTCGATCATATTAATGAAATAAAATTAAACAAGTTGCATAAAGATGGGTTTTTAGAGCTATTGCATTATGAATCATATCCAATTTGTGAATCTTATCTTATGAAAAAAATGACTAAATCTCAATTTAGTGGAAAATGAGATAAAGTTACAGAGTTGTTAAAGTTGGTACACACAGATGTATGCGACCTATGACAACGTATGCACGAGGAAGGTATTCATATTTTATTACTTTAACTAATGATCATTCTAGATTTGGATCCGTGTATTTGATGAAATACAAGTCTGAATTGTATGAAAAGTTCAAAGAATTCATAAGTGAAGTAGAGAAACACACTAGCAAAAGTATTAAAATTCTTCGATTGGATTGAGGAGGTGAATACTTAAGCAATGAATTTTTCAATTATCTCAAAGAAAATGGTATAATCTCACAATGGACTTCACCAGGTATGCCACAATTGAATGGTGTATCTGAAATGAGAAGTCGAACCTTGCTGTACATTGTTCATTCCATGATGAGTTTTACCGATCTTCCAATTTTCTTCTGGGTTATGCCCTAGAAATAGCTACATACCTACTTAACAAGGTACCTTCAAAATTCATCCCTAAGACCCTATATGAGATATGGGCAAGGAGAAAACCAAGTCGTAAGCATATTAAGATTTGGGGTTGTCTAGCTTATATCAAAAGGTTTGAAAATGATAAGTTAGAGACAAGATCTGACAAGTGTAAATTTGTGGGATATCCTAAAAAAAGTTTAAGATATTCCTTTTATCATCCAACTGATCAAAATGTATTTGTTGCAAAACATGTTACCTTCTTAAAAAAAAAGTTTGTCTTTAAAGGGGTCAGTAGGAGTAAGATAAATATTTAAGAAGTTTAAGAATTGTAAAACATTACGGGCCAAAATGAGGTACCTGACCGAGTAAAAGAACCTACTGTACCACATCCTATTCAAAAATCTAGAAGAGTACCAAAGATATCTGATAGGTATGGATTCAACATAGAAGAAGATGATGAGGTACACATCATATATGATGATGAGGTACGCGTCATAAATGATGATGATCCATTAATTTACAAAGAGGCTATGAGTAGTAAAGACTCAAAAAAATGGCTAGCAACCATGAAATACGAGATGGACTCCATGTATAAGAACCAAGTATGGACTTTGGTAATTCCACCTGAGGGCATTAAGCCTATTGGGTATAAATGGGTCTTTAAGAGAAAAACTAAAGCAGACGACAAGGTGGAGACCTATAAAAGGTTTTAAACAATGACAACATATTGACTATGATGAAACTTTCTCACTGGTAGTAATGCTTAAGTCTATTTAGATTTTGCTTGTAATTACAGCTTATTATGAATACAAAATCTGGCAAATTGACGTGAAAACGGCCTTCCTCAATAAGAAACTGGAAGAGGATCTATATATGATACAGTCAGAGGGTTTTATTTCGAAAGTTGGAACAAATCAAGTATGTAAGCTACAACGATCCATTTATGGATTGAAATAAGCTTCTTGAAGATGGAACATCCATTTTGATGAGACAATCAAATAGTTTAATTTTATCAAAAACAAGGACGAACCATGTCTCTACAAGAAGGTTAGTGGGAGCGTTGTCTCATTCCCAGTATTATATATTGATGATATATTACTAATAGGGAATAATGTTCCTATGCTTCAGTCAATCAAGATATGGTTGTCTAAACACTTCTTTGTGAAGGACTTAGGAGAAACATCCTACATTTTGGGGATTAAGATCTATAGAGATAGATCTAATAAATGTTCAGCTTGTCCCAAGGAATGTACATTGATTCGATGCTAAAAAAGTTAAGCGTAAAAGATTCCAAAAGAGGACTCATATCAATGGGTCATGGAATACATCTCTCTAAGAAACAAGCCCCAAAGGCACCTGTAGAGAAAGAACATATGAGTAAAATTCCTTATACCTACATAATAGGATCTATCATGTATATGATGCTATGTACTAGACCTGATGTTGCTTATGCACTTAGTGTGATAAGCAGATATCAGTCGAATCTTAGAGAAAAACACTGGAAGGCAGTGAAAAGTATTTTAAAGTACTTAAGAATAACTAAAGATGTATTTCTTATCTATGTGGGTCTGATTTGAAATTAGAGGGCTATACGGACTCAAATTTTCAAACTGATCGAGATAATAACAAACCCATTTTGAGTTATGGGTTTAATTTAAATGGTGGTGCGGTGAGTTAGAATAATTCCAAGCAGTAAACAGTTGTTGATTCAGTGACAGAAGCAGAGTACATAGTTGCAAATAAAGCTGCAAAGTAAGCTGTTTTGATGAAAAAGTTCGTAACTGAACTCGGAGTGGTTCCTAACATTCAGGACCAGTGCCTTTATTTTGTGATAACACATGAGCTCTTTCACAAGCCAAGGAACCCAGGTCTCATCAAAAATTCAAACACGTGTTATGGCGGTTTCATTTGATTGTAAAAATCATTGAAAGATGAGACATCACAGTGGAGCGAATGGACTCTTAGGACAACATTGCAGATCCATTTACTAAAGCGTTAACTCAACAACAGTTTGTTCGTCACTTAGAGAAGATGTGTATAAGATACCATGGCGATTGACTTTAGTGCAAGTGGGAGATTGAAAATAGTATACACACAAGGTAATCATATTTGATGTGATATAGCATATACTTTGTAATCTTATTCATTTATTAAGGGGGGGAAATCATTCATTTAAAGGCATTTTCTTTATACATATTTAATTGTTGAATTAATTGTGATAAACCCATAGTTTTGAGCAATGCTTTTAGAATCATGATGATGATTATGCTAATAAGAACTAAATTCTAGATAGCTCAAAATTAAAATTTTTCCTAATCATGGGATCACTAAAATGAAGATTAGTGAATCCGGATAGATTAGTACATTCTATGCTTGCTCTTTTAAAGAGAATGATTGATCTCATAATTATTTGTGTGGAGACACTAAAGCAAGTATGTAGATGCTTATTAGAGAATAAGTTCACTGAATGTGACTCGCTCATGGAACACCTAATAAAATTTTACTTGCATGTCAATAAAAGTTCCTTATATGATAGTAGTACAAGTGATACTTGGAGTTGAGTTCATCATAGTATCCTGTGTATGATGAGTTATACTTTGACATATTCTGTAAGACTATTCGGGTATAACAAAGGGTATGCTCGGGTTTAATAAGTTGTACATGGAGATAGGTGAATGACCAACAAATGATCTACCACTTTCAGTAAATAGAGAAAATGTCCTATGCGATTCTATAAATGACAACTCAGGAGTCCTAGGCCAAGGCAAAATGAAAAATAGAAAGGAGTTTCTAATTTACATTACTTAGAGTTGTGCATTTGAGAATCGAAATGCATATGATCAAATAAAATAAGACTTAATAGTAATTTCATACCTTATACTTGATTGAGACATTTTATAGTAGAAGAAAATTAGGGTTTGCTACCACCCAAGATCTAGTAAAATTAAAGTACTTCTTGAATTCATATTTTTCTTAGCGGATCACCTCTAGATGCTACACAATTGGGTAACTAACGTTGATCTAAAGAATCTAATCGATAAATTTGAAAAGGAACGTGAAGGAATTGGAGGTGAACCCGTACCTGTTGAAGAATAGTATCTACAAAGGTATAATCCACTAACTCTTTATTTAATTAATAATTGCACATAATGATCGATCATGGTTTATGGTTTGTAAAAAATTTAAAATCTGATTTTGCCATGGTTCCACTTTATTATGCAATTTGATTGTATGTTTATGGATATTTAGAAACCAACGGTGAGGGTATGCCGATAACATCTCCTTGCAATGTCAAGATCTCCCTTAACCTTGTCGACCCCATTACGCATTAAGAACTTCATCTTAAATTAGGGAATTGACGTAATATCATATAATATAGATAAAGTGATCCGACCCAAAATTGTATTGTAGGAAGAATCTTCCTAAACGATAAAGAACTTTACCTTAATTGCATCTGCTGTGGAGCCGTGCCGAAGACCACTAGAAGTTCTACCATTCCGACCACATGCACTAGCTCATTCCCAAACCCATATAAGGGAGACTCTTTCCCGACCTCTATCTTTACTCTTTCAAGATCCATCCTTTGGTATGCATGACTATAAAGCGTGTCCACCAAAGACCAATTGTCAATCATAATCCGCTTCATATCAATTGGGCCTACTTATGTTGTGATAACTAATGCTCCCACACGTGGTTTTACTACATCGGATGGATAATCCTCGTTTGAAAAGGAGATCACCGTGTTTGGAAAAAGGTCACTTTGGCTTTTGAACCTAATCTAAAACTGCCAAACTATCTGCATTATTTCTCTGTTTCTTCCTTGATTGCTTTTTAAGTGATCCCCTGTGATGACACATCAATTACCCGCCGAGGCCGAACCTCTTGTTTAGCTTCTCGATCTCCGGCTTGTAGCTAATCTTATGCTAGAGCCTCCCTTCTAGCCACATACTGGATCAACTCACTACTTTGAACTTTCTTCTCAATCATGTCTTTTAAGCCAGTGCAAGATTTCTTAAGATTTTTAGTTACCCGATGATACTGACAATATTCGTTCTTTTTTTGACCTGATGGCTTTGGCCCATATGAACTCCTGATCGCTTCAAGTATTTTCACACGATCTGTGTTCAGCGTGGTGTATACCTTATTCTCCACTCGAGGCTATAAGGGAGGTTTGTTTACGGCAAGCTATCCGCTTTTTGGTTCAATTTGATCTCAAACATTTGCCTTATTGTCTCCAGTTTTGTTATTGTTGGGTCGGTCATTCCCTTTATTACCTTGCTACAAACTTGCCATCGCCTCCTCGATTGCAATAAACTCCTTGGTCCTCTCATATGCATCAGATAGGTCATTCAGAGGGCTGAACATGATGTCCTTCATCTGCATCTTAGATTTTCTCATATCCAACCCTATTGTAAAGAATCCTAGAGCCTACATTATATTGAGATCTATGATTGTACCAATCGCATCCCTGAACCTCTATATGTACTGACTCAGTGTCTCCCTAAGCTTCTGTTTGATATGCATTAGGGAAGCCGTGAGCTTTCCTCTCTTTTTATTGCTTCCAAACCGCTCATGAAACTTATCGCACTACTCTTTCTATGAATTGATGTAATTTGGAGGTAGAGACATCAGCCACTGCTTGACTCTCTTCTTCAATGTGGTGATGAATATCTGACACATACCCACATCTGAGTGATTATAATCCATCATCAACTGCTCATAAGATTGAGTGTGATCATATGGGTCTCTTATTTCGCCATAGGTCTCCAACGGTGGCAATTTCTTCGCTGGATCGACCCTTACTTAATCAATGGCTGGAGAAAAAGGAGACTTCGAATCCAATGGCTATGGGTTAGCCTTAATCATCATAATCTTCTGCTCTAGTTATGCCAACCTTTGCATGATGGGTTTAGGAATAGCCGCTTGTGGAGCCTCCTTTTGCTGTTCCCGAACTTTTTATAACCTTATATCGCCTTGGTTTTATCTATCAATAGGAAATTTGGTTCGCCTCCGATAATACCAACTGGGTGAGCTGGGCTGCCTTATGTTTTCCAATTGGTACCAGTTCAAGGAACCGGGCTGCCTTATATCTCCTGGGTATTGATCGGATAAGCCAAACTGTCTTATATCTTCTGGATGGTACTGACCTGTTCGACCAGGCTGCCTTATATCTCCTTGGTATTGACTTGTTCGGCCAGGTTGCCTTATATCTCTTTCATAGTACTGGTTCTGGGAAATGGGCTGCCATATATCACCTTCATTCGTATCTTATCTAAAGTCGGCTCCGTGGATTTATTTCATGCTCCCCACCTCTAATTGTGGATGGGAGCTCTATTTGCTTCTTCAGCTCAGATAGGTGTGCATCTCACTCCTGCTGTCGACGTCGTAAAGTTTCCAACTCGGCCTCTGCTTCTTTAATTTTTTATCACCCAATTCGATCTTGCTGGTCAGGTTAGCTTGACCCCTTATCATGATCCTCCCGAACAGGGGACGGTAAATTTATCCTCCTCTTGCGTAAGTCCTGATCTAGAGTAACCGATGGGGTGAAGAGCCGTCGTCAAACTGGTGTAGACTGTGTCATAACGAGTCAAGACCTCGGTTGTTGGGGACCGAGCCTATCCTTCACCAAACCCCAAATATGTCGTGAATCTGGTACAAAGGATCCTTCCATCTCCTTGTTCGAATCTCCCTTATTCGCCATAATTAAATCTCCGAATCAAACTGGTGATTTTAATCAAATATCAATGTAGCCCTCCTTCTAGCACTAATGTTGACACTTGATTTTTTACTCCCATAGAAATCTTCAAATAACAAGCTAAGTTGCTCAAAAAGCAACCGTAAACAATCCCCAAAACTTTGATGGCTTAGGTCGTCCAGGAATACTCCGACGTGAGAATAAGTACAGGTCAAAAAACATAAATAATGGAGAACGTAAAATTGATGGAATAATATTGATATTTGATGTAAAGAATAATGTGTACCGTAATTCCTTACTTATGACTGTAATTATACTTTTCTCAGCAACCTGTTAACACGCATCCGTGGCTAATTAAGATTTGGAAGCCCTGATTAGAATCCAATTGTGAATATGATGTTGACTGATCAAACCTTATCACCCTTAAAATCCGAAATTATAATCTAATTTGGAATCCTAAATCAATACGGACTTTGACCCTCCTAATTTTGTCAAGCCACCAAAGGAAAGGACACTGTAATGAGTCTGCCCCAATATCAAACCCACTGTAGTGTGTAAAAATAAGCTAACCCATGCTCCAAACCATGTACAATTACGGGCTACCCTCCAAACCTAGACACCAATTAATTGTATCCCAACAAGTTATCTTATAACTCTTAAATAGATTGTCCAGTTTACATTATTTGAGAAAAAATGCTTTCACAAGAATGGTAAAAGATTTTTTTCCAAAATTTTAACCCAATTCGGAGTTCAATTTCGCTATATAACGGGAGATTGAATTAAATCAGTGTTACCTTAGATGCAATTCATTTTTATTTGTGAAATCAATTAGACCTATATAAGGTACACTACATAGTTAAAATAATTTAAAACAAATGTGATGTTTGAACATTAAATACTAAGTAATAATATTAATATTTATATAATTATAAGTAAAATAATAAATTTTTCTGTATGCTAAATTTAAAGTATTAATATATAAAAATACCATATTTTAATATACAGGTAGCATATGCAGTTTGTTAAGTAAGAATATCTATTAGTTCTAGACTGAACATTAGCTGAATTTATAAGCCAGTTTCTTAAGTATAATTAAAAAGTTTAAGTTCCAAGTATGTATGGATAAAATACAAGTCAGGGTGCCGATCAAGCTAATATGAAAACATCTGAAGCACACAGTCTTGTGGGATTATTTTCTCTAGCACTTATTATTGTAGACTGACTTTTGCGTGTTCTCTAATGGTCAGGGGTTAGGTGGCAAAATACAAGTCAGGAATTCACATTGGTTAGGTGGCAAAATACAAGTCAGGAATTCACATTGGGTTATTTTCGTTTGTAAGAATAACACTTAAAATTAAATTATTAATTTTAAAATTTTTGTTTATTTTTAAAAAAAAATCTATGACTATTAATTCAGGAGTGATATTAGGGGTTTAATTTTTTTTGTATAAAATGAATTTCAAATGAATATATTAATGATCTATTTGTCATTACTAATAAGGGTATAATACTCTAAACATAAGTTTTTTATTCATTTATTTAAATAATTTTAAATAAAACAAATATAATATAGGATAATTTTAACCTTTAAATACAAAAACATTCCCGAGAGGGCGATGAGGTTGTGCAGATGCAAGGAGTATCCACACATATGCGCGGATATTATATTTAGAAATTGCACTGTACATGCGGATGCGATGTAGATATGGTTACAAATGCGGACGCAATAACTTTCAAATTTTCTAAAACAAATAATTATTAAAATTTAATCTATCAAGATAACAAAATAAAATACAATGACATAATTATAACTATTGTTAAAAGAGACTAACAACAAATAAATTTGATAATTCATCACAACTATCATATATAATAAAATATTACACAACTTTAGTGGGTCGGATATTCCGGTTAATTTAAGCTGAAATTTGAATTTGGAGGGGGAAATATTGTATAAAATTAGATAATTGATATAACGGATGTGTAAATTTAATTATTTTAAGAGCAAAATTATAAGAGGTGCAAAACTTAGTATAACAAAAGTGTATTTACCCAAGAATAAATAACTCATAAATGGTTTGAATGTCCACATAAAGATGTGATAAAGAACTTGGCCTATAAATGCAACTAGTGTTCAGTCTCATCCTCTCAGCTTTCTTGCATCTTTCTTTCCCAAAGTGAGTTCAAAAACATGATGATTGCCAGGCTTCTAAACTCTTACCACATACTTGAGTTCATCCTTTGTCAAATTCTCATTATTTTAGTGGCACGAAATCATAGCATATTCGGATCTACAAATCAGACCGATCAACAAGCTTTGCTTGCAATCAAGGATCTTATATTAGGAGATCCTTCCAATGACTTGCGCTCATGGAACCATTCTGTTCATTTTTGCCATTGGAGAGGAGTTACATGTGGTCGTCGGCATCAAAGAGTAACTGTACTAGATTTGTCATATTTAAATCTAGTAGGATCATTGGCACCTCAAGTTGGAAATCTTACCTTTCTGAGGGTAATCCATCTCCAGGAAAACAACTTTTATGGAACAATCCCACAAGAAATAGGTCGACTTTTTCGTCTACGTCGTCTTGTACTTAACAACAACACTTTTCAAGGTAATTTTCCTACCAATTTGAGTCATTGTTCAGATATAAGAGTGCTTTCTGTATATGGAAATAATATTGGAGGAAATATTCCTATTGAATTAGGTTCTTTGTCATCTAAACGCCTAAATGTACTAGACCTTTCGGATAATGAATTCATAGGACCAATCCCACCTTCACTTGGAAATCTGTCATCACTTCGTAGACTTGGTGTGGGCAATAACAAATTAGTGGGAAATATACCTTGGAAACTTTCATTACTTTCCAACTTGGAGATTCTTAACATGGAAAATAACAATTTTTCCGGTATGGTTCCCCTACCACTTTACAACATCTCGTCCATCAAAGAATTTATACTAGGAAGCAACCAGTTACAAGGAAAGCTCCCACCATATATAGGGTTGACCCTTCCAAACCTTGATTTTTTTTATATTCCGAGAAATAACTTCTCAGGATCTTTTCCACCATCACTAGCTAATGCTTCCAGACTTTTGCGAGTAGACATTTCATATAACAATTTTACCGGGCCTCTACAAATGAATTTCGGAAACCTTCATAATCTAAACTCGCTAAGCCTTTTCCGAAACCAACTTGGGACCAATGAGCAACCTAATGACCTGAGCAACCTAGTTGAATCCTTGGTCAATTCTACCAATCTCCGATACCTTGATATAGGAGAGAATGGCTTCACGGGTCAGCTCCCCTCTTCCATTGTGAATCTCTCTACCACATTGATTTGGCTAAACCTGGGGTCCAACTACTTCTTTGGAAGCATGCCTCGTGAAATTGGGAAGCTAGTGAACTTGAATAGATTAGGTTTGCATGAGAACCTGTTAGCAGGCAACATCCCTGAATCCATTGGCAAACTATCCAAGTTGGAAGGATTGTACCTTTACACAAACAACATCTCTGGAGAGCTTCCAGCTTCTATTGGCAACATTACTCGGTTGACTATTTTTGCAATGGCAAGTAATATGCTCGAGGGAAGCATACCTGTCACACTAGGAAACATCACAAACCTACTAAGATTAGATCTTAGTAACAATCGCCTAACCGGTGTGATACCTGAGCAAATTGTTGGGCTTTCCTCCCTCATCCTTCTTTACTTGAATCAAAATCAATTGACAGGAGCACTACCTTCAAACATTGGTAACTTCAAAAATCTTGGGGAACTCCGAATTTCAGGAAATAGATTGACCGGAGAAATCCCGAGCACTCTTGGTAATTGTCTAATGTTGGAATTCATATATATGGATGATAACCTTTTTCAAGGTACCATTCCATCTTCTTTTAGACAACTACAGAGTATTCGAGTTATGGATTTTTCGCAAAATAATCTATCCGGGCAGATTCCTAGTTTTCTAGGCGAGCTTGATTTATTTCAAGAGCTCAACCTTTCACTCAACATGTTTGAAGGTGAAGTTCCAACTAAAGGAGTATTCTTGAACTTTACGAAGTTTTCAGTAGTTGGAAACTTGCGACTCTGCGGAGGAATTGAGAAATTACAATTGCCTGCATGTCCATTGAAAGGCTTGAAGAAGAACAAAAAGCATTTCCCCCATAGAATAATACCTCCAATGATTATTCTCCCTATTGTTATCTTGTTAGTGGCTCTTGGTTTGATTCTTTATCAACACATGAGATCTAAAGAACCATATCACTCTCACTCACTAATGCATGACCAACATCCAAGGCTCTCTTATGGAGAACTTCTTCAAGCAACAAATGGATTTTCCTTAACCAATTTAATAGGTGAGGGAAAATATGGTACAGTTTACAAAGGAAATCTCAATTCGGGTGAAATTGTTGCTGTGAAGGTACTAAATGTAGAGGTACGTGGAGCGAACTCTAATTTCTTGGCCGAGTGTGAAATATTGAGAAATATCCGCCACCGGAATCTCATCAAGATCATCACATCTTGCTCAAGCATTGATTTTCAAGGGAGTGATTTCAAGGCCTTGGTTCTTGAATTCATGTCAAACGGGAGTCTCGACAACTGGTTACATTGTAGTTCACCCGAGCAGCAAAACAACCAAAAGTTAACTCTACTCCAAAGGCTAAGTATTGCCATTGATGTGGCGTCTGCACTGGATTATCTTCATCATCATTGCCAAACAATAATTGTTCATTGTGATTTAAAACCAGGTAACATTCTTCTTAATGAGGAATTTGTGGCCCATGTAGGGGACTTTGGTTTGGCAAGGTTTCTTTCAGATACTTCAAGCGAATTTAATCAATCACAAACAAGTTCCATTGGCATTAAAGGAACAATTGGATATGTCCCCCCAGGTATTTTCTACCCGTATGTACTTTATGTTATTAAATTAATTAAGAAGACTTTCTCTTATTAAAGATCACCATTACTCAACTAAGAAAAATATAAAAGTGCTTGAAACAATCACTGAAATTGAAAGTATGGCACATAACAACTTACTTTTAAAAAAAAAATTACATAAAAGAATATCCTGCCCGGTTAATATATATATAATAAAAAGTATACTTTATTTCAAATAGTTTATCTTCCCAAAATAAGTTGTTTTAAATAGCTTGTTACAAAAAGAATTTTTTCAGTTTCATGACCGTTTCGTTATACAGAATATGGAATGGGTGGAGAGGTATCGCCACAAGGTGATGTATATAGTTATGGCATACTTCTATTGGAAATGTTCACCGGACAAAGGCCTACTAGCATCATGTCAATAGACAATATTAACATCTGCAATTACGTTGCGAAGTCTCTCCCTAAAAAAGTGATGGAAATTGTTGATCCCCCAATCATAATGGAAAGTGAAGATGGCTCGACTAGTACCGAATCAAATATCACAAGTAACATTTCTAAGTTGGAGAGTTGTTTGATATCAATTTTTCAAATAGGAATTTCATGTTGTGCTGAGACGCCAAGAGAGCGTATAGACATTAAAGATGTTCTTAGGGAACTAATAGTGACAAGAAATTTGTTTTGTGGGGTTACTAAATAGAAAAATAGAGAGAGAGCTGAGAATTTGTATCCCAATATATAATATTTGCTCGCTTATAATGTTACGGAACTTTATTTCATGTCTATTTGTTCGATCATCTGATTTTGTGAATAACTTTGTTTTGTGGTGTTCAATTTCTTTTTGGAAAAATAGAAATTAGATCAAGCACATTATTTAATTTATCTACATAATAACATGTGTGTTGTGATATAAGAGTCCATAACTATTACGATGTCGTTGTAATTGTCTTTATTTATGTGATTTTAAGAATTCTACATATTTGTGGTCACCTTATTATGTTTAATATTATTTAAACAGCAGCTCAAGTAAGTACTTTCAATTAGCAATAATCTAAATGTTGATAAAACTGATTTAGTTGATAGTATGATGTTAAAAGGTGCAAGTTGATACGACAGTATTATTAATTAAGAAAAAGAAATCTAGGAGCTATTTAGAAAACATATGGTTAGTGCAATTGTTGTTGCTCATAATTGAAGTACCAATATGATTCTTATTCAATTTAACTATTTCGTTATTCTAATGATGATTCAAATGTTAATTATAGGACTAATTTCATGTAATAATAATGATATATAAGTTTATGGACAAAATTATGTTACAATTTTGTGAGTATTATAAAGTTGTAAGTTACTTTATTTTAATATTAATATTATAATTTTCAATGTTTGCTTATTTTGATATTCTACATATAATTTTAATTTGCATACAATAAAAATATTTTGATGTCGAAATATATTCATAATAATGAATAACGTTTTTATAGAGATAAAATATACATATTAAAATAGTATGTGGCTTGTTCGAGTATTGAAGTAGTAGTACAGATAGATAGATAAATAGGTAGATAGATAGATACTCTTAAACCAAACAAATTCAAATCCAAGTAAAAAACTCAATTAACCCTAAACAAACTCCAACTCTCTAAGCCAAAACATAGTATTTTTTTCCTTCCCTACGAATTCTTTCGATTACTTGTCATATCAAATCAAACCATTACCAACCTTTTCTTTTATTAATTTTTAGAAGTGTAAAAACATAAATAAATTTTTTTAATTATCAATTTTAAACTAAAAAAATCAAACTAAATCAATCTTTGTGGGACAGAAGGAGTATGATCTTATTTTAATGAGTCCTGCTATACATTACAAAAAATTTCAGCCGAATTATGACTATGACATATGTGCATACATGTGATTGGTAGAAATTAAGAAATGTCCCACTTTAATTTATTCTATTTTATCGCATATACTTTCACGTTGGTTACAATTCAACTTCGTCAAATATTTGTCGACATGTATATCATTTTTTTATTTTAATTGTTTCCTTATAAAATTATATTACAAATTCTTAATTCCTTATAAAACTATGTTACTAATTTTAGTTTTTTTATTTGGACTAGGAAAAAAATTATGTTACTAATTCTAATTTTTGATTTGAATTATAAAAAAAAAAAAAAAGAAGTTAACCTAACCTAAGAAAAGTCAAAAGTCAAACAAAAAATTGAGTACGAACCAAATTTTATAAATAGATAGATAGATAAATATAAATAAATGCTTGCTAGCTAGATGGATAGATAGATAAACACTCCTAAATATTCAAATCCAAATAAAAATCCCAATTAACCCTAAACAAAACTCCAACTCTCCAAGCCAAAACATAGTATTCGGCTATCTACTTTTTCCTTCAATAGGAATTCTTTCGATTAATTTTCATATAGAGTCAAACCATTACCAACCTTTTCTGTTATCTCCTCGTCTTATTTCTCTTAAACAGGAAATTGATTTGACTATGGAGAAAAATACTTCGATACTGCATGCATGGCGGTGAAAAAGGTATGCAACAATTCACAGTTGTGGTTCTATTTTGATTATAAAATTTATTTATGTTTCATGTTTTCTCTTCTCTATTATATAAAGTGGGATATATATATATATAATGAAATTTGAAGAGAATTAATATCGATCAAACAAAATAAAAAACATTCTAATTAATCACTAAACCTTATGGCTATATATATAACATGGATAAAGGGGATTAATTGTTGTGTTATAATAAGTACACACTTGCACATATGCCAAATTATTAATAGATAATAATAATAATAAATATTGAAACAACGTACGTACACATATATTGATGATCAACAACTAAAAACGTACGTAAAGCTATTTAGCTTTACGGGGACTTGAGTGGTGTACAGAGAGAAAACAAACCAAAAATACGAAGGACGGGATCATTTGTACTGATTTGATCGGTTATATATATAACAGTGTAAGACCCACCTCATCTACTACCATGCCCGCTAGCGAAAATTTGATGGTCTTCGGAATATCTAGCATATAGTATTAACTGTGAACAATTTTAAACTTAATTTGTTAGTCTTCTCTTCGGTTATATAAGTTAATTACTTTTGAAACTCTATTATTAGTAGATAATTATTTTAAAACTAGCTCTTTAGTAACTAACCCATGTATCTGTTTCTTGTTCAGCTTATATGGAAGGATAAAGATAAAGAGCTAGGAAGAAGTTTATTATATTTAGGTATGTTTTATTTATTTTTTGTAATTTATAAAAGAAATCATATATTTATTAATTAGATTTATTTTTTATTGGTAGAAGAACTTTAAAAATATTAGAGACAATGAGAATGCTCTATTTTGTGCATGAGAAGAAACTCTCTCCTACTACCTTTATATATTATATAATTAAATGATTGATATATTTGTAAAAAATTCTGCATTCTTTATTCCTTTCACTTATTAATTCTATTAATGCTTTAGATTTTGCATGGTCTCTTTGTTATATCATAGAATCATGAGATTTACTCACTAATTCCCTCAAGAGCTCATTATTATTTTATAACTTTCATTAAATACCTATTTAGATATGGAAATATTTTGTATTAAGTTTTATACTCATTAGTTTTACTTCTTTTATATTATAGATTCTTGGGAATAATTTGTTCAAGTTAATAATTTTTTGCTACTGTGTAAATAGCTTTGATTTATTATTGCATATCCTTTAATTTTTCTTATAGAGTTTTGATCAAATTTATAGCATTTAGTAGGTAAGCCTATTCAAATAATTATATTGTAAGAATAAAGCTCTCACCTTCGCTCATACAAAATCAAGCTTTCTTATAGAGTCCAATATTTTTAGATAACTAAACAATTGTAGTCATTATAATAAGTTGTTGATATTATCAGAACAAAAATTATGTTACCAAAACAAGTACACATTTAGTGATACTTTTACGATAGCAACAATAAAAATTTTAAATGACACTTATTGCTCTTGATACAATCCTTATACTTTGACAATATCACCCTAAAAAATCTAAAAACATACCATTCCTAAATCTAATCAACTTCTTTCTCATATCTATAGTGATAACTATTAATGCTTTGGAGATAAACCCTATACTAGTAAGCCCTTTGTCATAATAGCTCTGTTCATTCCCAACTTAATTGCAGCGAGATTGTTTATTTTTCTACTAGCATTCTTCTTTTTAAAGTGATTCTTAAAAAGTGATTATATGACGTTTTAAAATCAATTTATCAAAAAAAAAAGTTCTTCTTAAAATTAATTATAAGCAAGTTTGATTGCTAATGAGCGATCACAAACACCCTTTAAGTGAACAAATAAAGCATTCAGGAATAAAGTAAAGAAAATGAATGTAAAAGATATTGTTGAACTAAAATAAAAATATAAAAAAGGTAAATTTAGGGAAAAGAATAAGAGGAGAACAATAATACTCCGTCCAATCTTACTTTTCCTAAATTTTTATTTTTTTTGGTATGACCAAATCTACTTGTCCTATTTCTTTTTAATACTAGTATTTATCTTACTTTTTCTATACTGTCCTCGTTTAATTTTTTAAAAAAAGATCACTGAAAATAATATGACATACATTAAAAAAAATAACAGTACTAATTTTGACGTTAAAAACATAACCACACTCTTTTCCCCCTCTCTCTTCCCTATTTTATTGTTAAGAAAGAATTAGGAGATTAAACACAACAAAAAACAAGATAATAGAAAAATTAAGATGAGTAATTTAGAGATAATTTGTTTTCTTAATAGACGTGTACTTTTAAAATAGAGTATTTAATTAGGGACACTTCCCCATTACCCGCTTGAAATTGTCTCGTCTCGTTGTTATCCAACCACTAAATTTGTAACCAATCATTCTTGTGAAACACCATCTTATATCCCATATAATAATTTCCTAACTACCAGACCATTTGTGTTGGAAACTATTGTAACAATATATAATTTCATTCATGTGGTAAACTTTTGTAACAATACATAATCTCATATGCAACCCTTCTAATATTGTATATTTATACAGGTATAATTAATATAGATGCAAGTAAACGGATTAGAATTAATGGAAGACGAAACGTCAAGAACAAGACAGGTAAATTTAGAGATAACTGAAGAGATGGAAGGAGAAGAAGAAACACACGGGCTTATTGTAAAAATGGAGTCAAGCAGTCAAAAATTAGAGTTAACAGTGGATGAAGTGGTGGAAGAGTATGTGGGCTCATTTGGATTCTCTCAATTATTACATGTGTTCTTGGTTTCAGTTCCATGGTTGTTTGATGCCCAAAATACTTTGGTCACCATTTTTACCGACGCTCAGCCGGTTGCAGCTTGGAGATCATGCAGCACCACCGCCGCCGCAAATTTAAAGTCTACCTGCAACAGGGGCGACTTGGTGTCTAGTTCTGTGTGTGGGTTGGTGGCAGGTAGTTGGCAGTGGGTTGGTGGGAATAAAACCTCAACTGTTGCTGAATGGGATCTTGTTTGTGATCGCAGGTTTCTTGCTGCGCTTCCAGCCTCCCTTTTCTTCATTGGTTCTCTCCTAGGTAAGTAAAGACTTCTCCTATTCATGTATTTTGTGTTATCAACAATTTGTATATTTAGTTATATTTGTTTATCAAATCCAAAAGACTAAAATATATTAAAATTGTCGATGTATGAACAAACTAGTGGACAACAAAAATATTCCTAAAAGCAAAACAATCATATCAAAAATAACAACAGAATATATAAATCTAAGTAGTTCTCCAATACGAGTTCACATCCAAATCTAAAAAGATCTATCATCATCAATAGCACTACAAAAATTAGAGGAATAGTTGGTCCGTATATAAAGTATAAACTGATTTACTCGATCAATGGCAGTATTATATAGCATATGAATTTTGTTTACTATTAAAGGAGAACAAAAGTATGAAAATTGTATATGTGAACTGCAGGATCTGGCTTTTATGGATGGATAGCAGATTCATTGTTGGGAAGGAAGAAAACAGTGGTCATCTCATGTATCCTAGCTTCCATAACCGCTTTCCTCACCTCCCTCTCACCAAATATATGGATATACGCTCTCCTTCGCTTTGCAAACGGGTTTGCCCGATCGGGGATTGGTACCTGCTGCCTTGTACTCTCCACAGAAGCAGTTGGACGCAAGTGTCGCGGCCAAGTAGGCCAATATGGATTCTTGGTCTTCACGTTTGGCTTCCTCTCTCTCCCCTTGATTGCGTATCCTACGAGAGTTTGTTGGAGAAACATATACAAAATTTTGTCTACTTTTCCAATGTTGTATTCACTGTTGATATTAGTCCCCTTTGTGTCGGAGTCACCGCGTTGGCTAATTCTCAAAGGAAGAAGCAAAGAAGCTCTAGATATACTTAATAGATATGCAAGAGTAAATGGAAGGAATCAGCTACCTTCAAATCTAAGTCTCTCAGAGTCATCCTATGGGCGAACAACTGGTGGTGAAGAGGCAAAATCAATGAGCCTCTGGTCTACTAAATGGGCTGCTAAAAGAATGATCACGCTCCTGATAGCCGGATTTGGAGTCGGATGTGTATACTACGGTGTCCAACTCAATGTGGAGAATTTGGACTTCAATCTTTACATAACAGTCATAATCAATGCCATCATGGAGATTCCAGCCATTTTTATTGGGAGCCTACTCTTGAGCTTCACAAACCGTCGTCCACATTTCTCTTGGTCGGCTTACATTGCTGGACTCTCGTCTATCATTTGCATCATTTTCTCCGGGGGTGGGCGTAAAAAGAAGGGAGATGATTTGAAAGGAGGAAGAGTAGTTGGGCTCAGTATTGAAGTGGTTGGGCTAATGGCTGCTTCAAGAGCATTTGATATGCTATATATCATGTGTGTGGAGCTATTCCCGACCAGTGTAAGGAACTTTGATGTTTCTATGTTACGACAATCCTTGATGTTAGGGGCTTCTGTTGCTCCTCTTCTTGTTGTTCTTGGCAGGGTGAGCCCATCTCTTTCCTTCCTCATTTTTGGCATCCTTTCCATCTGCAGTGGACTATTGAGCCTGTGGCTTCCAGAGACTAAGAATTCACCACTCTATGAGACCTTGGACCAACAACAAGAAGCGGAGAAACTGAATTCTATTGTTATTGAGTCAGAATTAGAACTTGGAAGAAGATGAAAAAGGTTTATATATATATATATATATATATATATATATATATATATATATATATATATATATATATATAATCCTAATTGGCATGGAAATAGGAAATAAAAGTTAAAAAAAAAAATCCATTTCTTTTTTATCAAAAAAAGAAGGGAAAAAAAAAAAGAAATCCATTTATCTCTCCTTAACAAATTCAGCCAAAGCTTAATATTGTACTATGTTGGCCTTGAATTAAGCATGTGGTTTTTTAAAAAAGAGAATGAATTTATGATGTGGCAAGAAAAAAAAGAGAAGAAAGTACAATATTTTCAAAATCTCATTTACCTCTATATATCCGGATATATATATCAATTTTTGTCTCTTTCATAATCCGTCTAAATGAGCTCAATTTTGGAACAAGGCCGCAAAAAAATTATTTTGGTTAAATAATGGCCATTAGATCAAGCTTTTTCAAGAATAAATCCTAGTCATCCTTGTATTAAAAACTTTGTCTATAAATAGCCTAACTATTCCTCAATTATTTTTGAATTTAACAAAAAACAAGAATACTCCCACAAATTCTATCTAATCTCCAAAATTCTCAAGCTAGATTCTAATTAGTGGGGTTAGGAAGTTAGTGAGCAAAAAGTGCAAGAAAAGTTCATTGGTTCGCATACTTTAATCACACTTAATTTTATATTTGTGTTTGTTGTAGACTTTCTAGTTAGTGTTTAATATTTATTATAATTGATTATGGATTCATATTAAACACTTATAACACAAAGCACTGTCACTTTCATTCATCTATATTTGTGCTTATTCAAGTTGCTTATTATAGCAAATATCTATATTAACTTGAATATTAATATTGCTTATATATATTAATCAAGCTTTTATACAGTCATTTCAAATAAAGTGAGAAACTAGTGATCAATTTGTTGGTTTGCAGAATTAAGAACATACATACAATCACATGTATATAATAGCGAAAACATAGCATGAATCATATTTAAAAAAATTCAGCAATCTCAAAATCACCTTATGCGATATTATTAATTGAGGAAGGATAAAAGATATACCTTCTGAAGATGAAACAACTCATTGATTTGATCTTCAAGTTCCAATCCTTAGATCATTCGCACTTCTTCGAATCCACGGATCGAACGTTAGCTACTCAGTGTGTGCATCGCTCAAAAGGTGATCCACCAAGAGATTATTGATTGAAAAAGCTAGTAAATTTAGTTTTACCCAAATTTTAGGTGACTAGCTCTAATTCTCGCTCCCGCTCCTAATTCATTAGGTTGCAGAGAATTGTTATTACGTAGTATCTCTATACTCAAAGTCAATGTTTTAGAAACTGGACCGAACCGACAGTTCAACTAGAAAAAACTAGCATCGGTCCGTACTCCAGTCCGGTTTGACCCATCTAACCAATTTTGACAAAAAACTGGTAAAACTCGATGAATTGGTGGTTGAACCGGCCGGTCTACCCAGAGAACTGGTCACTGGTTCAAGCTTACAATATTATATATATATATATATATATATATATATATATATATATATATATATATATCCACATTCTTATCATGAGCATGGATTTAAATTCTACCCATTCTATTGTAATAGTTTAATAGTGCTAAAAAATAAATAAATTATAAACTATTTCAAAAAGTCTATCATTTATTATTTTTAAAATTAAATGAATCTCATTAATTTAAAATTTAAATTAATTTTAAAAAATCAAAATTAATAATTGTGACGCCCCCAAATCCGAGTACTCTTATCTCGGACTTAGTGCTCACGATCTAAACATCCATACACATCCAAACAACATATAATACTAGTGCGGAAATAAATAAACATATGTTGTTTATTACAAAGGGTCTACTATAACTCCCAAGGTCCTTAACCTTAAACAAAACATCATGCATAAACAAAGATTACATAATATAATAATTAAAATAATTACAACGATAGCTACTCCTTAGCTTTGCCCTTGCCTTTGTCTGGCTTACCCCCTTCTGGGTTTTCTGGTTTAACTGCAAAAATTTAATTAAGCAAGAATGAGCAACAAATTTGCTCAGCAAGTATGAAAAGAAATCATGCTATAATAATTGAACAATAATATTAATTAAGCTTCCTTTGTGCCTTCAACAATTGAACAATAATTGTGAAGAAATCTGACAATGGATATATCATCAACAATAATAACTGACTGAATTAACATGCTGAGTGGTTATACAGAACCATGAACATACTTCGAAAAGTTAACAGTCGAAGGAACTGATAACAATCTCAACTACTAAGCACTTGAAGGAATCAGCCTCTTGTACTTGAAATATTGTTCACAACATTCTGCTACGTCGCTTTAAAGATTACCAATCAACTTCCACTATTTAGGGTTGTTCATCTCAGTCTAACATTTTGATTCCGCCCCATATCAAATGGTTTGGACTAGCTTCAATGAATAATTAAAGATTCAATAAATGAATTAAACTCTCAGTCTAGCTGAACAAATAGCTTCGACTTGTTCTCAAAGAATTAATTTCTTTAACAATATACATTAGTTCAATAATTGAACAATATGTGATAAATGATCATCAATAGAATTTATGATTGAAATCAACAATAAAGATTTAATATTATAATAATAATCGTACTCAAATATTAGAGTAGGGTAAGGTACTTGCCTTGCTCGCGACTCACGACACGCGAAATTAAAACATGTTTCTCTCGTAAACCTAATCATTATTAAATGATTTAACTATTAGTGCTAACCTAATAAATATAATTAGCACACAACATCACATAATACACATAGGTATCACATAACACAACTATTATGTTATTTTAATGTCTCTTGACCAAATAAATTATATTAAATAATTTATTTGAGTAGTACTTAATTAATTATTTAATTAATCAAGCCACATAGATATTTTCCAAAAATACCAAACTGACTTATTATTTTTATATTTTCTGCAAATCAATAGAAAATTATTTTTCATGCACGAGGAAATTTTCCTGTAATTTTTCAGTTCTGTTTACTATTTTTAAATAGGCCAAAACTGCTCAAAACAGTAATATTTTTCAAAAATCAAAAATTTATTAGAAAAATATGAAATTGGCCGACAGCTTTATTATACCATACTTAACACTTTGTAAAATTTTCAAAATATTTATAGTGCTAAAACTCAACTTATGGTTGTTTCCGTTTTTAAAACCGAAAACTTTGTTAATTTACTGTGATCTCATCCGAAGTCGGAATGACCTCATTTTTGGACAAAAGCTTCTTATTAACATATACTTTCATAGTCCAGAAGCCTGTAATTTTTAGAATCCGTTTACTGGTCCAAAACAGTCCGGAAAATTCAGGGCATAATGTTTTTCACAGTTTTCAGATTTTGACAGTTTTACGGTAAAAATCACTATAAATCACTCGTAACTCGAAATCACGTGAATCCAATTGGGTTTTCTTGTAAACTTAAAGATCTATCCACCAGTGTCTTTGGATTCTCCATACGAGTTACTAAAAAAAACTGCGACACACCCGAAGTAGGCTGTCCAAATTAGGGTTTTTGTACAAAACTACAACTTGTTAGTTCTTTGGTTTTCTTGGCATTTAAAGTCATAAATACATGTTTAAACCATGATTAAGCATCTACAAGATATCTTAACATGTATTACACATCATCAAGCTTTAAAATTATTTTTGAACATGAAGGAGTTTATAAAACACCATAAACTCACTATAAACACAAAATACCTAACTTATCAAGACATAAATTTATATCTACACATAGATCACATAATACTCCACATAAATCTCCACCTTATATCTTCGGATCCTTCATGATCCCCACACATAAATTTCTCCCACAACCAACCATGGCATAAAACTTGAAAATAAAACCAAAACCTAGAAGATCTAAAAGTAAAGAATGTTATACCTTCTTGATTTGGTGGCTAGCATTCCTTCTTGCTTTGATCTACTTAGAAAATGACCTCCTTTGATCTTGACTCAATGAGTTATATCTTGACTCGGTGACTCACTATTACAACTCACTCTTTTACTCACTATTTCTCTCTCAACTCAATGAGTTAACTCACTAGCTCTACCTACACTTAATATAAGAGAACTCTTGCAACTTCAAAAGCTCTTAACAAATGAGCTAGCTCTCTATTTATAGGCATTCAACCTATACATACACACTTGTATCTAACTATTTCAACTAGCAATTGCTCCCATTTTCCAAGCTTGGTTCCTTTAGTTTAGGCTTTAGCTAGTCCTTTCAAAGTGAAATCAAGCAACCTAGATTGACACTCTATCTCCACACAAGCAACCAAGAAAATGAGAGCAAAATTCAACTCTTATGGGGCCCCCATTTGACCGGATTCTTCCCCCATTTAAACCAACCAATATTGCTTTAATTTTTAATAGCTTACTTGTGAAAAAAAAATTCATCTAGAAGATCTTTGATTGGATCATGGATTGGACCATCACTTAACTTATTTTGGGCCAATAAAACTCTTGAAATGAACCAACTTGTTGGGCTACCACATAAATCAATTGGTCTCCTAATTAAATAAATCATTGGAATTCTTAATTAAGACACGTCATCTCTTGATCCACTAGTTCAATTAAATCACCACTTTGGACTCTTGCAAGTTAAATTAGTCCATCATTATAATCCAATTAGACTTGTCATCTAATGGACTATTAATTACCTATACGTTGAGCTCTAAATTAATTAACCCACATACATACAATATAATCGGGTATTAAATATTTTAATTTCTCTTCTAACTTTAATTTAATTAAAGTTAATTAATTTATCATCATTACATCATTCTCATTGTCATATATGACAATCATACAAGCTTTGATTATTAATCATCATAATCTTAATCTCTTTCTTGCTCAATTGATTTAAATCCATTAATTCTCTTTAACTTTCCTTACTTAGTTAAAAATTAACTATCACATCACATACAATATCACAAATAATTCTCATGAAAATTCATTTCATTAATATTAAATTAATATTTACATTATTACATGACACGTGGAAATCTCGGTCATTACAATAATATTTGATAAATTGATTAATTTTACATATTTGATATATATTATATAATAATAATTAATATATTTATTATTTATTACATATTAATGATGTCACTAGGTCAATAACGGTTCGACCACTGGTTGAACCAGTGATCCATCCACTGGTTCCATCCACCCGATAACTTTTTCGATGACTGATCAGATTTTTAAAACATTGCTCACAGTAACATTAGTCTATAATCTATCATAAGGCATCTCCTTATATAGATTAATCCACTTCCTAAACTCTTTAAGACTTAGGATTTTAATTTAATTCTCAAACCATTTAGGAACTAAATTATTTATAATAATAATAATAATAATAATAATAATAATAATAATAATAAGACTTCTCTTATTAATTTATAATTAGTATTTGAAAAATACTTAATAATAAATATTAATATTTTTCCAAATACTAAATTATTATTATTAAACCAATTACTTATAAAATAATATTTTTCTTTTATGGTATGACCCATTAGGTTCAATATATACCCGTAGTAGAATAAATAAATTAGAACAATTCTAATATTATTTATAATGAATTAAACTTCTTTAATTCAAATATAAATAAATAATATTTATTCTACATCATGAGTGACACCTCTTAGCATATCATGACTATCCGGATAATATGAAATTAACGTTTAATCAAAAAGAAACTATTTAGTGAATAGCTAATGTACAATTCAATCATTCTACCACACAATATATCAATCAAACATAAAACATGAAATTTCTAACAAATTTTATTTATTTGATCATATGCATTTTGATTATAAAATGCACAACTCTATTAATGTAAATTAGAAAGTCCTTTTTAAATTTTCATTCACATTGGCCAGTGATTTCTGAGTCGTCACTTATTAAATCATATAGGACATTCTCTCATTGTACTAGAAGTGGTAGATCCTTTTATGATTATTCACCAACATCCATGTACACTTTATTATACCCGAACATACCATTTAATATACCCTAAGAGTCTTAAGGAAAATGACAAAGTGAAACTCAGAATACACAAGGTATTATGATAATCTCAAGTCCAATAATCACTTGTATTACTTTCACTATAGGAACTCCTATTGTCAGGCAAGTAAAACTCCATTAGATATTTCTTTAAGTGAGTCACATTCAGTTAACTTATTCTTCAATAAGCGCATACATACTTATTTTAATGTCTCCATATAAATGATTATGAGATCAATCATCATCTTTAACAGAGCAAGCATAGTATGTATTAATCTATCCAAATGCACTAACCCCACATCAGTGACCCTATGATTAGGAACATTTTAGTTTTGAGCTATATAGAATTTAGTTCTCATTAGCATTATCATCATCATGATTATAAAAGTATTGCTCCAAAACTATGAGTTTATCCCAATTAATTCTACCAATTAAACATGGATAATTAAATGTCTTTAAGTAAATGAATTTTTTTATTAATAAATAAATAATATTACAAAGTAAATGCTTATCACATCCTATGTGATTGGCTTGAGATCATACTACTTTCAATCTCCTACTTGTACTAAAATCAATCGTCCTTGGTATCTCATACTCATCTTCTCTAAATGACGATTAAACTACTGCTAAGATAATGCTTTAATAAATGAATTTGCAATGTTGTTCTGAGAGTCTACTCGCTCCATGGTGACATCTCCCCTTTCAATAATTTCTCTAATCTAATGAAAGCATTGCAACACATGTTTGGATTTCTGATGAGACCTAGGTTCCTTAGCTTGTGCAACAACCCTAGTGTTGTTACAATATATAGGCACTGATCTTTGTGTGCCAGGAACCACTCTAAGTTCTGTAATGAACTTTTTCATTCAAACAGCTTCTTTTGCAGCTTCACTTGCAACTATGTATCATGTCTCTGTTACTGAATCAGCAATCGTTTGCTGGTTGAAACTTTCCTAATCACTGCACCACCATTTAAGGTAAACACATACCCTAAAATAGATTTACTGTCGTTTTGCTCAGTCTGTAAACTCAAGTTTGTATAGCCATCTAGTTTCAAATCAGACCCACCATATACAAAAAAAAAAAAAAACACATTCTTAGTTCTTCTTAAGTATTTTAGGATATTTTTCACTATCTTCTAGTGAACTTCTCCAGAATTTGAATGATATTTGCTCTTTACACTTAGTACATAAACAACATCATGTCTCGTACATATCATCACATACATGATAGATCTTATCGTTGAAACATAATGAATCTTACTCATATAATATCTCTCTTTTAGTGTCTTTAGGGATATTTTCTTGGAGAGATACACTACTTAGATCATCAGCATGAGTCCTCTCTTAGAGTTTTTCAAGCTAGACCTTTTTTTACATCGAATCAATGTACGTTCATTGGATTAAGCTGAGCATCCTTTTAGATCTATCTCTATAGATCTTTATCCCCAAAATATAAGATGCTTCTCTCAAATCCTTCATAGAGAAGTGTTTAGACAACCATATCTTTACCGATAGTAGCATTGATATGTCATTCCATATCAATAGCATATCATCAATATATAATACTAGGAATGTCATATCGCTCCCACTAACCTTCTTGTACACACATGGTTCATCCTCGTTCTTTACAAAATCAAACTCTTTGATTGTCAAATCAAATCAAATATTTTATCTTCAAGAAGCTTGCTTTAATCCATAAATGGATCGTTGTAGCTTACATACCAAATTTGTTACATCTTCTGAAACAAATCCCTCTAGCTGTATCATATATATATCATCTTCTAGTTTTCATTGCGGAAGACTGTCTTCACGTCTATTTGTCAGATCTCATAATCATAGCAAGCTGCAAAATACGAACATCCATTTGTCAAATCTCATAATCATAGTAAGCTACAAAATACGAACAGACTTGAGCATTGGTATCGAGTTTGAAGGTTTCATCATTGTCAACTCCTTGTCTTTGTTTGAAATATTTTGCAACCAGTCTGGCCTTATAAGTCTCCACATTGCCATATGCTCCATTCTTTATCTAAAAGACCTATTTACACCCTATAGGCTTAATGCCTTTCAGTGGAGCAACCAAAGTTACAGGTAGATTGTGGAAGGAGAACTCTATTGTAACAATTCCAAAGAATTTTATTAGCTAGTTGGATTTCAATTTTAAAATAAACAAATAAAAAAAATGTCTCCTCACACAAATGTTAGAAAAAGAAGACCAACAAATTAAGTAATGCAGAAAATTTAGCTACAACAATCAAAAGAAAATGTAATGTTGATAAATTTAGACTTGCATAACTCATAATATGCTACAAAGTTCTACAAATAATAAATATGGTATATATTTTCTCTTCCACACCGTTGTATTAGTATAATATTTATAACTAAAACATTAGGTCATTAAATAGAGTACAACTACAGTAAGCAGTCGTCATTGCTACAAACGTTTAAAAAAAGGTGGATTGTTTAATACATAAAAGCTGCAAATAACTCATCTTGGATTTAAAGCTCTACTACAGTACCTGATGTTAGTAATTTTCCAAGCAATCAATGTTTGAACAAAGGGAAGATTAGGACAGATGCATATTCACCTGAAAGTACAGATCACTTTATCTGTATCATTAAAAGTTCAAAAGGTCCACCTCCCATCTACAGGGCAAGTCAATTACTTTTCGTGCTGGGAGTTGAACCAAACTTAATGACTAATAGAGTCCACATCTTTGGATAAATGGGCAAAAATACCATAGTACTGCGCCTTGTCCACCATTCTTACCCGTAAGAACAGAGAGCTGCATCCAAATCAATAAAAATCCAATCTACATAAGTAGAGACATAGCAAATGTATGGGGGCATAATTTACAACTTAAGCCATATTATGCAGTTGGCTTGGAGACTCTTTTGATCTATGCTTTCGCTTTTTACTCCTGAATCAATAATAAGCACTAAAGTGAGAGATTGAGAGTGAGAGTTAGAGTTAGTGAGTAAGAGAAAGAAAGAAGGGGTGTGTGTGTTAAGTTCATAGAGATAGTACTTGTCATGTGAGCCTGGATCCCGACAATATTTGAGCTTCCGATCAACGTGCTTCATATCTGCCGTTGTAGGGGTCACAAGTTTACTTACCTATACAAAGCCAATAAGAAGTATGAATAGGTTAACCGAGTAAATATGGATTTCGTGTTACTACGGCATGCAATATCACATTCAGCAAGACTAAAGAACAAAGAACGAGTAGTGATAGTTCTATTTTGAACGAAGATATAAATGATATATGATATATGGTATCACAGAATCTATGTTGTTAAGAGAAACAGTGAGCTCTGAAATGGTGTGTGTTGGATGCTGGCGAGACAGAATGCTCTTGAGATATTTGAACAGAAGTTCAATTCGAAGAAAGCACAACAATTATTTTAGACAAACCAAAGAATTCAGTAAGAGACTATATTAATGGATCTTTTAGAAGCAAATTACACCTTTCAAAGTCAAGAACTCCATGCATCTGGTTTGATCTACGCAAAGCAGCCAATGCCAACTGCCCTAAATTAATAAATAAACACTATTAGAGCACTGCACAAACCTAAAGCCCGGAAGGACAAGTCTTTCACTAACTTCAAGAATGTAATGTCTCATAAATTTAAGCATCACTATCGACAAACCAAGCCATCAACACAGTAGAATGAACTCTCTCTGAGGTATTCAAATGCTTTTACTATAGCTTTCTTTCAAAATTATTGTCAAAACAACAAAATCTCATGCAAAACATTCCTTTTATCACAAAAAACACAAACGTGTCTGGTGGTTTTAAGACGAAAAATGCCTTAAAGCAGATACAGGAAACCAGCTTATGTGTAAAAAAATTCAATTTATACATAAAATAAAATTATTTCAATTTACATAATGGCTTGGAGGTAGTCTTTTGTCATCTTGGCAGTGTCATATAAAAGGGTCAAGGGATTAATGAGAAGGTTCACACAATAAATTTGACTCTTTTGTGAATCTATAATGTCAATGAAAGTGAACACACAACTGATAACATTCCCAAAAGGCTACATGAAAATGCAAATTTGTTAATTCAAGCTCAAAATGGGAGACTACGTAAATTTTAAATTAGGATCCGTTATTCTAAATTGATAAATAAAATTTTAATAGAAATGAAGGATATATTACCATGCTTGTTAGGCCTTTGTTGGAGCATAACCAAAAAATAAGAGAGAAACAGATATAAAGATAGAAATAAGAGAGAACTCGGAGAGAAGAAGGGCGGAAGAAGGAGAAGAACTCAGTTATTTGTTACTGAATTCGTGAGACTGAAAAAGAGATAGAGAGAGAAAGCTTAACAAGCTATTCCCATTCATAAAATGAATATAATCAAAAGCTTGAAGGTTTACATGCATAATATTCAAAAGCTTGGAGCTACTGAAATGTTGAAAAGTGTAGATACTCCTAACCTATACCACTTTCTTATCCTACACACATGTTAACTACCCACCCATGTGCTTACATATGCATTGCATGTGCATACAAAATACCTAATTCCAAAATATAGTAACTACTCTATAATATACCAACTTATTCTTTCTTTCCCAATTTACCCCTGGCCTGACATTCCCCCCTCCTTTAGAACATTCATGTCCTCATAAATAAATTCTGAGTTTGTTCCCTCTTCAAATTTTTTGGACAAACCATCTGTAGCTGTGTTATCTTTTCCTTTTTTGTACGTGATGATGTAATCATATCCCAAAAGCTTGCTCGTCCACCTTTGTTGTAGGCAGGTCACTACCTTCTGCTCCAAAACGTACTTCAAGGACTGGTGATCTGTTTTGATAATGAATTGTCTTTGCCCTAAATAAGAATACCATCTCTTAGTAGCTTCAACTACAGCCATTAGTTACGTCTCATAGGCTAAGTAATTCTAACCTTTAGAATCCAAAGCTTTACTAAAATAAGCAAGGGGCCTATCTTCTTGCATTAGAATGGCCCCAATCCCTGTTCTTGATGCATCAGTCTCAATTTCGAAGACCTTGGTGAAGTCTGGCAAAGCCAAAACTGGAGAAGTAGTGAGACCTTTTTTAAGAGCTGTGAAAGCAAGTTGAGCCTCTGGATTCCACCCAAATTTTCCTTTTTGTAGCAGAGAAGTCAGGGGTTTAGCTAGGATTCCATTCCCTTTATGAATCTCCTATAGTATCCTGTAAGTTCAAAGAAACCCCTTAGCTGCTTGATGGCTCTTGGTTCAGGCCAATCCAGTACATCCTGGATTTTTTGTTGGATCCATTGCCACTCATGTGTTAGAAATTTCATGTCCTAGATAATCCACTTGAGGTTGTGCAATGTACACTTGCTCCCTTTAGCAAATAGCTATTTGTCCCTTAGAATTTGAAATACCTCTTGAAGATGTTTATAGTGTCCACCCATATCCATCAAGTAGATTAGGATGTCATCAAAAAAATACCAAAACACTCTTCTTGATAAGGGGATGAAACACCTAATTCATCAAATTTTGGAAAGTGGCAGGAGCGTTGTTAACCCAAATGGCATGACTGTGAATTTGAATAGCCCTTGATGTGTCCTAAATGTTGTCTTTTCAATGTCCTCTTCATTCTAACTTGGTGTGGTGATACCCAACCCTTAAGTCTAGCTTAGTAAAATATTTAGCCCCTTGTAATTCAACTATTAGCTCATTAATGAGGGGAATAGGGTATCTATTTTTGATAGTCAGAGAGTTGAGGTGTCCGTAATCAACACAAAATCTCCAACTGCCATCCTTTTTCGTAATTAGGAGCAAGGGAGAAGCATATGAACTCTGGATTGGTCTTATTCTTCCTGTGTGTAGAATTTCCTGCACCAGTCTCTCTATTTCATTTTTCTGGTCATAAGAGCACTTGTAGGGTCTGCTGGAGAAAGGCGACGAGTTGTCTTTAAGAGGAATGCTATGGTTCAGAGATCTTTTTGGTGGCATACCTTGAGGTTCTTGAAAAATATCTAAGTATTCTTCTAGCAAGGACTGTATTTTTGGGTCTGTAGTGATAGAGTTTAAGGAATAACAACTAGAGTTGGTTTGGGGTGGCTGCACAATCACTAGGAACCCATGTTCTTCGACATTAATATGCTGGACCAAACCTTCTAGTGTGATCATTTTCAGTTTTGGGCATGTATTTTTATTCTGCTCATGTATTTTTATTTTGACATTGTAGCTGTACCATTTCCCCTCCATAATTGAACCACTAAACTCCTAATACCATGTTGCATCCTCCCAAAGGTAGTATTCTCACGGCATCCTTAAAAAAACCCTCTCATTTACCATATAAGCTTTGAACATTGTTGGCCGCTAGGGAGTTGACTATCATCTGCCACATAAACCATCATGGGTGAGGTGGATTCTAGAGCACAATTGTGCCTCTGTGCTGCTCTAGGATCCAAGAAATTATGGGTACTAGCAATAAGAGATAGAAATAAGAGAGAATGAGGAAAAAGGAGAAGAACTCAATTATTTGTTACTGAATTTGTGAGACTAAGAGAGATAAAGAGAAAGCTTAACAAGTTATTCCCGTTCATAAAATGCATAATGTTCAAAAGCTTGGAGGTTACTCCACCCATTACACACATATATATAGCTACTTAAATGCTGAAAAGTGTAAATACTCCTAACCTACACCACTTTCTTATCCTACACACACATTCTAACTAACCACCCATGTGCTTAAATGTGCATTACATGTGCATACAAAATATCTAATTCTAGAATATTATAACTACTCTAGAATATACTAACTTATTCTTTCTTTCCCAATTTACCCCTTCCCTGACAATGCTTTAGGAGGTTGATAGAATATCTAATGCTTTATCATGATTTTCTTCTGCCTTGCAGGCTGTATATATGCAAGTTAACCTGTGTAATACAAATTCAATCAGTTTTTCAGCAGACTAAGGATGAGAATAAAGGAATCCTTGTTTAAACAAAAAGCTAAATAAATATGATGCTACATGGATCTTTGTCATTCATGAGCTAAGAATAAAAACTTAGAAACCCAATGGGGATCACACCCACATACTGGATCACCAACAAGTAAGTATTGTAGATGCAATTTTGGCAACTTAAACAGGTACAAAGAAAAAATCACATTTATAGTTATATTCTTTGTAGATTTATTGTACCACAATGAATAAAGAAATGAATTTGGACAATGAGACATGTCACAAATAACACAATTACAGTCCATAATTTGCATAACAGATCAAATTCAATCTTACATAATATGTTTTGGATGATGTTCCATCACCGACCATTGCAGATGAAACCTTTTGAAGTATATAAGAGTTGTTGCCTGAAAAGCATGGACCAATTTCAGAAGACAATTTCAAATAATGAAGAAAAAAAATTACCTCATTAAACCAAGGAAATAAAACTCCTTACATGAATTTTTTGAGGGAATTTAAAGGCGTCACAGACATCTTGAATTTTGAACTCATAAAATGCCTGAATAAGTTGTTCTTCTTCAATCTTAAGTGGTTTTGCACGAGAATGTTTTTCAGCTAAATATTACCAACAAATAATAAGATGGTCATAGAAATGGCATGCCGTATTGAGGTTAACTAAGACCAACAAGTTAAAGAGTTTTCAAAAAAGATCGACATAGTTCCTACCATACATACGAAATTTGTTAAGATTAAGTTTAAAATTACCATTTGCTTCATTTTGGGGTTCAGGGTATGATAAGGATCCATCAATGTCTACTGCCACTCGCGTTGCTCCAAACTTCAAAAAATACCATATATTATCATATTCATTTCTTTGATGATTATGATAATAACATTATTACAATTGTGTTCTACTAGAAAGCCTTTTACACAATTATTAAAACCAGAACAATATAATGTTATAGAATAACAACGCAGCGAAAAAACAATGGCAAAGAGAAATCGAAAAAAAAACAATCACACAAGACACAAAATTACGTGGTTCAGCCAAACGTTCAGCTAGTCACAGTTGGCCGCAATTAGTTTCACTATCCTTAGAATTTTTGTACACTTCATAATTGCAGAATCTCCTCTTTATATAACATAATATAAGAAACCATAATTCAATTCGAAACTTGAAAGTACAAAACTACCAGTCCTCCGCTCTAAGAACATGACCATTACCTTTTTGGGTAACTTTACAATCACCTCTTAATTAAAGTTCGGATCAGACTTCACCAATAACACATACTTCTAAGGAGATTGACTAAATATACCAACTCAAATAATCTACGATGGACAAGAACAGGACTAAAGTCATAAGGATTTTTCCTACTCTAGATGATATGGTCCTTAATTCAAAGCTTAGGCAAGCTTGAAGTATTTATGTCATTATTCGGGCTTTATGCATGTTAGTGCTTTTGTGGTTATACCCCAATTATTGTTTTCTAGTATTTTCTTTTTGTGATAAGTTGGTCCATGATATCATAGATTTCCTTTATTACGTCCTAGATTTAGGAATCTCCTTGATTGGAGATAGAGCATGATTACAGCTAGGATTCTAGGGATTAAATTAAGGAGAAACTTCAGGACTCATTATGATTGATTGAGGTATAGACTTTAGGAATCATTGTGTTAATTGTCAATTCTTTATTCTCTATATAAGATCACATTGTATAGTCTCTCAGACTATCAATCAATTCCATTACCACCACCGCTTCAAATAACATCACCAACAATACTTTTGCCTCTCCTTCTACATCGCACGACCACCACAGCCACATTATCGCACCACCAGATCTTCGCCATTACAATCAGTTTTTTCCGCACAGCATTGAGGTTGATTCTTATCACTTTTGTTTTTTGAATCTGGTTGTCATTCACAAAGATCATAAAACGGCCATATTAATTGTCTTTAACCAAATTCTTCAGTTGTCTTCCCTCCGGGGGGGCATGCCACAGCTCACAGACGCGTGGACAAACAATCCTCTGTCAATTTACTAAACTTAAAATAACCAAATGATAGGGAACGTTCACATAAATTTGCTCCATATTGCTTTTTGTCTAAGATAAATGCAAGGAAGCTTTGCTCATTGATGGGTATCATTATTCAGAACCCATATTCTTGGCATTTCTGAATTTCTACAACCTTTCACTTAGTTAAAAAAAAAAAATTGTATGTACGAGTGTATTTTGCACAATTCTGCAATTAGTTCCATGACTGGGAATTGCTCAAAAAAGATAGACAGCAGATGACCGAAATTGCAAGAACTCATTAAGATACATTCTAAGTAACAGCTTTTTTCCTTTTTTTCTTTTAATCTTTCTCTTCCTCCAAAACATGCAGTTATACATGTTATCATGGAAAGTGAGATACCCTGAACCATACATAAATACGGTAATGAACCAAGATTTTCTTTGTACCTTCTCCAACATTTGCTTTGCTCTCTGATTAGCAGCCTTGTATTTCTCCTTCTAAACAAACACACAAACCCAATGAAGCAACAATTAGTATGATGACAACCCGAAAAAAATTATCACCGATAATATGTTATACGTCATTCCTTTTGGATGAGAAAATTTAAACAAAAGCTTTCGACACTTATTTTTCATCATTCAACAACAAAAATACAAAGAGAAAAAGAATAACTACTATCTGGGTTAGAATTGAATAGGGTGTTACACTTCCAACCTAAAAGGTATATATAAAAATAACATCAAGACTTTAAGATTCCATAGGTTTCATCCATTTTTCAGCTACCCAATAGTTAACTGCCAATCGATATAACAATTACAAAAATAAAACAGGACAAAAAATATATTGTACAAGGAGAGATGGATCACATTACCAACTTTATTTATAAGGGCATTCATGCAATAATGAATTCAGATATTTTTTTTAATGTTATAGATATAGTTTCATATCTTAGCGAAATAGAGGCTTACAGAAGCAATTAATCTTTTACCAAACAAGCATTTGGGTCTTGGCGAAGCAGAGGCAAAATTTTCAGAGCTAATAAGAGGTAATCAAATATAGCATTTGTCCAGCTAAGAGGGCGTGTTTGTTAGAATAGGAAGAGAACTAGATAAGATATGGAAGCCCATGGCCCGCGTTTATTTCTCAATTCCATTACTAGGTCAAAAATCAAATCCGAGTGAATAATCTTTTCCTGGTTCCTGCACTTTGGCAAGTCATTTCTACATTTCATGTAGACGTAGAATTGACTTGCCAAACACAAATAATAATTCCATTATTTCACAGAAAAAGGTACCATTTATGAATATTAATTAAGAATGTGAATATATATATAGAAATAATAAATTATTAATTTAGTAGGGTATTATTATTTCAAAAATTTTACAACAAACTTGACAATATTCTGTCATTATACTGCAATTGATAAAAAAAAAAATTGACTTATTATTTTTGTAGAGTGTTAGTAGTAATTCCAAACTTGTAAAAAATTATGCATGTAAGAGATTCTTGTATGTTTAGTTATTTGAGCTTATTTTTATACTGACCAACGTATTACAAGCCCAAAGTTGGTGTACATGGGTTAGAGCGGGTAGTAATCATTTAGAAGTTTTGTGAGCCAAAGAAATGGGCTTTATACTAGGAAGCCCAGTTTTACAGAAAACCGGTCTCTGATACACGCAGGCAGGCGGGCACATGCAGAGGAGAGGAGAGGAGAGAGAAATTATTGCATGTGTCAATAGCAACGCTACACTATGCTTCACCTTCTCACGTGAGGATGGGATCTACACATGATGTGACCTGTGTGAACCCTCCCTCATGTGAGAGGGTGGAGCATTGCTCCTGGGCATACAATAATTTTTCGAGGAGAGAAGAGAAGAGGAGCGAAGCAGTGGTGATGGGGTCGTTTTTAGGGAGTCGAGTGATGGAGATAGTGAAGAAGCACGACTCACAGGGTTTGCTTTGGAAGAGAATAAAGCTCACTACTACCCGCAAAGCCAACGCCAAGAAACATATTTTCGGTGTTTGGCAGGCAAGTCCCTCTTCCTGCTCTGCTCTGCTCATCTCCTTTCCTTTCATTTTAGGGTGTTTATTATGCTTCCTTCCCTTTATTCTTTTTCACTACTCTCTATTACATTCTTAATCGTATAAGGAAATGCTACACGTAAAGTAGGGCTTTGTAGACTTAATGTTGCTTCATTCTTGTGGAATACTGAAACATCATCACATTTAGTGAATGATGTGCGGGAAGAGGTGTTCAGAACCGCACGACTTGATTTTATTATATATATATTAATTTGATTTGATTTTATGTTTTAAAACTCCAACTAAAATTGTTGTTGGGGGGCTGTTTTGACAGCCCAATGGTGCATGGCTGAAGGGGACTGGTTCGACAGCCAAGAAATGACAGCTAAGGAAGTGACCATATAGGTCTAATAAGAGGGATTGTGTAGAGGTCATGTAGGGACCAAGGTGGCTGATTTGTAAAGCATGTATGCTTGTATACATGGCTGATGGGGGTAAGTATATCTTCCTATAAATACCCAACCATTATGACTCATTAAACTTTTGCACACTTAGCTTGTTAACCTGAATTTAGAGGGAGAAAAGAGCATCCGGCAGGATCATAAGAAAGGGTAAGAAGTCCAGCCATCTAAACTCAAAATCCTAACAACCTTTATCAAGCTCCATCCACACTAAAGGTTAAAAGTAACTTCATACTTGAACTTCTAGTATAATCTTAGTTCATGGCTTTGTTTTATTTTCTTTTCAGAGTTGTTAATTGTAGGAGTATGTATATATTATACAGTAATATTTGTATCCGTATCCGGAAAATCAATTCGTTATCCGTATTCGTATCCGGTATTCGGCGGATTTTAAAAATGTTATTCGTATCCTATATTCGAAATAATATCCGAATACGGATAATATCCGTTTCTGTTTATTTTATTCTAATAAACAGATTATTCAAATATTCGGGTATTCGAATTCCTTTATCAGTCACCTAATATAAAATTCATTCAAATTATTTACAAAAAGTAAAGAAAAAAATTGAATAATTACTCATAACCAATCATAATTTAAAGTTTAAAACATACATATTAATGAATGAATGTTAATTTATTTATTTTTAATAAATACAATAATCAATGCTCTAAATTACAATTCAAATAAGTTTTCATTATTTTTGAAATCCTAAATTCAAAATGAATGCTCTACTTATTAAAGTTTAGATGTTCATTAATAAGTAGATGCCCATTTTATGTGTTAATTTGGAGTAATACTGTAGTGTGTATAAATATTTATAATCTATAATTATAACATTTAAATGATATTTATAACACTTGTTAAATGATGCATTTTAAATATATTGTAACACTATATATAACTAGAATAAGGGGGGAAATAATGAGTTTTAAAGTATAGTTCATTAATGAATGAATGTTAATTTATTTATTTTTAATAAATATAATAATCAATACTTTAAATTATAATTCAAATAAGTTTTTGTTATTTTTGAAATCCTAAATTTTAAAATGAATGTTCTACTTATTAAAGTTTAGATGTCCATTAATAAGTTGATGTCTATTTTATGTGTTAATTTGGAATAATATTATACTGTATATGAATATTTTTAATCTATAATTATAACATTTAAATAATATTTATAACACTTGTTAAATGATGCATTTTAGATATATTATAACATTATATAAAACTAGAATAAGGGAAAAAATACTTAGTTTTAAAGTATAGTTCATTAATGAATGAATATTAATTAATTTATTTATAATAAATACAATAATCAATACTCTAAATTACAATTCAAATAAGTTTTCATTATTTTTGAAATCCTAAATTTCAAAATGAATGCTCTACTTCTTAAAGTTTAGATGTTCATTAATAAGTTAATGTCCATTTTATGTATTTAAAATAATAATGTAGTGTGTATGAATATTTATAATCTATAATTATTACATTTAAATGATATTTATAACATTTATAACACTTGTTAAATGATTCAAAAGTTATATTGTAACACTTGTTAAATGATATTTATAATACTTGTTAAATGATACATTTTAGATATTTTAACTTTATAATGGTAAAAATCCATTAACTATTATTTAAATCAATTTATTTCAGTTTATTAATATTATAATAAAAGTGTTATTTCCTACTTTTTAGAAGTGAAATGACATATTTTAAAAATAATTTTCGTATAATAGTGAAAACTAATTATTATAATATATATATATATATATATATATATATATATATATATATATATATATATATATATATATATATAAGTTATTTGGATACGAATTCCGGATACGGATCTGAATTCGGATATCGGATTCCGGATATCCGCTATCCGCCGGATATATTTACGGTCGGATGTTAAACGAACACGAACGTCTATATCCGTATTCGTACTCGTTTATTTGCGGATACCTTTAAACCGAATACGAATATATCCGTTTTTTTTCGAATGCGAATAATATTCGTTTTTTTCGAATACGAATGCGAACGAATACGAATTTTTCGGTTACCATTTACACCCCTAGTATATATGTTGAGGATTAAGAAGGATCCGGTGGAATAAGGATGAAGGTTGATGGTGTTTTGTGTTTTTATATGACTATTATCATGTAAATGATTAGCATTGCATAGGTGGTGTTTGTGACAACCCGAAATTTTGAATATATTTTATAAGAATTTAATATAGATTAAATTCTTATTATAAGACGAAATGAGTCAAATGAATAAAATATATATTTATTTTGGAACATGTGATATCTGTGGTGGATAAAATATGTATATATTTAAATGTGAAATATATACAAGTATTTTAAAAAGAAATTTAATAGTTTATTAAAACTATTAATTAATTAAGTGGTATTGAGTTAAGATTATAATATAAATTATTATAATTTGTACGCCTTGAATGGCAATAGAGTCTTTATGAATTAAATTTCATAAACGTATAATTAATTCACTTAATTAAAATAGTGAATTTATGAATATATATTATATTATGTCAAACAGAAATAAATTAAATATGAAATGAGGGAAGTAATTCATTAATCTTTATTAGTGGATGAATATGTTAACTTTAATTAATTGAATAAAGAGAGTTAATTTCTTTTATTTAGTTAATGTTGAGAATTATGTTACACTAATTAAATGTAACATAAATAAGGGTATAATATTTAATATTATATCAAATTGAGGTAAATTAAACTCATAATTTGAATTGTGATTAATTGTCAATGTATTTAATATTATACTAAGTGGATGTAAAATGAAAATATGGAATAAGGGAACAATATTTATTAAATAAATATTGGATGATTAAAATGTGTAAATTAAAATAATATTTAATTTACGGTTAAAGATATTAAATTAGTATATTTAATATTTTAAATAAAATGGCATGAAACAATTTATGGAGAGAAAGAGAGAATTTATTTATGAAATATTGATTGAATAAATTAAATGAGTGGTGTGAAATAATTAATTAAGTTAATATTAATTACTTTAAAATAGTGATTCGTTTTACAAAAAGGTGTTAAAGGAAGGTTCGATTAATGGGTGGATTAAATTAATGGATCAACCCAGGTTGTGTAATATCAAAGGTTGACAAAGTTAATGAGCTAGGTGATGATTTAATTTACTCGATAATTGATGAGTTAAATTTGAGGTGTAAATTAATTAATGAGAATGTGTAAACATTTATAATGTTATATTTATTTTCATTCGGAAAGTTATTAATAGTGGGGTATTAATATTTTATATTTTCGCTAGGAAATTGATAATTTGGATTTGTCAATTGATTTATTAAATAAATCCAATCCAAGTGGACTTTAAATTTGGACATATAATTATTTAAATTGGATCTGAATTAGTAGCCACGAGGGGTTATATATTAAGGGTTGTATTGGGAAATTAAATACGTAATTAGTGTATGTAATTATATAATATTCCTTTATTTTTCTCGAGCCGTGGGACGTGACCTTATAGCTATGCAGGCTTTGGGCAGTACTGGAAGCGGCAGAGAGAGAAGGAAAAGTGCGTATAAGCAAGCCTTCATTATTCTATTCTCTTTAAGTTGTTTTTTTCCAAGCGAGAATGAATCAGTAGAATTCTTTAACTCAAACCCTCCATCCTTTATTCCTCCGAAAATTTCTATACCAAGCGAGAGGGGGAAAGTAGCAGAGGAAGGAGGGCGGTGAAAACATTGGAGGAGGAAGCCATCTAAGTAGTGAAGCAGCATTTAGCAGCGAGGTCTCCGTCTAGGAAGATAAGCGTATTAAGGCTTTCGGAGGCGGTAATTCGATTCGTATGAGCGTTAGTGTTGGAACGCAGGACGTCAGACTGGTAGCGTAAGTCAATGCGCATATCAGGCAAGTTTAGCAGTGTTATGTGTTATTTTCAGTACTATGTGTTGTGTGCATAAAGTATTGTGTGTGCACTTGTTGTATGTGCTAACTGATTTCTAAATATGTCTGTGTACAGTCATGTGGTTAATAGTTGATATATAATTAATGCTATGAATTGAAATGTGTTATATGAATTATATAACCCGGATATATTGACATGCATAGTAAGCATAATTTAAATGCAAAGCATGATAAGCATGATGCCTATATAAATGCAAAGCATGGAGCATAAAACATGAAGTAAATGTAACATACGTGTTATGTGCTAGTTGTTAGACTTGCTGAGCCGTCGTGCTCATTCTTGCTATAATAAACATTTCAGCGAAGAGCAAGGAATGTGAAGACCCCGGTAATCGCAAAGAAGACGTGCGAAGTTTATTTTATAAATAAAGGTTGTTACTAGAACTGCTTAAAGTTTAAATTGTATTGGTAGGGAATAATTATCGTTAGGTATCATTCCAGATTTTAAAGCCTTGTAATAAGAGTGAAAGGCAGTTGTTTATTAATGCGAGTGTTGATGTTCTGTCAACTCGTGTAATTCAAAGCAGTTAGTAAATAGTCACATCGACTTAATGATAAATTGCGAGTTTTATTGCTCACGATGGTGGTAATACACTAGGTCATGAATTATAAATGATCTGAGTCGTAGAAATTATGTAAAGATTGCGATTCTGAGGCAAAGGTTTAAGTAAATGTCATAAAAATTTAAATTTACTGAGTTTTTAAACAATATGCCTTTATTTTTATTGTAGTGGAGTTGATTGTTTGACGGACCAGATCCGGGGTTATTGGAGACGGATTTTGGGGCCGTCACAGTTGGTATCAGAGCTGATAGGTTATAGTTCTTAGGTAGCAGTACCTTAGGCTATAGTCGTGAGAATATATTGAAGGCAGTGAAATGATAAACTCAGATGAAGTTTAAGCAATTAAGAGTTGAATATATGACATTCATAAAGAATAAAATAAGTGTATATTTGAGGAGATTCAAAGAAGGATCTTCATGGATATATTCCAAATGAATGGAAAAGAATCAGGGGACGCTTGATTCATAAATAAAAAGGAAGGATCGTACAGTAAAATGATTTAGGATGAGTGAGTAAATTGTGGAATTAAACGATCCTAGAATAAGTGAGAAATCATATAGTGAATTCAATTGTAAATTAAGATCACATGGTGATCATAGTAAAATCATGGAATGACAGATGGTCTGTTAAATGATTAAGAGGTTGTGTTGATAGCATGGTGCTATAACAATGAAAATACTGTGAAATAGTAATAAGTGAACTCTTGAAGTGTTGAGTGTGATAAGGTATGAATTGAGAAAATTCATATCCAGTTAAGAGAAATTAGAGATTTGTGGGTTTTTAATTGAGGACTCATGTTAGTGGCTAAGTTGTACAATTCCTTGTATGGGCGGGAATTTGTGTTTGGTTTTAGAACCGCTTAGCTTCCTATATTAATGTAGTGGTTGAGTTGAACAGTTCTTTGTATGGGCAGGGAATTTGTTCTTGGTTTAACGACCGCTTAACTTCCTATATTGATTAGTGGCTGAGTTGACCAATTTCTTGTATGGGCAGGAGATTGTGTTTGGTTTGACGACCACTTGGCTTCCTATAGTGATAATCAATTGAAACCTGGTGTCGCGCTATTCGCTATATGTATGTTAAGAAGGTGATTCTTTTCTCATGTGTATAACGGATAGATAGAGAATGTTAAGATAAGTTCGTGTTCTGAGAACCGACACGTATGGTAAGTTCGTGACTCATAGTCATGTGGTGGAGCCCCTCAGCGAATGGGCGACGTTAGCCTGACTAGGACAAGCTCCTCAAACCATATGATTGTGGTAAGTTCCTGAGCCCAAATACGTGGTAAGTTTGATGAACAGTGAGTGTGGGTAGAGTTAAGTAGCAAAATTTAAGCTATAATATATATAGTTATTAAGCTGAAAAAGATGAGAAGTAAAATTGGTGATTATTTTGAGGTTTTAGGATATTCCAAATCTTCTAGCTATGCTAGACTTTGAAAATCTTAAAATCGTGCTTATATGCTTTTAAAAAAAAATAAAAATACAAAAGTTTTCTAGTTATCATCAACACAATAATTTGAGGTGTGAAATGTCACATCTTTACTATTGTGGTATGATAAAAACAAAAGTAAAATTTTAAAATGTTTTGAAACGTTCAAATGAGAGTCTATGCTACTTGAGTCAGCTAGACAAAATTGATTTTAAAATATCAAAATGTATTTACAAAACCATCTTACGCCATTGCAGCCATGTTGTGAAGATGATGTATGACGGAATCCTCAACGTATCTTTTGTGAAGGTGCGGTATCATGAAGTCATAGTAATGACGGAATCCTCAAGGCACTGTGCCAAAGATGCGGTATCATGAAGTCATAAAATGATTTTTCATTTTCACTTAAAATAGTTTAAAAAGTTCTAGAATTCATAGTGCATGAACAATTTAATTGTCGTAGTCTAGGCCATTTGATTCGGCTAGACAACTTTTATTCTAAAAGTGATGAACTTCAAAGTTTTATTGCACAAGTGTGTTCTTGAAAAGTTCTAAAGTTTCGATTGATATCCAAACTATTATTGTCAGTCTTTGCCAATTGTTTCGGCTGGACATTTGCATGTTAATTATTTAAAAGCTATCCAAACCTGTTGGTGCGGATTCTAAAGCTGAGAGAACAACCCATAAAGGGGAGAAACCTAAGTATCAGATAATTGATACATAGAATAATTTAAGAGGGTCAATCAAAAGACTGATGCCTCAAGTGTGGTCTGGACATGCAACCTAAGAGGGTCAATCAAGTGACTGATGCCTCACCAGACGTTCATGGTCAGGGTGACCACTCAGCATTTAAAATCAATTGTCACTTATCAAATTGTGCATTGATTATATCGAGTTCATATTGTTGAATCATTTTGTGAATTTAAAAGAGTCACTCGAATGATTGATTCCTTGTCAATTGTTCATGGTCTTTATGAACCTTCAGTCAGATATTACATTATTTTTAAAGAAATTCTTTGTTACTTCCTATTTATTCAAGCTCCTTCACAATTATTGAACGATTGTTGAAGACTTCTGAAAAATATCACAATATTCTGGAAAATGAATGGGTAGTGGTGTAATTTTAGAGGAGATTGGTCATAGAATTAGATGCTCAATGAAGTAATCTTAGAGGAAGGGAAATTGATAGGTTTGGTTGATAACCTAATGGAAAAAAAAAAATAAACAGAAATAAGTATGCTATAAGTTTTGAGGACGAAATTTTTATAAGGAGAGGTGAATGTAATACTCCGAATAATTACGAGATTTGTAAAAGAAATCAAATAGGATTAATTAAAGGTTGAGGTATAACCTAGTTTTGGTGAATGAAATAAGTAGATATATGTGTACTATTATTTCGAGGACGAAATTCTTAGAAGGAGGGGTGAATGTGACAACCCGTGTATTTATGAGGTTATATATAAATCGTGTATGGGTGTGTTTTGTAATTGCGATTCCGAGGACGGAATCTTTATAAGTAGGGAAGAATGTGACAACCCGAAATTTTGAATATATTTTATAAGAATTTAATATAGATTAAATTCTTATTATAAGACGAAATGAGTCAAATGAATAAAATATATATTTATTTTGGAACATGTGATATCTGTGGTGGATAAAATATGTATATATTTAAATGTGAAATATATACAAGTATTTTAAAAAGAAATTTAATAGTTTATTAAAACTATTAATTAATTAAGTGGTATTGAGTTAAGATTATAATATAAATTATTATAATTTGTACGCCTTGAATGGCAATAGAGTCTTTATGAATTAAATTTCATAAACGTATAATTAATTCACTTAATTAAAATAGTGAATTTATGAATATATATTATATTATGTCAAACAGAAATAAATTAAATATGAAATGAGGGAAGTAATTCATTAATCTTTATTAGTGGATGAATATGTTAACTTTAATTAATTGAATAAAGAGAGTTAATTTCTTTTATTTAGTTAATGTTGAGAATTATGTTACACTAATTAAATGTAACATAAATAAGGGTATAATATTTAATATTATATCAAATTGAGGTAAATTAAACTCATAATTTGAATTGTGATTAATTGTCAATGTATTTAATATTATACTAAGTGGATGTAAAATGAAAATATGGAATAAGGGAACAATATTTATTAAATAAATATTGGATGATTAAAATGTGTAAATTAAAATAATATTTAATTTACGGTTAAAGATATTAAATTAGTATATTTAATATTTTAAATAAAATGGCATGAAACAATTTATGGAGAGAAAGAGAGAATTTATTTATGAAATATTGATTGAATAAATTAAATGAGTGGTGTGAAATAATTAATTAAGTTAATATTAATTACTTTAAAATAGTGATTCGTTTTACAAAAAGGTGTTAAAGGAAGGTTCGATTAATGGGTGGATTAAATTAATGGATCAACCCAGGTTGTGTAATATCAAAGGTTGACAAAGTTAATGAGCTAGGTGATGATTTAATTTACTCGATAATTGATGAGTTAAATTTGAGGTGTAAATTAATTAATGAGAATGTGTAAACATTTATAATGTTATATTTATTTTCATTCGGAAAGTTATTAATAGTGGGGTATTAATATTTTATATTTTCGCTAGGAAATTGATAATTTGGATTTGTCAATTGATTTATTAAATAAATCCAATCCAAGTGGACTTTAAATTTGGACATATAATTATTTAAATTGGATCTGAATTAGTAGCCACGAGGGGTTATATATTAAGGGTTGTATTGGGAAATTAAATACGTAATTAGTGTATGTAATTATATAATATTCCTTTATTTTTCTCGAGCCGTGGGACGTGACCTTATAGCTATGCAGGCTTTGGGCAGTACTGGAAGCGGCAGAGAGAGAAGGAAAAGTGCGTATAAGCAAGCCTTCATTATTCTATTCTCTTTAAGTTGTTTTTTTCCAAGCGAGAATGAATCAGTAGAATTCTTTAACTCAAACCCTCCATCCTTTATTCCTCCGAAAATTTCTATACCAAGCGAGAGGGGGAAAGTAGCAGAGGAAGGAGGGCGGTGAAAACATTGGAGGAGGAAGCCATCTAAGTAGTGAAGCAGCATTTAGCAGCGAGGTCTCCGTCTAGGAAGATAAGCGTATTAAGGCTTTCGGAGGCGGTAATTCGATTCGTATGAGCGTTAGTGTTGGAACGCAGGACGTCAGACTGGTAGCGTAAGTCAATGCGCATATCAGGCAAGTTTAGCAGTGTTATGTGTTATTTTCAGTACTATGTGTTGTGTGCATAAAGTATTGTGTGTGCACTTGTTGTATGTGCTAACTGATTTCTAAATATGTCTGTGTACAGTCATGTGGTTAATAGTTGATATATAATTAATGCTATGAATTGAAATGTGTTATATGAATTATATAACCCGGATATATTGACATGCATAGTAAGCATAATTTAAATGCAAAGCATGATAAGCATGATGCCTATATAAATGCAAAGCATGGAGCATAAAACATGAAGTAAATGTAACATACGTGTTATGTGCTAGTTGTTAGACTTGCTGAGCCGTCGTGCTCATTCTTGCTATAATAAACATTTCAGCGAAGAGCAAGGAATGTGAAGACCCCGGTAATCGCAAAGAAGACGTGCGAAGTTTATTTTATAAATAAAGGTTGTTACTAGAACTGCTTAAAGTTTAAATTGTATTGGTAGGGAATAATTATCGTTAGGTATCATTCCAGATTTTAAAGCCTTGTAATAAGAGTGAAAGGCAGTTGTTTATTAATGCGAGTGTTGATGTTCTGTCAACTCGTGTAATTCAAAGCAGTTAGTAAATAGTCACATCGACTTAATGATAAATTGCGAGTTTTATTGCTCACGATGGTGGTAATACACTAGGTCATGAATTATAAATGATCTGAGTCGTAGAAATTATGTAAAGATTGCGATTCTGAGGCAAAGGTTTAAGTAAATGTCATAAAAATTTAAATTTACTGAGTTTTTAAACAATATGCCTTTATTTTTATTGTAGTGGAGTTGATTGTTTGACGGACCAGATCCGGGGTTATTGGAGACGGATTTTGGGGCCGTCACAGTGTTTGATGAAAGTCTTAAGAGAAATGATATATTAAACTTTGTTTTCAAAATGTTGTTTATGTGAACTAAGTTCCTAAATCCATGTATATGGGAATAGGATAGCACAAGATATTGGTAATGCTAATATTATGTGTAAACTACTTTTCATGAATAATGAACCGATAAGATCAAAGATGGAATGTGATTTGAAAACCTAGCGGTCAAGTTGATTGTTTTCCAACCAAAATGTGCGTTATGTGTTTTAGCCATGAAGGTAGTTGGTAAAGAAAATGAGCCATTTTGGATTAAAATCTTAGAATGTTTGGTTGTGTTGGGTATAACTGAAAGCTATGAGCATGTGTATGGTTGAATTATGCATAAAGTGTGTTAATGAAAATGAAAACAGAAGTTGGAATTGTGCAGAAAAGGAAAATCTGCAGAAATCAAAATAATGTTCCAAGTATGGAACTGTGTTCAAACAGGCTAATTCAAGCCGTGGTCTTTATGTCCTAAATGGAATATTTTTGACAAATTATATTTTTTTTAAATACTATGTAGTAAGGTCTATGATTATGTCCAAGAATGATAGCAATTAAGTTAATAAGGATGGAGTTAAAATTTCTCAAAACTGCCTAGAAAATCAGAAAAATACAAAATCTGCAGAAATAGAAATTTTGGGAATCTGTGATGAACACAGATTTTCAAGGCTGTGATTCAAGTCCTGAACAATATATTTTTAAACAAAATTTATTTTTTAAAAATATTACGTAATAATGACTACATTTCTGTCCAAGAATGATAGCATTTGAGCTAATAAGCATGTAGTTAAAATTCTTCAAAGTAGCTTGAAAAATTATAAAGTTATAAATCTGCAGAAAGTTAAAATGTGAAAATGTGTTCAAATAGGGACTTTCAAGTTGGGATTTGGAAGTCTTGATGAACTGATGTTGATCAAATAATATTTTTTTTAAATACTACGTAGTAAGGTCTAAATTTCTGTCTAAGGCGGATAGCATTTGAGCTAATGAAAATGAAGTTAAAAATTCTTCAAAGTTTTCATAAAAATCAGAAAGTTAGAAAAGCAAAATTTGCAGAAATTAGAATTTTTAAGTTTTTGGAACTGTGATGCAAATTTTCATGTTATAACTATGTTATGTAATCCTATTGATGTATTAATTAACCAATAAGGTAATGGTACATCGAACTTAGAAGGGAATTAAATATTGGAATAAAATAACTAATTTAAGAAATTTTTAAAGGTATTACTAACTTAATTTTATTTTGAATAAACTAAGTTAAATAAATCTAGATGTGTGATACTTAACCAATGTGTGAGGTTGTATAGTGTGATATACACACCATGAGCTACAAGTGCGATAAGCTAGTACGTGTGGTGATTATATAAATAATAAAATTGTATGTCTATCAAGGGATAATAAGTTAAAGTAAGGTCTTAATATAAGACTAAGCTAGAGTCAAGTTTTGACTGATAATGTGTTTTGCTATCGATCTCACATACAGTATAGGTCGTGCAAGGAATGCAAAAGTAAACATAATGGTAAAACACCGGTACAAGCAAGTTTTTCAAAAATTGTTCTTATGTGAAATGTCATTATGTGCAAACCGTGTATTAATGTGCCTTTGTGCAGTAATGTGTTACAAACTGTGGTTATTCAACTGATGATACACGCGTAACTGTTTCATATGTACTTTATGACTTGGAACATGAAATGTATAAGATATATGAAGCATGCATTAACTGTAATGCATGAGAAGCATAATGCATATATAAAATGCACAACATGAGAATTGTAAAGCTTGCTTGAATATAAATTATGTGTTATATGATAAATGTTAAACTTGTTGAGCCGTTGTGCTCACTCTTGCTTTAAAATAAACATTTTCAACTAAGTACAAGACATCTGAGTTTTTAGGTAAAGACCAAGGAGCAAGAAATGCATAATGATTTTGATAGGATTGATTTATATTCTGATGAAACCTTTTTTAGGGTAAACAGTGTTGTGAAGTGTACAAGTTAGAGGATTGCAATGTTGCATAACATTCAATTTTGTTAGATACTTGTATTGTTGCAAGTCTTAAATTATAGTTGGGATAAAGAACAAGAGTTAGAATTATGTCAGAGGATCTACATAATTATTGTAATAGTATAGATACATGGTCTTGAATTGTTAGAGAACAATGTAAAGATTGTGATTCAGGAATAAATAAATATTATAAATTTTTAAATAAAAATGAGTTTTTAGCAATAATATATTGTTGTATGTTGTAAATAGTGAGATTGAGGTTGTACCGCCAGTACTGAATCTGGGGTCAAAAGGGCCTGAATTTGGGGGCGAGACAAATTTTATGTGTGGAGTAATACTGTAGTGTGTATGAATATTTATAATCTATAATTAGTTTCAAAAGTTTACATTGAATATTTAATTATTTTTTCACAAATACTTTATTAAAACTTAATAATATGTTTATGGGGAGTTTTATTTATTATTTATCCTCAATACATAGATTACATAGTTATAAAAAATTTATTTTATTTCATTATATTTATCGACAGTGCGAGTTATAATGTATGTGTGACAACTAGTTAATCCATCTTGATCCAAAATTGACCTTTGGCTTAATTTAAATATTTGGACTTCTAGTTTCTAAATAATTAGGCAAATGAAAGTGATAAATTCTCCCTCCACCCGAAAATTCATAAACGTGAATTAATCTATTCAACTCTCCCTTCTAGGTTAATTATAAATTAATTTAGTCCTAACACATTTTAACAATAAAATTATATTGTCCATTACTCCCGCCTCCCGACATCGCAGGTAAGTCTTGAAAGTAAAAAACTTGTAACAATCTAATAGCTATAGTTTTGATCTTGTAATATATAATTTTCTTGTTAAATAATACATTTTAGATATTTTAATTTTATAATTGTAAAAATCCATTAACTATACTTAAATCGATTTATTTCAGCTTATTAATATTATAATAAAAGTGTTATTTTTTTCTATTACCATTTACATCCCTACCTCTAAAGGGTAAATTGACCTTTCATTTTAATTTACGTGACTTATTCCGGCAAGAATTGCTAAATCCAATGACCATAAAGTTTTATTTATAAAAATTCTTGAACATTAATGTTCAATGTCTTAAAACTATAATATTAAAGTTCTAAAATGCTAAAAACTTGATATTTAAAATGTATTTACGCCAGTACTAAAAATCTGCCCCCCTCCCCGTCATTTCCCCATTTTCCATGTTTATCAAATAAATAAATAAAAAGTGATTTTTTTTAGCCTCGAGTTTCCTTTCTCTCAATTAGGGGTGCACAACAGTCAGTTTTGTTGGTTTGGTAGAGAAAAAAATAACCAAACCAGTTAAGTCAATTATAAAAAATTAAAAACCACAATCGTTCAAATTTTTACTCCGTAATCGGTTAAATCAGCCGGTTTATTCGGTTATAAAACTTAAGTATAAGGGATAGAGTTTGTATGTCCTTTTACAATATTTTAAAAAAAAACTGTAGCAGTCCAGCTTGGGATGCTTCTGCGATAACATGCATCTTGATTCCCAACTAATGGACAGTGGAAAGACTGCATTACATATACTTCAAGATATTACGAGTATCATATTAAACATATTCTGCATTCAAAATAACCAAACCAGTTAAGTCAATTATAAAAAATTAAAAACCACAATCGTTCAAATTTTTACTCCGTAATCGATTAAATCAGCCGGTTTATTCGGTTATAAAACTTAAGTATAAGGGATAGAGTTTGTATGTCCTTTTACAATATTTTAAAAAAAAACTGTAGCAGTCCAGCTTGGGATGCTTCTGCGATAACATGCATCTTGATTCCCAACTAATGGACAGTGGAAAGACTGCATTACATATACTTCAAGATATTACGAGTATCATATTAAACATATTCTGCATTCAATATTTATTTTTATCTCATGCAGAATAAAGTTGCACTCTGATTTGTGCATCAAGTTTGATATTTGTCATATTGTCATAATAATTCACTGACTACTACTACTATACTAGGATAGAAGTTGTGCTGCAAATCCACCAGGAACCCAAAAATTGATAAGATTACATTAATACCTCCATCACTGAAACACAAAAATACATATAATAATTATTAGAAAAGTATATAAATTATATTATAATTTAAAATTGTTCGGTCGATTTCAGTTTTTTGGAATGCCAAACTAAATTCAGTCGACCGAAGTTCAGTTTTTCGGTTTTTCGATTTTGTACGTGTCGGTTTGGTTTGTTAACGATTCGGTCCAGTCGATTTTTCGGTTTTGTGTGCACCCCTGCCCTCAATAAAACAACAAACCAGATTGATTTTGATTAACCATTAACTACCTTAATTTACTATTACAGCAATTGATCACAAGCTAAATTCAGAGCTTACCAGTTCCTTGTCAGAAGTGCAAATGTCTCCCACCCCCAATCTTCTCCCATCCACCTCACAATGCGGCCATCATTGTAAGGGCCACGGCCATGAACATCAAACTCCAAAGATTCAGGGCCAAAAACTTCATCAACAAACACTTGATTCCCACATTCCAATCGACTCAAGTTGTCTTTAGGCCAGTTTCCCATGACTTAATCATACGGCTCTATGTCATTTCTCACAGGCCTAAAGTCATGACCCCCAACAGGACTCAGATCAAATGGATCCATGACAATAAATCCCAATGCTAGAAAAACAAAAACAAGAACCGGGTTTTGCAGAAAATTTTCATTTTTCACCAAGTATTTTCGTTTCACCGTGTCTACAAGTTTGTGCAGAGTTAGGATGAATATTGTAAGGGCTTATCAAGTTATAATATAGCCGAAAAAAGCAATGCATTGCTTGTGATGTGTAAGTTTTTAAGTTGAGATTAGGTTGTTTATTTGTTGGTCATGAATTTTGGCTTGTTTCATGTTATTGTAGTGCAGATCAAAAGGACATCTAGTAATGAATAAAGCAGGATTTCCTTGTTTGTGATCATTTTACTTGAATTCTGGTAACAATTTACTTCTCACCAGGTCATTTTGTTACATGTTCTGGTAGCCATCTACATCTCACCAGGTCATCTTATCAGCAAATATATTTTCACTCAAGTGATGTTGTTCTTTATGCTGCTTGAAGAAGAAATTGATATTGATACCTTGGAAAGGGAAGAAAAGTAGGTTCACTAAATATATTTCACTTTTGCAATTTTCCCCCATCAGAGCATTTTCTACCCTTAACTCAAGAGACCAAAGCTTATAATCCATTGACGTACTAATTAACAAAACGAGAGTGTGGTCTCTATCGAGCTTTCAAAGGCAACTTTTCACGCCTGAGATCAAACATGCCACGAACGATTCTTTTCTAGTTTTCAACTTTTTCATACACTACAATTATTTTGCACAAAGTATAAATATTTCATTCCTAAGGTAGAAATATTTTGTTCAAGACAAACATTTTAGGACTGGTGAGAACTTGTAAGCGGTAAAATCAAAGGGATGCTGGATCCAAGCAACACATTCAGTATTCATATTCCGGATGTAGAGGCATCAACATGCCACCTCTACTTGATATCTAACGACACTACACGCTTTAGTTGGATCATCCAATGCACCAAAATTCCAAGTGAGCCATACATAAACTGAAAACAATAACTGCAGATTTAGCTATGCAAAAACATAATCCACTGAGTGCCACTGGGTTAGGATTTTTCCACAAACTGAAACTCATACCCAAATCTTCAGGAGACCCATAAACAACGGGAAGATCAAAAAGACTAAATGCTAATCTAAGAAAAATCACAAAAACAGTAACAGAAAAAGTAAAAAAGGCAACTCTAACAATCTGGCCATATTTAAATACTACGGGCAAGTTTAGCATAAAAGAATAAACCCACTAACAAATTGATCTTTAATTCAGATTTTGACTGCCTACAAATCAATGTGACATGATGAATCTAAACTAAATCACAGAATAAAGCTGATCTAACCAACAACATAGTGCAACCAATATTTTGCCTGACTACTAACCCTTAAATGTCTATTTAATCCTTTGCAGCTTGCATGTTGATGTCTGAAGAACTTTCTCCCATGCTTGTAGACGACAAGGAACCTTTCATTTTCAAGTCTCCACTTTGAGACAAATGTTGTTCCTGCTGCTGCTGCTGCTGAGGTTGTTGCTGCTGATGATGTAGTTGTTGCTGCTGATGAAACTGATGCAACTGTTGCTGCTGCAATTGATGTTGCTGCTTCTGAGAATGGATTTGAAACTGCTGTGCAGTTAACATTGTGTGCATCGCCTGGTTGTTTGAATAAAATTGCTGATTGGTTCCATATGGAGAAGGAAAGTTCATTATGGACCCGCCATTTGTGATGTTTTGGCCAGTTAGTAGTTTCAGGTGTTGGATCTCTTCCTTCAGTGCGTCATTTAATGCTACAAGGCAGAAACAGAAGCAGAAGAACATAAATTTAACCACCTGCTCTTGTAATAGATATTGCAAGTATTGGAGTTGTGACATATTAATTTCAGCATTTACGAGATTAATGACGAGAGTAAACCAAACACCTATTAAATTCTTTAACCAATCTGCTCTTGTAATACAGGATATACTAGTAACAGTGTAGCAGTATTTTAGATCCATATGAAATCCTCCTTGCTCATTTAAACGGATGTTATTTGGAAAAATGGGGTAAATTAAGCTACCGATATGACGGGAGCCAGAAAATATTGATTATAATGGTATGTGTAGTATGTACACTAATAAGAAGGGGTACATAGCAAGTGATTTCAAGCCCATTAATACCTACTCCACCACCATGTTTATCTCTTTTACTGTCAAAAATCATCTCTCTTTTGATTTCACAAGATATTTCGGGTCTGAAGTATTACGTTAGAATTAATGAAAACAACTGCTTAGGAAGGTTTTCATTTTGACTAATTAAAAATTCCAAAAATGGGGATACATAAGCTTCTAATAGGATTATGGGATTGCTTTAGGTGGTAGCAACACTCTTACAGAACATCTCGAAAATATTCACTCTTGTTTAATCTCTAATTTACTACGCCCTGCATCATTTCTCAGTTAACTTGTGTTCCTAGGTGTACTCGAGCCAACTATTTCTCATCCAAGGCTAAACATCTTAGAAATTATCCCTCAGTAGACCAAAATAAAGGAGCAAAAAATAAAATAAAAATAAAAAACAAATGGAAGGAGAAAGTAGAGTATTAATAAAAATCATAAAGTCCAAATATGGCCAATTCAGAGTCGGACCCTTACCGTCTTGCAATTGAACCTGTTGTTCTGTTGTCTGCAACCGCAGTTTCAATTCACTATTTTCAGCAGTCAGGCCGTTTGTATCTCTCTGGATAAAAAAATCAAAAGAAAACACATATCATGTGCATGTCTTTGTCTAAACACCCGCCAAACTCTAAATATAAACAAATATATGGAAAAATTAGTAGATGTAGAAAGTATGGGCCAGATGAATAATTCAGCTATATGATTAAATTCTTAGGTAATATAACCAAGTGAGTAGATCTGTTTTCTTGTCAGTAAGTAGATCTGGCAAACGGGCCGGGTTTCGCCGCGCCGGGCCATTTTTGGGCCGGGCTGAAAAGGCCCGAATTTTGTCGGGCTGAAATCTGGCGGCCCGTGGCCCGCCCGCGGGCTTTGTAAGTTTTTTTTTTTTTTTTTATAAATATTTAAAAATTAATAATTCTTTTTAAAATATATATATATATTTACAACTATAATACATAATTTAAAATAAATATTAACTCTAATTATTTACAATTATAACACATAATTTATACATAATCATTTAATAGTATTAGTAAATAAAATAATCAATAATTTTATAGTCATATATATTAAAATATAACTAATATTGTGATTAATTAATTGATAAATGTATATAATATTAATATTAAAGATAAGATAGTAAAAGAAAGACTAAAAGTAATATATATATAATATTCATAATTATTTTTTGTATTATTATTCAATATCACACGTTAAAATTTACTCTTATATTCTTCATAATTCCCTATTTAATTCATTTTTTAAGTTAATATTTTTTTTTTGTCATCAATATCAAATAAGAAAAAAAAATAAGAAAAAAGAAAAAAAATTGGGCCACGGGCCGGGCTAAAACGCCCAATTTTTTTTTGGCTGAAAAATGGAAGCCCATAGCCCAATTTTTTTGGGTCAACCCGGCCCGCGGGCCCGGGCCTATTTTGCCAGGTCTATCAGTAAGTATAAAATGAGGACATTACCTGCAACAGGGTCAATTGAGCAGACAAAGACGTTGCTTCTGTTTGCAGAGTCTGGACTTTTCTCTCAAGCTCAGCTATGTACCTCGTCTTCCTTTCTTTCGACCTTGCAGCTGACTGCCTGTTTGCCCATATCCTATTTCGTTGCGGAGAAAGAAATTTATACATGTCAGATTATGCAAGTTACAGATACATAAAGATATAAAGAGTCCAAACATTGATAGCCAAGAGAGAGAGACAGATAAATAGATAGAATGAACGGATGCTTCAATAAAAATACATACATTTATATATTTATATATATATATATATATATATATATATATAATAAATACTACAAAACACATCCATGTCCTAATAAAACAGCAAAACTGTACCATTCTTCTACTAAATGCACACGTCAAGTAATTGACACTAGGAAGGCTTAATGAGCTATTCTCTGGGTCTAAGATAAGATAGTCCTACATCTTAGGAAATAGGAACAGTTATAGCACTAGCCCAAATGAAACCTAAAGACCATGGATAAACCTGCCATAAAAATCAAGGGAGAGAAGCCAACAAGAAGACCTAAATTGCAGAGCCTGCATGATTTATCTACCAAGCAGAGCTTTGTGATACGCAAAGAGAATATATCTTGACTTGAAAGGTGACACATGACAATCAGTCCTGATTTTTCCAATGAAAAAGCATAAGGCGCACCTTTGACTTCTATGTTGGGGTAGGCAACAAATGAATCGCATATGACGACGAAGAAGTATAAAGACAATATAAATAATAATAATAAAGTAATACACAAAAGAAAAGCAAAAACAAAAACAAATAAGAAACAAATAAAATAAGTAAATATAGTAAAAAGATAAATGCAAGAGAAAAAATAACTTTAAAAAAATTATGAACACGCATATAAAACTAAAACGGGAATGTGAAAACAAAAGGGGAAAATGGAGGAAAAGGAAAAACATAAAAAACAACAAAAGTTGTAACACCCTACTCTCCCTCTAATTTGCATATTCCATATCTCCACTCGTTCCTATGATCCTATCAGAGGTATGTCCTCATTTATCTGCCTCTCCTTCAAATCACTTTGAAGTTTGAACTACTTTCTCCCAATCCTCTTGAAACGAGACTTCGCTAAGGCCTCTTCTCATTGGAGTATCTAAATGCTGATGTTAAATTGCTCAACTCTCACCTTCTCCTCAATCAGTGAATAACTAACACCATCTTGAAAATTAAATTGCTCATTCAAAAACTCTAGCCGCATATACTTATATCATGTATATAAGTATTATACAACATATATAACATTTATTTCAGTCACCATTATGACTCAACTCATAGTGTTTTAATACTTCTGCTTTAAACCACATTTCATTATGTTAAAATTTTGTATATAATATACTTGCATGTTAATTAAATGTGCATGTTTATTGTAAGTGTTTGCCATACCAAGTGTTCAAAAGAACCCTACAGCCCCCCAACAATACCCAATTCCATACCAAATAGCATTTTCTGTTCTCATTCCTGTTCCACGTGATATAACAATCTGCATATTGTACCACGTTACTTGTAAAAACTTCTCAATCTAGTTATGTAATTCCTATTTGCAACTACTCAAATAGAGAATGATGTTTTCTTTACTATCAGTCTACCGACTACAGCGTGTTATATATGAGTGTATTGACTAACAATATATTCAAAATGGATTGGCAAGGTTGCTAAGTTCCTTGGCCTATATAGATGGTTATTGGGTGCTTCACTATACTTGAATCTTCTAATGCTGTAATAGACCATCTCAGAAGTTACAAAATAACGAAAGATTCTGAACAGAAATAATAGGAATAGTGTTAGATCAATAGATCAAATTCTAAAGTCTGAATATAAGGAACCTCAAAAAATACCTAATATTAGATCCATAGATCAAATTCTCACAAAATAAATCCACAAAAATGCACAATGAATCCCAAAAAGAACCCCCTAAAAAAAGTAACACGAAAAGAAATCAAGTATGGGGGAGTGGCCCTGATCTACCTTCCCAAAACTGGCTTTTATGTTCCTTCCTATCGTTTACCAAACACTATGAGAGACTAAATCTCTCTTCATGTAAACTGGTTATCATTTAATAATTAAAACAGTACTCTCCAGGGTGCGTCTTTAATGGTCTTTTTTCTTTACCTTCAACCTCTTTCACATCATCATAATTTGTACCACAGTATCACTTTGTCTTAATTTTTGCATATCCACAATTATAATTATTTGAAAATGAAGGGAAGTATTACTCCTATATGCTCCCTGTCTACTTACTTTTGAGGAAAATAACCTCTTTTATTCCCTGTATAGATTGTTACAGCATGTAGTTAACATATTGCATTTCCATTACCTGTTACAGGTTTAGCTTTCTTTCACACTTTCACTTGGTCTTGTTCTTTCCTGGATTAGTGTTCTATATGTAAGTGACAAATGCCAATTCTCTTGAGTTAAAACATCTATTCAGTATTCAGTTTAAAGAGAAAACTATGTTTATATATATAAAAAAAATGTTTTTAGTATTACGAGGAACACCTATCACTGTACTACGTGGAAAGGTAATGTAAAATACTACTTGGTACTGAACGGACTACATGAGGGTAGACTTATTTGAAACGCTTAGTCAGAACACAATATGCTTAGTCGGGACGCAATATGCTTAGCTGGAACTCAATACGTTTAGCTGGACGCAATACGCTTATTCAGAACGCCATAAGCTTATTAGGGGGGAAAATATTAGTGTACAACGTGCACATATAATAGACATATATGTATACTTACACGTATATACTGCAAAATTTCTACATGATGAACTATGCTATAAAGCAAAAATACTAAAACGGTTATGTGATTAAGATATGTTATATAAGACCCGGATCCCTCCACTATACTTTCCACCCAATTTGCACCAATACACGTTTAAAGAGAAAAAAAATAATAAAAAATAAAAAACTAGATTTAGTGACAATACATTAGTTGCCACTAATAATTATGTCGTTAATGTCATCGCTAAAAAAAGTATTATTTAGTCACTAAATGTGTTTAGGGAAAAACTGCGTGAAAAGTGTAAAGCTGCATCCATCATATAAGTTGTATATATTATTATGCATACAACTATACATACATGCGATTCACGTGCAAGGGTATTTCAAATAGTTCAATTTTCAAGGTGTAGTACAAATGCATAAACTGATTTGACTTATATTCCCATAAATGATTATCAGTTTCAAAAAAATAAAAGAGTAAGTACCAATCTGTTTCCATATCTTCTATATGCCTCTTGTATTTTCCAGTTGAATATCGACACGTTTCCAAATAGGAAAACTCAGATTTCCCCCCCTCCCCATAATTTCCTATTTGAATTCCATCTCTTCCTCTCTTTACCATATCTTCCTTCTCTTTCTCTCTCTTCTGCTGTTCTACAGTAACAGTGAAGTATTTTTATTGTGGTCGATCAACGAGTACAAACTTCAAACCATATGGTAGAATGACACTGCAAACAAATTGTCTTCGTCTCTAAGATTTTCTTTTAATAAAAAAAACATATATAAAATGTGGCATAGCAAAAGGTTCAACTTTCTATGGGAATTTTTTTTCAACAAGTTATAAGGGTCTCCTACTTCAGCAATTCAGATCGCCAACTTACAACCAACTTGAACAAGTGAACTGGATCGTGGTTTTTACAATGCACCCTAACTAGTGTATTGCAGTAATGATAATGGTTTGCACCCAAACAAACTAGCAAATGGTTTTAATGATAGTGATTCACACACTAACTAGAGAATTGTGGAAACATTGGTTAGAGTAACCCACAGAAAGACGCCAATTACAATCACAAATTCACAACAAAATAAAGGTACCACCTACTAACCAAATACTAGTTCAACTCAGCATAAATGAATAGAATAAATAAATTTAAAATAAAACAAAATAAAAGGGGAAGAAAAAAGTCTAGAGTTTAGATTATATGAAAGTAATATAGATGCTTTCAAAATAATTTCATTGCACTAACGAGCCTTTTATCACTGAGTAAATTAATAAAAAACATAATCATCAATTTAAAAAGTTACCTCTTGGCGCGTTTTGGGTCAACAAGAGCAAGATCGGCAAGCTTAGCAGCAGACATAGATTTCTTAGCTTCAACTGAAGATGTGTCTTCTGTACCCGACATGAGCATCTCTGGCTTGATTGTAGTGGAACCATCCATGGACTGGCTATGCTGATGTCTAATTCTCGGCCGTTCACTAGAGGTAGGGACCACATTCTCAGTTGGAGGAATAGCTGCTCCTGAAGCTGGAGCTTGAGTGGCCGATGGGCCTGATGCAGAAGATTGTTCACCCATTTGGAAGAGAGATGTTGCAGAAGAATAATTAAATTTATCCATATCAAGATAGACTGAAAACAAATCTTCATCAGTCTCGTCTGACAATGAAGGTCCATCCAAGCCACCCACGACACCAAGATCGCTATCAAAGCTAATATCATCCGGCAGAGTAAGAATTTCTGAATGAGCTCGTCGGTGGACCGAAGTTTTTGGTGGGTTATCAGGCATTCGGCTTATATCATGACTGAAACGATTAGAATCTGACAACATCCCATGACCAAATCGACCAGATTCCAAAGTACTCCCAGGTCCCAATGGAGGCAATGTAGTTGACCCTGATGGCTCGGACTTCACATTGAAAACATTACCAGGAGGCAGAAAACACGAATACCTCCCTGCAGGAGGAAGTAAACCTCCACCAATGTTTGGAGACTTATCCTTCTCCATTTACCAAAACCGCAAACTCCAAAAAGCTCTAAACACAAAACAAAATAACCCAAATAGAAGATATAATTACACCTTCCCAATCAAAGCAAACCCCCAACACAAACAACTTAGGGTTTTTGAAATATAAGAACAAAAAGGACTACACTTTTCTTTTACAAGTACCAAATGGATATTCAGACCAAGCCCTAAAAATACTAGAAAAAGCTTAAAACTTGAATTGCCCTTGAAACTCTGGAATACAGGTGTGTTAATGCAACTGCTTCTAAAATTAATCCCTAAAAATTAAACAGAAACATTTCATTATCAATATACAACAGAAGCAATTGAAAAAGAAAGAACCCTTAAAGAATTGGTATCTCAATGAGCTCGAAATAAAGCTTAAAATTCTAGATATAAACATTCAAAAATATGGTAAAATGAGAAAATTAGCAACAACTAAAAAGAAAAAGGGGCTTACAGATTTCGCCTTTAGATTAGATCTCCGCAAAGCGAATTAAGATAGTGATTGAGAATCAACAGCCTTTTTCATGCGAACCTAATAAGTACTAACCATATCACATGAACCTGAACTAGAAGAGAGAATGTCAACCTTCTAGGAGAAGATGTAATATATATTTACGCGGTATCTGGAATCCGTACATATGTCCTAATGAAGCGTTAATAATCTGAGATAAAAAAAAATAATTAAAAAAGAACAAATAAGACGAGGGGAAAATAATAATAATCCCTCCGTTGTACAAAATTGTTGGTTGACTTTTTATGTATATTAAAAATAATAATAATAAAAGCAGAATATGGAGATACACAGCTGTGTAGTGTACGGTTAGCTACGATTTTTTTGGGCTACGCCGACGGTTGATAATTAAAAAAGAATAAATAAGACGAGGGAAAAATAATAATAATCCCTCCGTTGTATAAAATTGTTGGTTGACTTTTTATGTATATGAAAAATAATAATAATAAAAGCAGAATATGGAGATACACAGCTGTGTAATGTACGGTTAGCTATGACGACGATTTTTTTGGGCTATGCCGACGGTTCAACCGTCGGCGTAGCCCATAAATAGTTATGCCGACGGTTGAACCGTCGGCATAGTCCAAAAAAATCGTCGTCATAGCCGACTGTGCACTACACAACTGTGTATATACATTTTTTCCATAATAAAATTATTTATATTTAAATTTTCATTTAATTATATAATTTTTTGTAAATAATTAGTTATGCTTCATAAATATGCATAGAGAATAGAAATATGACAGTTAATACTAAGAATATTATAAGAAATTTATTATAAAAAATAAATTATTTAAGATAAATAGATATTTAATTTGAGACTATCTAAAATAGTAATAAAAACTTTTATTATTGGACGGAGGGAGTATATATATATACATATATTTAGAGGTTACATCCATAGCAACCAGTTGTTGAGTGTACTGTTGCAGCAACCAATACAGGTGGCATTTTGGCTGTGAGAATATTTGCCGTTAGAGGCTCTAGCGACAATATGCTAACAACAACCAGTTGTTGCGGATACTTTACCATATATTTATATATGAAAAAATTGAGTATGTGTCTTAGACACACACAAATTTATGTGTTTTGTGCATAATATGATGTAATTTTGATTGACAAATTGGTGAAAATGTCAAAATAATCATTAATAAAAATTGTGAAATGTCAAAAACACCATTAATAAAATCTCTTAAAATAATAAACACACAAAAGGTTGCGCATGTCTAAGACATACGCTCCTCTCTCTATATATATGTATGTGTGTGCGTGTGTGTGGAGAATAATACATACCACGTACTTGTTATGGATAAAAACGGACAAACACAATTTTTATCGTTCAATATAAGAACCAACGACCGAAATTATAAATGAAAAATTCACATCTGCTATTATTAGTAGCAGACGACTGATTATGTTCGCTACTAATAGTGGTTTGTTGTCTACTATTAATAATAGCGGATATTGTAATTTCAGTTATAATCTCGATTGTGACACCCCCAAATTCAGATACCACTACCTCGAATTTGGTGCTCACGTAATAATATAAACAATCACTGCTAAACAACATTTTATACTAATACGAAAAATAAATAAACATATGTTGTCTATTACAATGACTTTTTGGTCCTAAGGTCTGCAACCTTTACCAAATACATACATCACAAACTACAAAAAGGTTATCAAATAGTTTGTGTTACAAAAGTTATATTTATTAAAAGATAATCAGACAATCAAGTAGTCAATTTAATTAGACTTCATCTTTCCCTTGCATTTATCTTTACCCGATCCTTCAGGTTTAACTGCAAAATATTTTATGACATGACAAGTATGAGCAACTGGCTTGCTCAACAATTTTAAATGAATAACAAGAATTATGTCATAAATGAATAGAAATATCAACTGAATGATTTAAATAAAGGAGTTCAACAATAAACAATAGAATCAATGCACAAAAATAAAGAAATAACAATTGATTATTTAACTACTAAGTGATCAAATGGATCATGAACTACTATTGAGGAAATCAATCACTTGATTGACCTTCTTAGGTTACTTTGTCAAAATTGTATTTAAGGGGATCAACCTCTCGTACCACGTGTATATGCATAATACTTATTCTGTATATATCGTTTGTTCGATACTTAGGCTATTCCCTATTATGGGTTATTCTTCTCAGTCTAAGAATCTGTACCACCATGGTTTGAATAGCTTTCAAAATAAACTTCAGATAGGTCTAGCCAAACAAGTGGCTTAGACTTTTTCTTTAATCAATTCATAACTTAAAAATGGAATATGAATTCAAATAATATATGTGATTTACAATAATATTATTGTATAATAACTTGCAATATAATATAAGCTCAAGATTTAAGAATTAACACAATGATATTGAATAGGGTTAGAAAACTTGCTCAATATAAATTTGAATAAGGTTAAATAACTTGTTTATACGTCGACTTACGGCTAATTCACTTAATTTAAACTTCTCTTGAAGACCTAACATTAATAATGTTGACCTATCAATTAGTACAACATATAATCATGCATTTCTAACACTTACTTATGGTATTTATCTAACAAATAATCAATCACATAACACATATAATTTTATATACTATCATTAATCGTATAAGACACTTAATTGATCTTATGTTAATGATTTAATTAATCAATATTATTTTTCTTAAGTGTTAAAAACTTATTAAACCCTTAAACAATTTACTATAATTGTTTAATTAAACTCTTTTTATTTTATTAACTCTATCTTCATTTAATTACTGTTTAATAACAGTTAAAGAGTAATTAATTAATTACCTTTAGTCATTATTTAACAATAGATAATAACTAATTATGTTTATTTATTATTTAAAGTTAATTAAATAATAAATAATTAAAGTATTAATCTTATTTGCCTTTAATTATTATTTAATGTTAATAAAATAATAATTAATTAATTAATTATCCTCACTTATTATTTAATAATAAATAATTAGTTTATTAACTTTAATTTTTTTTAATTATTATTTAATGTTAATTAAATAATAATTAATTAATTAATTATCCTTACTTATTATTTAATCATAATTAAATAATAAATAATTAGTTTATTAACTTTAATTTTTTTTAATTATTATTTAACGTTAATTAAATAATAGTTAATTAATTAATTATCCTTACTTATTATTTAATCTTAATTAAATAATAAATAATTAGTTTATTAACTTTAATTTTCTTTAATTATTATTTAATGTTAATTAAATAATAATTAATTAAATAAATAATAATTAATTAATTAATTATCCTTACTTATTATTTAATCTTAATTAAATAATTAGTTTATTAACTTTAAATTTCTTTAATTATTATTTAATGTTAATTAAATAATAATTAATTAATTAATTATCCTTACTTATTATTTAATCATAATTAAATAATAAATAATTAGTTTATTAACTTTAATTTTCTCTAATTATCATTTAATGTTAATTAAATAATAATTAATTAATTATCCTTACTTATTATTTAATCTTAATTAAATAAATAGTTTATTAACTTTAATTATTATTTAATCTTTATTAATTAATTAATTAATTATCCTTACTTATTATTTAATCTTAATTAAATAATAACTAATCATTTTAATTATTAATTAATGATAATTAAAATTAATTATCTACTATTAATATTATTTAATAAGGTATTTAATCAATCAATAATTTTAATAAATACCTAATGACATCATAATTACCCAAACTAAATTTTATAATATTTTTTATTAAATTACAAATATTTTCTCTTTTGGAACCATCACAAGAACCGGCCTAGAAAGACCTGAATCGAACCCTACAAGTTAAAAAAAATCGGACCGGCCAATTTTTTTTAGAAAACCGGCAGAATGTTTCTAAATTTTTTTTATTTTGCTTCCTTCATTAAACTTAAATAAAATGAAATCTATAAGTCCAATTGACCTCAAATTAGACTTTTTGGAATCATATATTTCCAAACTACAAGATTCCATCCTCCAACATCAAATTTGGAAACGATTTGATTACTGAAAATGACCATGAAGTGAACTGTTTTGCACAACCCTTCGACAGTGAGGTCATTTGGTTCAAAAATTCATATCTTGCTCATTTTAAATCATTTTTACATAATTTCAAAGAGATTTTGTTTTTAACTTACCCATATATTCTCATAAAATATAAAACCACAAAAATAATTTGTAGATTTCAAAATGTGTCATTTATTCGAACAAACTACGTTTTGTTCGTCGGTAAAAATATTTTCAAGTACTTTGCTAGATATTTCTACATAAACCCATACCACTACATATTTAAATCACATGACATACTATATAAACATGTCTAACATGATTCTAAGCACAAAAAGCTCAAAGATAATACTTATACCATAAAAATTAAAAGAAAATCAAGATTAAGATTTTTAAGGAATTTTTTTACCTTTTGGATTTGTGAGCTATTTTTCTCTTCTTCCCACAATAGATGATGGAGTTAGATGACATCCAAGAACACCCCTTGAAGTAATCTAGCTTGACTTGGCGGTGACTCACTAAATAAACTTACTAACTTACTATATTTTTCTTTTAACTCATTGAGTTAACTCACTCTAACTCACAATATCAAGCAATCTAGCAATAATTTTGTAAATTCAAGCCTAAATGTGCTAGCCTCTATTTATAGAAGTATAAATCTATACATATAACATATATATGTATAGATTGGACTTCAACCTTTTTTCAAAAATGATAGCAATTAAATTGAGTGTTCCATACACTAACTCAAGCAACAAATTGGATAAAATTTGGAGTCCATGGACATCCCATTCCACTAGTCATTCCCCTTATTTATCCCCATTTTGATTTATTTTTATAGTCAAATTGGTAAATAAAGGATCTTCTAGAAGGTAGGCTTATTGGATCAAAGTTTAGGCTTGAAATTTAATTATTTGGGCCACTAGAATGCATAATAATTCATCAATATTGGACTACCAAAATAATTCATTCACCTCTTAATAAATTGGGTTAGTTTAATTAAATTGCAACCCACAAAGCAAATTCCACAAGTCCCTCACTTAATTAATTGTTTGGACTTGTTTAAATAACTATAGGAACACTTTAATGATCATATTTAATTTAATTTACATAATCCAATTAGACTTGTCATATTCAATATTAGTTGAATATTTAATTAGGGTTCCATAACATATCAATCCCTTGATATAAAAATATAACTTTAGGTTAATCCGATAATTAATAACCCTTCATCGGACTTCCTTTAATTAAATTAATTCAATATTCAAATATTATCAAATAAAATTAAACCACATTGTTAGGGTTTAAATTAATCCACACAATAACTCATTTAATTAGAATTTAATTTTTTTAATTTTATTTATAATATAATTTAAAATTCTTGGTCCTTACATCGATTATTAATTCTTATATTGGATGATAGAAATAATGTTCGTTTATTTTGATCCATAGTAAGGATGTGATATGGATCATTTATATATATATATTGAGAAAATGGTAGCTACACTACTATTTAAAAAACAATTATAAACAATTTCCCATCTTATTTTTAATTATGTCGAAGATCTACATTACTCTGTAAGAAGAGTCATAATTCTGTTTTTTATAATTTAATAATCTAGTTATACCAATATTAAGAAAATATTTAAAAATGATGAGATAAAATACACAAAGTGAATGATAAATATTTCATTTAGTAGGGTCTATTAATATAAAAAAAACTAAAAGTACTAATCACTTTATATAGTTTTGTAGGGCCACTAAAGATAAATTTAAAAAAAAAAAATACTTTTTTTTGAATTTTTGCTTTTTTTAATCTATGTACAAATTATACTTTGCTCATCCTTTTGAGAAACGGACGTCGGAGGGTGGGAGTACTATATTTTAAAGGAATAACTATTCAAATATATTTGAAAACATAAAATTATTCCTAAAAATTAGCATCTTAGTAATGCATCGTTAGTTTATAACTGACGGAGTACTAATAATAATTTGATATATATGTATAGACTATTTGATATATTATTATATTTTATTAGATCACATTTTCACTAACTCAAAATAAATGAAAACTCTATCCAAACAAATTATATTTGTCTTATCAAAATTAGATTTTCATAGGCTTTTAATTTTTCTGCAGTAAATTATGGACAAATCTGTACATTATAGTTTGGTCAAAAATCCTTATCCTAAAAAAGTACAAATTTTGTATTTATATCAAAAGTGCTTTTAAGCCAAAATTTCCATCACTTAAAGCACTTTTAAAGGGTCAATAACCACTAAAATGGTTTCTGTAGGAAGTTAATCATGATTCTATTTTAAGAAGTGTTAGAACACCAAAATTATATTATTATTTCTTTTCGCAAAATATCATTCAAGAAAATTCAAATTTTTTATTTCATATTTGACTATTTTACCAATATATGACCTAGTTTCAAACTGCAATAAATCTACAATTTTACAAAGTTTTTGTTTAAAAACAAAATCAAAATCAGAAAATTAATTTATTCCCAGCATATGGATCGAACATGATAAAGACTATTGAAAGAAGACCTTAACGAGCCGTTTAGTTGAACAGAATCATTTTAAAACAGAATAATGACAATGATAATAGACTATTGAAAGAAAACCTTAATGGGCCCTTTAGTTGGACGAAATCATTTTAGAACGAAATAATGACTAGAATCAGTATCACATAATAATGAAATTAAAATCAAATATTTCATTCATTTAGTTGGACGAAATCATTTTAGAACAAAATAATGACTAGAATCAGCATCAGATAAAAATGAAATCAAAATCAAACATTTCATTCATGCCTCTGGAACATTCACGAGCAGAATGCTTTGTGCCTTTGTAAACTTGCTTTGCTCTATTTAATCGTAGTTCAATTGAACCGAACCTTACTTGAATATTGGTTCATTCAGAAAATGGGCCCGTACTAATTGATGGTACATTTCCTGTATAGGCATTTATTTATTTTGAAAAATAATTTACACACCCACTAATTTTATTTGATTGCGGATTGTGACTGATGTGAAACTATAATAAATTAAATAACAATAATGTGAATTCCCTTGTTTATAATCTCTTATCACATGTATCTACATACATGGCAACACTTTTTTCAAGTAAAAAAGAAGCATCTTTTCCATTATTACAGAAGCACACCCAAGAACAGGCATAAATTGCCAGCATTAACACAATGATACAGCATAGTGATAAACAAAGTTATAAAACAGCAAACCAGCAGGGCATAATAAAACGGCTTCGGATGACTTGATCAGAATATGTAGTCAGGTAACTGGAGGGGAAACCGTGCCACCTCAACGTCAAACTGGCTGCCCTTTGGATCTGCCAAACTAGAAAGCCAAAACACAATAGTTTGTCTTTTAAAGTACTTTCAAAGAAAATTGAAACAGTACAATATGGGTTGGCTACTACACAATTCTCAACCACTTTTGACTATGGATCACTCTTGTTATATAGCTAAGCTTTGACTAAGGTTACTTAATAAAACGACGTAAAAGTATTAAATTTATAATTAAAGATTTTTTTTATAAAACAATTTATAATTAAAGATTTTTTTATAAAACCCTAAAATGAAAACTCAGCTCTAAGGGGTAAAACTACGTCATTTATTAAGTAGCCTTGGCTAAGACATGCCTTACATAACATTTTCCCAATATATACACACATATAGAGAGATGAGCAAAAAAAAATTTGAAAATTCATTAGCAAGGAACTCAGATTTGGATCTAGAGAAGAAAAACTTGGGCGATATTGGGTTCTTGTCGCATACCTTCCAGGGACAAATGTGAAAGAACCTTCAATGGAGCCTCGAGAAGAACGTTGAGCGGTGCAACTCTGATAAACAAATTCTCTCTCACCAGGACTTAGGAGCGGAAACTGAAAATTGACGAAGAAAGGTAGTGGAAATACTATAATATCACAGTAGAAAAAATAAACTAGAAAGAGCTGCAGACTGTTTATCAAATGAATGACCTCACAACTGAACAAACTTTGTCCCGGTGAATGACATTTTTGGAAGGAAATTAGAGACTCGGTTCACATATTAGAAAACCACTGACTAATCACCCAAAAATGACAAAAATCTACCGTCTTAGACAATAGGGAAGATCCTGTTGAATACTTTTAGAGAAAACATTCTAGATTTTTATCACAATTAAAAGTAATTCTATCAATATGATCAACACAGCAATAAATGTAATTTTTCATCGTACAGGTTATCTGAATAGAGTACAGTAGTTATCCTTTCCAAAGGTTTTATTGAAAGTCCTAAAATCTAGTGATTCATTGAATATATATTGTCAGTAATTTAGAGTACTTGTTCTCCGAATAAAAGCAGCAAGTTCGAGGGAGTATTTGGTAGTTTGCCTTCTACTTAATGTTTACCAACTAATCTAGACTCTTCACACAGCAATGATTAAAGTCCATGAGGATTATCAAGAAGAAGCAAAACGAAAAACAATTTCTGAAAAAGGACTAGAGAGGGAGGGAGGGAGGGAGGGAGGGAGAGAGAATTTGAAATATAGTGGATGCACAAGTATGAATTAATGGATCTTCGAGGTGATATTTTTTCTTATTTACTTTTCTTTTCGGGAGCAAGGGTTGATGGGTTTTTCTCGGTATCAAGAAACTGTGGTGTTTATTCAAGCATTCTTAGGGAAATAACTTCTATAGAATGCGAAGCAAAGAGCTCTTGGATGAAAATTTTGCTGTAAGGAAATGATGGGATGAAAGATTTGGTTGAAGACCAGTTACGGGGGACAGGAAGGGAGGTGTAACGTATAGTGAGTCTGGTGTTTGTTCAGTTTTCTTAGGGATATTCGTAGGTCCTTCAAAAGAATTTGTAAGGCTTTTGGGTGCTTAGCGTAATCCCTTTTATTTGATTGATGGCGCCTTCCCTTGGGTACCCCAAAGTCAATATGCAGTAGTAGTTAGATTATTTGCACCCCCCCTCTCCCGGGGCAGTGCTTAAGGCAAAGCTAATCTACTGGAGTACCCAAACCTTAATATTGCTCAGTTCTGCAGGCTTTACAGAAATATAGACTAATGATAGAATAGGTTCTTGCTGCATTCTCTACTTGAAGTAGAAACTGCATACTACTTTTTTAAAAGGACATAAAGCTAATAACCATAATAAGAAGTAAAACATACCTTCCCTATTACAGCTTCCCCGTTGACATCAGACACAACATTATCATTATCTCGGATTATCCAATGTCTCCAATACAGTTGGCAAGAGCTGAAGGTCATTCTGTTGACAACACATCCTTCGGGCAGAAGTGACATGCGGACTGAGTAAGTAAACAAATACTTCTCAGACTCCTCTTGGAGGTCACTGAACTCCGGAACAAACACAGCAGAAGCACGAACCTGAAGTAAATGATTGTATTTCAGACTTCAAATAAAAATGCAGTAACTACAGTGGTAAACAAGAATATGCTGGTAATAGAAAGAGCGGTACAATAGCTTGAAGTCAAATGATCTATAGCATGTCATGTGCTACGTGACCATCCAATAATATATTTGATACAATTTTTCTACATGTTGCGTCACCTACACGGTTGTTGGGAGGGTTGGCAAGATTTTCCAAACTTAGCACTCTAATTTCCAGGGCATCCAAGAAATAGCTAATCATCCCATCATAGCACATCGAAGCATCCAATGAAGGTGAAAGAGATCCAAATAATATGAGACCTGCATTCTACAACTAGATGTATAATGCCTACAGACTGCCGCCTAGAAAACCATGACATGAACAAACTTGAGTAACTGGACGCTTGCACAGACAATTGGGCAACTATGTTGATGATCTTATCATGTCCAAGGCTCCAAGCATCATATTCTTAGAAATTTGCGGTCCTACCATGATAAATCTAACATTTATGTGTATATCAAATCTTATATGTATATAGTGCATGTAAAGATGAAATATGGATACTACTCTTTAAGTTAACCACAGTAATCCATTAACGAATCTCAAATAAAGAATGTGGGATGTCCCAAAACCTACGTTACATGGACTCAGGTGTCTAGTTGTCAGACTTGTCTATTTTTAAGAAAATAGGATACGAAGACACAACGTAAAAGGATCCAAATTTTGAACACGGTTGCATGGATACGACAACTAGAATTCTTAAAAGCTAATATTATGTGAGATTTAGCTAAAGAATGTCAAACATTTGGGGTTAACTTGAATATAAAACATTTGGGGATATATTTGACAATAAAGAATAGTTGCTTTATAAAATATAAAATGAAATTAAAGAGTGGGTCTGATATGTAAAAATTACAAAACTTGGGGAGTATTGACTGAATTATAAATAAGAAGGAATTTGAATGCAACTTTACAAAATAATTTAAAACAACAGCAAATAAGGACCATTCTCATCCACAAACACCAATACAGATTAGGCTAACCAAAGAGAAGAAAAAAAACAAAGAAATAGAAGAGAAAGAAAAGAGAAGATATGCTTAGATCTTTCCTCTCATGTTAGGATCGGCAACAATCCACAACGGCGGCAATCAGGTAACTTTGTTCTTCATTTTTCTCCTTTTCTTTCTCTTCTCTTTTCTAGTATCCTCTCTCAAAGTGAAAGATCAACTGAGAAAGGAAATGAAAAAGAATAAAGTTTTGTTGCTTGTGAGACAGTTGTTGCGTCTGAGATTTGTGTGTCATGTCGGACTCAGATCCCATGTCCATTTCTTGTCAGGTACTTCAGCGTGAAGTGCCAAGTCCATGTAACACAGCCCAAAACCAAGCAATCTAAGCTTTAGTCATACACGAATTTAAACCAATCACAACTTACGTGAATAACATAGGGTTGATTGTAATTAATATTGGACACCAGTTTAGGTGCTTAAAGGAGACGAATCAAATGCTTTTTGATTCAGCAGGGTGTGTTAAAAATATTTTCGCTATATAATTTCAAAGACTCAAACACTCTTGATATACATTCAAAAGAAAAAGTGTAGCACCTAAAGTTGGACGAAGGGAGTATCATCATAAAAATTCACACAAAGTGATACTACTACAAGCTTTTCACACTGATCCAGTGTCAGACTGATGAACAATCAAATTTACCAACATGTCTTTCCAGACCAACCACAGGTCCACAATCCAAATATATCCAGACCATCTTAAGATCAATTTTTTACCCATATAAACTACCTCACCATTATTTTGGGCCTAAAGAAAGCAGAATATAGGTGAATCTTATATGGCTGGTTACCTGAACACCATGTGTCACTGCAGTGGAACATGAGGAAGGTTGTTCTGGAAACAGATTGATGCTCCTGACATTACCTTCCACTTTTAGTTTAATCAGACCACTTTCTAAGCGACGAACATGTTCTTCTAGCCATAATAGCATGGCATCCTGTTGCTCATTACCTTTGGCATCATGCACCAAACATATCAATGCATTTGGTACACAAGGAATCATTTCTCCATCAGTTGAAAGATTCCTTGTGCCAACATATAGTTGACCGTTGTTACAGTTGAAGAAGAAAATCTTTTCATTAAAAGTGGAAGAAGCTGCCACAACAAGATACTTAGCTCTGCTGCTAAATCCAAGATGGGAAATGATATCCTTGGTCTCTCTTCTCACCTGTTTCAAGGGCAACAAGTACACATTCACAGTGTGGTCATAAAATGAGTAGCCTCCAATGAGTCCCAATGGACTTCCAAACAGGCTCCCACTGACTTCTTCGCGTGCTAGCTCTTGACCATCACAAAACCGATAGAGAACCCTTGTGGGAAGGGGCAATTTCACTTTCAAAGACTTCTCAAAATTCTTTATTTCTTCTTCAGTTGCACCCTTATGCAGAGTTGTCACAGCCTCTGGGAAATTAACCGTCAACCAGCCTTTAATTCTGCCCCAACATCTTTTAACTCGTCTAACCAAGGACCATGGATACATACCAAACGCTTCACGCCATGCTTGATAAGCTTCCTGGACAGAGATACAAAGAGAGACCAATGTTAACAAATTGAATATAATCATAATAAGATAAGCCACCAAGTGACGTTCAAAAGGAAAATCAGATAGGCACAACAATAAAATCAGCTAGAGGAAGTATAAGCATGCCCATAGAGTTGCAAGTTTATAACTTCCAGTGAGCACGGCCAAGGATCAACAGGCAGGTTAAGCTGGATCCTACCAAACTCAGTTGCATTACTATCCTACCACATGCATTTACAAGCATCTTAAAATGCAAACGAATTATTATGATTACTTTTTTTTTCTTCAATTTATACAGTTTACTCTTGAAGCACTGATTGAGAAATTATAAGGAGTGGCAACGACCAATATCTTAAAATGGTACCCAATTCCCCAAAGAGTCTTTCTTCACATATCTTGTACTGGTACCTTATATTATGTAAGCAACATGGAGTAAAATCTTTGTGATGGTCCCTGCACCATTTCCTTTACAAATTTCTTTATTTCACATGCCATCACCCCACACCTTACTTCCTTGTTTGTTTTTGGAACCTCACAAAATTATTTTTCGAAGACAGGTAATTTTTTTTAAAGTATAACAATTCATGATATCCAAAACTATGATCAACTGTTCTAGAACTAAGCAATACAAAATCTTTAAGTTGTTTGCAAAAATGATGAGAGGGATAGGAGTATTTGCATGAATTGATTAGCATTACAAACTGTTTTATCCCACTATTAGTCCGTTATTTACCATGGACCATGTATTGTCATTTCTAAGGTACGATGGATTATAATCCAAGGTGAAAATGTGATATTACATAATCCCCTTTTGAGGTAGCAAATGACCTTAGAAATGATAACAAATAGTCCGTAATAATAATAAATTAGTATAAATAGTCTTATACCATCAATCATTTTTGCAAACAAACAAAGCCAAAACTTACCAAATTAGGAATACAAATCACTAAACCAGACTGAAAAATTCCACACAAAGAAATCTGAGTTCATTAAGTGGAAAAAGAAATAATCCCGCTGCAAATTCATTTCCAAAAAAATCAACTTTCTTCTCCTTTCTATTGCTACTTAAGATAATTAAGCAAACAAGCCATCATATCTAATCATTTACACAAACATACATACATAAAAAACATATATGCATAAAAATTGAAGTACCCGAAAAGAAGGAGAAGGGATTCCAAGAGGGTTTTCAGGGGAAGAAAGATCAAGCTCTTCAGCACAGAATTTGGACCAAAGCGAATCATCCGAAGCCCAAACCCGAAACCGTCGGCTTACACAGGCTACGGTTGCGGTGTCTTTCGGACCGAGTTTGGAGAGAATGATATGGATCGCTAGATCTCCCAAACTTTCCAAACCCATTTTCTCTCTCTAAAATCTAAATGGGAGTTCTGATGAACGCTACTACGGTAGTTAGATTCTCTGTCGGCATATATAAATGTTCAAATAAGGCCTAAGTATGGATTAAACCATATTTAATTGTTTTTTATTTTGGGGTAGTTGGATTCTCTGATGAACGTAACTAAGGGGACTGTTTGATGGCAATTTAATGGGGCTGAATTTGAATCGATCAGATGGGCTGAATCATTAAGTGCGTTTGTTTGCACTTAATGGCTGAATCGGTCAGACGCGTCGGCTGAATGGTTAAGGTCAGAAATTGTGGCTGAATGGAGCTGAATGGTGGCTGAATGGAGAAAAAAATAAAAAAAAAATAAAAAAAAATAAAAAAAATTATATTATGTAATATTAAATAAATTTACAACAATCTTAAATTTTTTCAGAGGGGTAAAATATTAAAAATATGTCATTCAGATCTTTCAGATATGTCAATTATCAAACAACTTTTTTCATTCAGATTCAGATTCAGATTCAACTCATTCGGATTCAGATTCAGATTCAGCTCATTCAATTTTTATCAAACACCCCCGAAATATCGCTAGATCTCCCATACTTTTAATTGTTTTTTATTTTGGGATTGTTTTTTCAATTTTTTTAATTAAGAGACTAAACTCTTAATTTTTTTTGCATTGTCGATTGTCTTCTCAATTTTTTTAATTAAGGGATTAAACTTTTATTTTTTCTTCTGATTATGTCTAATTGATAGTACCACGTCAGAAATTAATGACATGACAACGACATATGGCTAAAAAATAATTATTCCAATAATTTTTTATACCAAAAAGAGTAAATATAAGACCATTATTAATTTCTTAGAGTAAATTTAATACATAACAAACTCAACCTAAAAAATCATCAATAATTAATATAATGATAAATATTTAAAAATATATAAATGTTCTACTAATTAAAATCTTATTATTTTATAATTATCAATAATCAATATAATGACAATTTCCCCCTTTTTGGTATAAAAAATTAAGGCCTAAATATAGATTAATACCCTAAACATTAAGTTTATTTCATAATCATCAATAATCAATATAATTAATTTTTATACAAAAAGGTTAAAATTATCATTAAATTTACTTTGAAAAAATTAATAATAGTCTTATATTTACCCTTTTTGGTACAAAAAATTAATGGAATAAATGTTAAAATGAGACTCAATATTACACATAAGTTTTTTTTTTAGTCACGTGTCGTTACAATATCATCAATTTTCTGACGTGATACTATTAATTAGACGTAATTAGAAAAAATTAAAATTTTAATCACCTAATTGAAAAAAATGAGAAGACAATCCTCAAAGTAAAAAAAAAAATTAAAAGTTTAATCTCCAAGTTGAAAAAATTGAGAAGACAATTCTCAAAGTGATTTTTTTCTTAAAAATTCAAGGTATTAATCCATATTTAGGCCTTTGCGATATATAGAAACAGAGAATGAAAGAGAATAATAAATTTCTATATTTTACTAGTTTATGGTGACTGACGTGTTACTAGTATATATTATGTGAAATAAAATAATTTTTTTGTAAAATATTTTACTAGTATTTGGTGTATGACATGTTACATGTATAAATTATGTGAGATAAGATATTTTTTTTTAAAAATCTTAAATAATTAAAAAAATTAATAAGAAAATGATAAAATAATGAAAAACAAAAACTCAAAAGACATTTTTGAAAATGTCAAAAAAATGTAAAACTTTATCAACAGTGGGAGTCCTCCAACTTTATATATTAAATTTTGTTTTTTTTCCTTTAAATATAAAAACATCCCTAATGATTATTATTATTTTTTTCCCTTTTCAACAATCTTGTGATTATCTTTTTCTAAAAAAAAATAGAAAAAAAACACAACCTTGTGAGTATCCTAAAATATGAAGTCAAACAAAAAGTGCTAGGCTTCCCAAGAAAACATAAAAGCAAAATTCCTGAATATAGTGCTCTCTCTAGTCTATAATATGAGTTTTGTTTTAAATTTTATAAATTGTTTTTTAAATTTTAAAATTTAAATTTAATATAAATTTATTTAATTTTAATTATTGAAAATAGTCTAAAACATTCTATTAGTTACATTATTTGTTGCCAATTACATGAATCACCTCAATTTTTTTTATTTAAAATTTTGCAAATTAATTTTAAAAAATCAAAACATAATTGTGTGTTGTCAAACATGGTGAATAAGAACTCTTGATAACTCCCGTCTTTTTTCATATAAAAACAATTAAATATGTGCATTATGCGCGAACTCCTCTCACGTCCATAAGGTCAATTATGTTATTTTAGATATTTTATATTATTATTTTTTCTGACTTTTTAAACTCAGGAATACAAAAATTAAGATAAGTCCAGAAAAGCTCATGAAAATTTTGACCACCATGAGGCCCCCTTTTGAATCTGTCATTGTTGAGTGTGCCAAGTGGCCTCGATAAATTTTTTATCTTAAACTCAGAAAGATTTGGAATTTTTTTTATTAAAAACTTAAATGACATATTAAAATGTTAAAATTATGCTTATAATAGTTCTCAAATATAATCACATAGTAAAATAACTAATAATATACTCTTTTAAGTGGAAACTAAAGAATCCACCACACCCTCACACCTAGAATAAAGTTTCAAAAGACAACATCACAATTATGCTTCTAGAACATCCACAAAATACAAAGAGTTAATTCTTAAACCTGTAATGACCAAGAAATTTGTATAATATTTTATTTTTAATTAAATAAAATTATGTGAATTAATTTTTTATTATGTGATGAGATGAAAATATACGTTATTATAAATTTATACTTAAATTGAGAATAAAAAAGAAAGGCAACATGCAATTAATTAGAAATGATATGTAATTAAATTATTCAAGGAATTACATGAGTGATGAATTAAATTTGAGTTATTAAAATAATAACTTAAATATGAGTCTTTAAATGCTAGGCTGATATATTAATTAATAATAAGTTAATTAGTGTATTTGGGTATTATTTTTGAGACCCAAATAATTAATTAACATTTTGGGTTATGTATTATGGGACAATTGAATTGAATGAGCAAGTGTAAGATATTAATAATTAGTCCAAACTTATATTATGAGTGACCCAATTTTGGCTTTATGGTTATTATTAGATTAAAACCCAAATGTATTGGTTATTTTTGGGTGAGGGACTCTTAATGGTCCAAATTAAGGTGTATTTTCAACAAGCCCAAGTGTTATTAAATGTATGACCCGACTTGTGGCTGGAACATCAAGGTGTGACTATCATTTTGGGAAAATTGAGCGGTTGGAACAAGAGAACAAGGGACCGGGTAATGGAGGGTGGCGCCGTAACAATAACAGAGACTTTCTAGGGGTTATGATGGAGGTTGTATCGGTAGTTCTAGGAGGCGGTATAAGGGGCAAATCGGAGGTCCTTGACTGGTGAAACCATGAGAGAACTCAGCTATAATACCTAGCCCCTATGCCATTCAAAAACTTCACCAATTGCTAAGTAAAAAAGAATAACAGAGAGAGAGAGAGAGAGAGAGAGAGAGAGTCACGGCTGAACAAGGAGAAGAAGAAGGAAGCTGTAACGACCCCAAATCTAGGCCCACACGGCCCAAACTTGAGTTATCAAAATACACAACAACTATTACAATACAGTAAATCGTACAATAATACGCAACTAAGTCTTCACTATTATTGTCACACTATTTTATAATATGATGAAGACCACTATAACAACTATCTCGAACCATCACTCCATTCCCCTCTTTTCCCCGCTAGTCCTGGCTACATTCTCAATTCCTGAACAATTGAACAAAAAGGAAAAGGGTGAGCTCAAATAGCCCAGTAAAAGATATCATAACTAACATAATGACGAATAAATTATCGTTAGCCTTCAACAGTTGAGTTCTTGGTATAATAATTTAAACAACAAGTTTTAATTCAACAACTGCAGTTAAATTCTTGAACAAAGTTCAGATCAACAACTGCAGCAGAATAACAACCATTAGGAAAATAATATAGACCATGATGTCCACTCGCTTTTCTTTTTCATAAAAACATCATTAACTTTTATCATCTGAAAAACCACTGGCCATGAAAATATAAATTCATAGTTCCTGGTCATAATCATGCAAATCAACAGTTCATCTTTGCACTACGACCAAAGATATTCAAATATAACACCAACGGTCATGATTATACCAGTTTACAGCATTTGGTCATAATCATACCAAACAACAGTTCTTCTTTGCCCCAGGCCAAATAGAACTTTCACCACGTGCCATAAAAGACACACCACCATTATATCACCTTTATCCTATTATCTGTGCCACATGCCACAGATATCCACAACAACTTGATTATGATTATTAGAATAACAACAGTGATATAAATGATGAACAAAAGAAATAGGATAAATAATAAATATCGAAAGTTTATAATTTTACTTTGTGCAGATTCAAATAATGTCCAAATTGTCAACATGATGTGGAGTGAAAATTCAAAATGATATTCAAGATCCACAGTTCAAAAGAAAGATTCAAAAAAATAGGAAGGTTCAATTAAAATGATATTAGATGAAGCGCAAACTATTAAGGAACATATAATCATTTCAGGAAGTTTTACCAAATAGTACTTACCATAATAAGTTTAAGAGTATGAAATAAATGATACCCTTACTGTAGTAGTTTAAATAATAGAAGATAAAAGAAGATGATATCCTTTACCTTATCACGTGACTGGATATTGATAAAAATGAGGTTGATCAACCTATATATTTATAATATAATTAGTAATTACCACAAATAAATTTCAAGGTGTACGATAACTCATATATATCAAAATTATTTATATAATATAAATTTTTGTAGTGTAAAATAATAACTTAAAAAATAAATTTTGAAATAATATTTCAAAATAAATCTTCCAAAGAAAGATTTTTAAAATAAATCTTTTCAAAGAAGAGTCTTATAAAAGAAGATTTGTGAATACCGTGCAAAATAGGTAGTTGTGCAATTACTACTCTTTAATAAAATACTTACTTGAAAAATTCCTACACTCCTTTTGGTTTACAAACACTCAAGATAACCTTACTATTCTCAGAGAAAACTCAAAAAATATTCGTAGAATTTTTGTATATTTTAGATGTGATTTTTCTATTCAGTTGAGCAAGCTATTTATAGGAGAAAAGAAGGCACTATGCGCGGCAGATGAGTTGACGTGCTGCAGCAGAGGCTGCAACAACCTCCACCAACTCCTCCCAACAAATTCACATTTTTCATTCTTCATGTGGGCCCCACAGAGGGTCCACATACTATTCACATATAATAATAATTTATTATATATATATATATATGACTTGGTTCAAGGGCATACCCCTTTAAAAAACATACAAAGCATACTCCCTTTAGTGACGGATCCGGTGACAGTTTGGTCCGTCGCTAAAAGCTTTTAACGATGGACAACATATCGCGACGGACAAACATATAGCGACGGACGAACCTATTGCGATGGACCAAACCGTCGCCGGGTCCGTCGCTAAATGGGGTATTATAAGACCCCGAATTTTATGAAGTATAAAATTTAATTTTTTCTTCATATATATTTTCATGAAAAAGTAAGTGGTTAAATTGATAAAGTTAAAAGTTAAGGATGTTATGTGTAAATTATATTATGTCGGACAATATTTGTTTGGTCGGGGAATATTCGTACGACGGCGCTGTACGAACCAATCATTGGTGGACCCCACAACGAATAATTGTCAGATATAGAAAATAACATAAACAATTTTTAAATGGTCAATGGTATTATTACTTTTAATTGTTAAAATATCCGGTGGTAAAAGAATAGTAATATACGGTATTACAAGTAACATACGGTATTGTATAGTAGCACACGGTATTGCACAGTAGCATACGACATTGCACAGTGTTTCGTATTATTAAACTGATAAAGTCGTTATCGTATAATATTGGACTTTTTTGTCACACGCACAATAATTCATATTATTAAACTGATAATTGTCACAGTAGCATATGCACAGTAATTCACATTATTGAATCAATAATTGTCATGCCACACTAACGTATTATTTATTTTACATACTTTCTGCATTATTGTTATCTCTATTATGGTGTTATTTAAACAGTTGTATTTCATTAATTAATTGACTTGATATCTAACTTAGAGAGCCAACTACACTGTATTTATAACAATTAGTCATAATAATGAATAAATGTGAATTATTGTTGAATAATTGAATTGATAAAGTTATTTGTTTATAATATAAAGTTAGGTGATATAAAATGAATGGTATAGATTAAAGATAATACATAATTTAAAATGGATGGTGTAGATTAAAAGATGATCTTTAAATGAATGGTTTAGATTAAGGAAATCTTAAAAGATGAAATGAATGGTATAGATTAAAGATAATATATAATTTGAAATGGATGGTGTAGATTAAAAGATGATCTTTAAATGAATGGTTTAGATTAAAGAAATCTTAAAAGATGAAATGAATGGTATGGATGAAACATTATCTTGAAATGAACGGTTTGGATTAAATTAGAAAATCTTGGTTATGATAAGATTTTTGGCTATAAATAGAGGCCTTAACTTAAGGATTTTTCATAAACTTCCTTACTTGTTCTTTCTTTCACTCTCTAAATACTTCTTGTGTAAGTTCTCTCTAAGTGTTCTTAAGTCATCTTGAGTATTTGTGAAGATCTATAAGTGTACGTATATTGTTTATGTTAATCAACTTCATTTACATCAATATCCAGTCACGTGTTAAGATAATGGATTATCATTACTTGATTCTCGAAAATAATATCGTTTCTTTCTTACCCATAAGATGTGCCATTTATTTCCATGTATTAATTTGTGGGAATAACCTTACGGCGCGGATTACCGCCTGTTGGTGAATAACCTTTCGTATTCATTCATTTTTAATCTCTGAGAATAACATTACTGCGCGAATTACCGTCTGTTTGGTGAATAACTCTTTGTATTCAATTTTTATTAAATTGTGGGAATAACCTTACGGTGCGGATTACCGTCTGTTAGTGAATAACCTTTCGTATTCATTCCTTATTAATCTCACGTATTGTAAAATAATATGATAATAATAGTGAAGATTTAGTTGTGTATTATTATACACTGTATTGTTAAACATTGTTCTACCTTGTAATAATTTTGTTGTAGTCTTTTGACAACTCAAGTTTGGGGTGTGTGGGCCCAGATTTGGGGGTGTCACAGTTGGCATCAGAGCTTAGAGATATGGTCTTTAAATGAGATCTGGGGTTAGAACTAGGAGGGGAGAGACGAATATAATCAATCACTAGTGTGTCCTACCTAAATTAGATTTTGTTATTTAACGAATCGATTTGAATGTAGGAACATGAAGAGATGAGTCAGTTTGTTTGAATTAACAATTATTTTGTGACAACAGTTTAGTATGGCATTTGAAAATCAAGAGGTTAACTATGGAATGCTTGAAGCGAATGTAGCCGAGAATCAATAGGCCCCAAACAATCCTCCTGCCAACTCAGGAAATAATGTTCCTGATAACATGATGAACGATGGATTCTTTAGGAATTTCATGCAGTTCATACAGAATAAAGCAAGAGGAAATCCAGTCAATAATAACGGTAGAAAAGCTGGTAATTTGAGGATGGTCACTGTCGAGAAATTTAAAGAATTGGGACCACCTGAATTTCACGGGAAGCCTGACCCACTCAAAGTGGAGGTGTGGCTGAAGCAGACGACAAAAATACTTAATGTCTTACAATGCGCTGATGATCAGAAGGTGTCATTCGCCACTTTTATGTTACGAGGTGAGGCGGATCATTGGTGGGAAGCGATAAAACGTATTCACCCTTCAGCACTCGAAATGTCTTGGACAGAATTCGAAGAACTGTTTAACGAGAAGTATTTCCCAGAAAGCATCCGTCATATGAAAGAGGTGAAATTCATTAAGCTGGAGCAGGGAAACATGATAGTATTTCAATATGAAGCTAAGTTTGCTGAGTTATCTCGCTTTGTCTCCCATCTAGTGGATGACGAAGCACGAATGAGTCGGATGTTCCTACGAGGTTTGAGATTAAAAATTCGTCAACAACTTAGCTCTCATAAATTTAGTTTGTATTCAGATGTTGTGGATAGGGCTAAAAGAGTAGAGCAAACAGATGAAACATTGCAGCCAATAGTCAATGATCAGCATAGAGAAAGGAATGACAACAACCACATGAACGAGATCCATCGAGGAGGTAATCAGCACTTCGGTGGTAATTCCACATTGAATAACAGAGGATGAGAATCCAGTGGGAATAATTTCAAAAGAAAGAGGTTCCATAATAATTATGGAAGGGCACCGGCACCAGTACCAGCACCGACCCCAGTTTCAAGAGGGGAAGATCGACCACCAGTGAGATGCTATAGGTGTGGTCAGGAAGGTCACATCAGCCCAAACTGTACACAGCAATCCAAAAAGTGTTACAGTTGTGGGAAAGAAGGTCATGTTGCGCGGTTTTGTTCTGCCACAAAATCAAGTCCAGTTGCAATGATGATACCAAAAGCTAGCGCGGATAAGGGAAAATCTGTAGTTCAAGGGAGAGCTTTTGTTGTAACATCCCAAATGGCACGAAACTCGAACGAAGTGATAATCGGTAAGCTATTCATAAATTCTCGTGAAGTCTACGCTTTGTTAGATACTGGCTTTACCCATTCTTTTATCTCACCTGCATAAACTTAACTCCTGAAAATTTGGACTTTGACTTATCAGTTGAAACCCCATTAGGAGAAATGACCATTACATCTACTGTCTATAAATCTTGCCTAGTTCAAATCAACAACCTCACATTACCTGTTGACCTTATTTCTTTGGAGATGCATGAATTGGATGTGATTTTAGGAATTGATTGGTTGACTACCCATCATGCTAAAATTGATTGTTTTCATAAGATTATTAGTTTTCATATTCCTAATCAACCTGTCATGCAAATTCAAGCAACTAAACCATTGAAATCTATAACTGTTATTTCTAGCCATAAAGCCATTCGTTTATTGAAAAACGGATGTCAAACATTTTTAGCTCATGTCACTGATTTGAACAAAAATACGTCAAATTTGAATGATATTCCCATTGTTAATGAGTTTCTTGACGTTTTTCCTGAAGAACTTCATGGCTTACCCCCAAACCGTGAAATTAAATTTTGTATTGATCTTGAACCCGGTACCAAGCCCATTTCCAAAGCTCTATACCGAATGGCTCCCATTGAACTTCAAGAGTTAAAAGTCCAACTACAGAAATTGTTGGATACCGATTTTATTCGTCCGAGTACATCACCTTGGGGTGCTCCTGTTCTATTTGTGAAGAAGAAAGACAGGAGTATGAGATTGTGCATTGACTACCGAGAATTGAACTATGTCACCATAAAAAACAGGTACCCTTTACCTCGGATTGATTACATGTTTGATCAATTATAAGGTACTCAACATTTTTCAAAGATTGATTTCCGTTCTGGATATCATCAGTTAAAGGTTAAAGCTGAGGACATTCCAAAGACTGTTTTCAGAACTCGTTATGGGCATTATGAGTTCTTAGTCATACTTTTTGGACTAACTAATGCTCCTGCAGCTTTCATGGACATGATGAACCGGATATTCAAGGAATATTTGGATCATTTTGTAGTTGTCTTTATTGATGACATTTTCATATACTCCAAGAGTCGCGAGGATCATGAACAACACCTAAGATTAATACTCCAAAAGCTACGTGAGAACAAGTTGTATGCCAAACTGAAGAAGTGTGAGTTTTGGCTTGAGGAAGTCACGTTCTTTGGGCATGTGATTTCCAGTAAGGGAATATCAGTTGATCCTGCAAAGATCGAAGAAATATTAAATTGGGAGCAACCTCGGTCAGTAACTGAAATCCGAAGTTTTCTGGGCTTAGCTGGTTATTATCGGAGATTCATAGAAGTATTTTCTCGAATCGCCACTCCATTAACTCAGCTGACTCGAAAAAGTACAAAATTTGTATGGAACGAGGAATGCGAGAAAAGTTTTCAAAAACTCAAGAAGAGACTTATTTCAGCTCCTGTTCTGACCATACCATCAGGATCAGGAGAATTTGTTATCTATAACGATGCTTCAGGCAAAGGTATAGGCTGTGTTCTTATGCAACATGGAAAGGTTAGAGCCTATGCCTCTCGACAACTCAAAGATTATGAGAAAAATTATCCTACTCATGATCTAGAGTTGGCAGCAGTCGTTTTCTCGTTGAAAATCTGGAGACACTACTTGTACGGAGAAAAAGTGGATATTTATACGGATCATAAAAGTCTCAAGTATTTCTTCACCCAGAAGGAACTCAACATGCGACAACGACGTTGGCTTGAGCTGTTGAAGGATTATGACCACACAATCCAGTATCACCCGGGAAAGGCGAACGTTGTAGCTGACGCTTTGAGCAGAAGATCTTATGCGAGTACAAGTGCACTGCTGACAACACAAAAGCATATTTTGTACGACTTGCAAAGATGAGAATAAAGCTAAACACACCAATGACCCACTTGAAGATTGAGCACGTACGAGTAGAACCAGCTTTAATTGATAAAATTAAAGCTGCTCAAGCTACTAATCTGGAGCTGATGAATATGATGAAGAAAGTACAAGAATGTGCTATTCTTGAGGCAAGAATCGACGAGAAAGGAATACTTCGAGTTAACTCTCAACTCTGTGTTCCTAACGATCCTGAATTGAAGCATAAAATAATGATGGAGGCACACAACACGCCGTTTGCAATCCACCCAGGGGGTACCAAGATGTATCGAGATCTTCGACATACATTTTGGTGGAACAATATGAAAAGGGAGATTGCAGAGTTTATCTCAAGGTGCCTAACTTGTCAACGTGTCAAGGCAGAGCATCAAGTACCTAAGGGTCCATTACAACCACTTGAGGTTCCCGAATGGAAGTGGAAACACATCAATATGGATTTCGTGACGGGTCTTCCCAAAGTTTCTCAATGCTTGGATGAAATTTGGGTCATCGTAGATAGATTGACCAAATCCGCTCATTTCTTGCCTATACGAGAAAACTTTTCACTTGAACGTCTTGCCGGTATATACATAAATGAGATTGTGAGATTGCATGGCATGCCAGTTTCCATAGTTTCTGATCGAGATCCTAGATTCACTTCACGCTTTTGGATCAGTCTACAAAAAGCTATGGGCACTGAACTATGTTTTAGTTCTGCATACCATCCTCAAACGGACGGACAATCGGAAAGGACGATCTAGACCCTCGAAGATCTTTTGAGACTTTGCGTACTAGACTTCAAAGGAAGTTGGGATAAGTACTTGCCATTGGTGGAATTTTCTTACAATAACAGTTACCAAGCAAGCATAGGCATGGCTCCATTCGAGGCTTTGTATGGAAGGAAGTGTCGCTCTCCAGTATGTTGGAATGAGGTAGGAGAAGCAAAATTGTTGGGACCCGAGTTAGTACGCTTGACAACAGAAAAGATCCAAATGATCCGACAATGAATACAGACGGCACAAGAACGACAAAAGAGTTATGCTGATCTTCATCGGAGAGACGAAAGTTTCAACGTCGGAGATCATGTATTCTTACGTGTTTCTCTATGGAAAGGGGTTACGAGATTCGGAAAGAGAGGAAAGCTCAACCCTTGATTTATTGGCCCATTTGAAATCCTCGATCGAATAGGAACCGTAGCCTATAGACTTGCCCTACCACCAAGTATGTTTCGCATCCATAACATTTTTCACATATCTATGTTACGTAAATATATGAAGGACCCAAACCACGTCATTGAGTTAGAACCAGACGTTACAGTAAAGGATTTAACGTACGAGGAGGTACCTGTTAAGATCCTAGATAAGAAGGAGCAGATCCTACGCTCAAAGGTTATACCTCAAGTTAAGGTTTTATGGAGGAACCAAGATACTGAGGAAATGACCTGGGAGCTAGAATCTAAGATGAAATCTAAGTATCCTTGCCTCTTCGATATACCAGGCACGTCAATTTCGGGGACGAAATTTCATAAGGAGGGGAGGTTGTAAGACCCCAAATTTTATGAAATATAAAATTTAATTTTTTCTTCATATATATGTTCATGAAACAGTAAGTGGTTAAATTGATAAAGTTAAAAGTTAAGGATGTTATGTGTAAATTATATTATGTCGGACAATATTCGTTTGGTGGGGAAATATTCGTTCTGTCGGGGAATATTCGTATGATGGCACCGTACGAACCAATCATTGGTGGACCCCACAACGAATAATTGCCGGATATAGAAAATAACATAAATAATTTTTAAATGGTCTATGGTACTATCACTTTTAATTGTTAAAATATCCGGTGGTAAAAGAATAGTAATATACGGTATTACAAGTAACACACGGTATTGTATAGTAGCACACGGTATTGCACAGTAGCATACGACATTGCACAGTGTTTTGTATTATTAAACTGATAAAGTCGTTATCGTACAATATTTGACTTTCTTGTCACACGCACAATAATTCATATTATTAAACTGATAATTGTCACAGTAGCATATGCACAGTAATTCACATTATTGAATCAATAATTGTCATGACACAGTAACGTATTATTTCTTTTACATACTTTCTGCATTATTGTTATCTCTATTATGGTGTTATTTAAACAGTTGTATTTCATTAATTAATTGACTTGATATCTAACTTAGAGAGCCAACTACACTGTATTTATAACAATTAGTCATAATAATGAATAAATGTGAATTATTGTTGAATAATTGAATTGATAAAGTTATTTGTTTATAATATAAAGTTAGGTGATATAAAATGAATGGTATAGATTAAAGATAATACATAATTTAAAATGGATGGTGTAGATTAAAAGATGATCTTTAAATGAATGGTTTAGATTAAAGAAATCTTAAAAGATGAAATGAATGGTATAGATTAAAGATAATATATAATTTGAAATGGATGGTGTAGATTAAAAGATGATCTTTAAATGAATGATTTAGATTAAAAAAATCTTAAAAGATGAAATGAATGGTATGGATGAAACATTATCTTGAAATGAACGGTTTGGATTAAATTAGAAAATCTTGGCTATGATAAGATTTTTGGCTATAAATAGAGGCCTTAACTTAAAGATTTTTCATAAACTTCCTTACTTGTTCTTTCTTTCACTCTCTAAATACTTCTTGTGTAAGTTCTCTCTAAGTGTGCTTAAGTCATCTTGAGTATTTGTGAAGATCTACAAGTGTACGTGTACTGTTCATGTTAATCAACTTCATTTAAATCAATATCCAGTCACGTGTTAAGATAATGGATTATCATTATTTGATTCTCGAAAATAATATCATTTCTTTTTTACCCATAAGATGTGCCATTTATTTCCATGTATTAATTTGTGGGAATAACCTTACGGCGCGGATTACCGTCTGTTGGTGAATAACCTTTCGTATTCATTCCTTATTAATCTCTGAGAATAACCTTACCGCCTGTTTGGTGAATAACTCTTCGTATTCAATTTTTATTAAATTGTGGGAATAACCTTACGGTGCGGATTACCGCCTGTTGGTGAATAACCTTTCGTATTCATTCCTTATTAATCTCTGAGAATAACCTGACTATGCGGATTACCGCATGTTTGGTGAATTACTCTTTGTATTCATTTCTTATTTGTCTCTTGTGGAAATAATTTGTTTACACGAATTATCACATGACACTTTTATTGCATATTTGTTTGTAATATCATTTTCTTTCCTTTCATATTCGTAAGTGATAATATTTTTCTTTATACTCATAAGGGATACCATCTTTTTCATCTTCCATTATTTAAACTTACTATGGTAAGGGATATTAATTTCCTTCACATTTTGTTAATCAAACCTGCTACGGTAAGAGAGATTATTTTCTTTCATACACCTAAATTGAAACTTATTATGGAACTATCATTTCTATAATTCCTGAAAATATTATATGTTTTATAATAATTGCACTTCATCATTTCCCTAAACAGAACGTGGTTAGTCCATAACAAATCATTTGACTCTGAAAATGAAAGCTTTGTATTCTAGTGCCTGTTTAGTTTATTTGATCAAATCCTTGCTTTCCTTGGTCAAAACAAAGCTTTCCACGTACGCTTCATCACCTGAATATATATATAAGCAAGCATCATTGGTGCTACCATTTAATATAATTTGGAGATCACCCGATTCCATATTTATTACTTATGCATGCATGTATTTGCTTGCATGCAAGAATATGCTAACTGTTCCGCACTCCATTCTAAACCTAGTTAATTAAGTGTTGCATATGATGCTGCATGTTAAGAAAGATGCATTTATTTATTTAGTATAATTTGGGGATTATCCCGTATTTATCATTATTATGCATGCAGGTTTCTAAACCTAGTTAATTAGGTGTTGCATGTTAAATTTTTTATTTAATCTTCAAACTTTTTGAAAAGGTAATAGATTTTACAATTTTTAGGAAAACCTATACTTACCGAGTCAACTAGTTGAGTTTTTAAATTTATAAATAAATAAATATAACTCACCAAGTTTTCAAATTAAATTTAATTAGATGACACGCTTTTATATATAGGTACTCCTATTTAAGTATTGATAGCACCCCTTAATATTTGAGAAAACTATGATCCTTTTTTGCAAAGTGATTGATATTTGATGTCGGATTAGCTGATCACATATATGTTCTAGTTATGTAATTGAATGCCAATTAGTTGGTTAATTTGGAATGGCAGTATGTAATTTTTTATTTAGTGATCATTTTATCTATTAAGCTAAATTAAAGAGTGTTGTCCTTTCCTTTTCTTAATTGTTGTAGTTCTTGCTTTCTAATTTAAATCATCTCCTCAGCAACTACGAAAGAATTAAAATAATAGAATCAATTAATCATTATGAATTATAGCCAAAAAATTTATTATAACAAGAGGCACAAGTCTAGATAAAAATGGTTAATTATAAAACAACCCGAAACATCTTTTACGTACAAAATATAAGAGGAAAACTTAATTACAAAAGAAATATTAAGTGATCGAGGAAAAACCAAACAAGTTCATAAACTTACTTCTTTAAGCAGTCGTTTTTCTTGAGATATGAGTCGATTTGGTTTTTCTTCTGCAGATCTTGGTTTGTCCTTTTTATTTCTTTGAGAGTTTCGGGAATATGGTATAAACTTTTGAAGGCATAAATACATCTTTTTCGGCCACTTATGGTTTCAAAGCAACATGTGTCACATCTTTTGTCGAGAGTTTTAATTTGATATATCGACTCCATAATTTTAATTAAATTTATTAAAAGTTATGCTCAAAACAAAATTAATTCCTTTAAACTTAGATTTTCTCCCTTCCTTCCTTTGGGCAGCGCATCATCCCCCGACTCGCGCTACTACAATGTAGCCCGTGGTTTAAAGTATTAACAAGTTATATATAAATCCTTTTCTATTTCAAAAAGATTATTTGCAGTCAATATAAAATATTTTTAAATTTAAAATTGACATAAATTTCTTTCATTTTAATCGACATAATAATGAGTATTGTAAATTTACTTGCTATATTAGTTTATTATTTCATAATTTTTAATATATCATCTTAATTTTAAATTTACAAACGTCTTAAATTAATTTTTAAAAATTAATAATAATTTTATAATTTAGAAGAGAGAAAGTATGTTTTAATTTTTCTGGACTCCATTCAAGAAACTCCCGAGTTCGTATCTTAGTAAAACTAGTGAACACCACTTAATTAATAAATACTACTATACTTTTAGGGTAAGCTAATTAGTTATGCATATTTTACATTAAAATTGTTTATTTTAGACATTCTTTTGTGGTCATGTAATTCTTGTAACATGAAATTTGTAACATATATGCTACTTACTTTTACTCTCAATTGATTAGGTATTATCATGACACCACTATTATATTTTTAGAAATAAATTTGAAAAAATAAAACTGTCTTTAAAAATCATCGTTTTATAAATATATATTTAATTTTGAAACGAATGGATCAGTATTAAAGGTACATTTGAAAATATCTTTTTAAAAATATATTTCTTAATTGTGAAATTGTAAAAGTATTATTTATTTTCAGGCACTAAAATTTGTGGTTAAAATATCAATTTACATTCACGCATGGGGACTCATCGAATATCCCCTACATTTATTCCATATTAATATCCAGTAAATTTCAACAAAAACAATGTATAGATATGCATGCATGCATTAAAACTTAATAGAGAAATTAATTGTGGGTATTTCAAGAATCATTCATTTAATTTCTTGGGCAATGAAATGGAGAATTCTTGAAACTAAGTTCTTGATCAATCCTATATAAACCAAACTAAATCAATCTTTTTGTTTAACCAAATGGCTGCGGATACTATTAAGAAAGGCTTTTGGTCAGCTTTTTCATGGGTGAAATCCAAATCTCAATCTTTTTCTAATACCATTAAGAAAAGCTTTTCTTCAGCTTTTTCATGGGTGAAATATAAGATTCAAGCTTTGTTCAACTTCATATTGGAAAAGTTGAAAAAAGCCATAAGTTCTTTGAAGAGCTTATTTAAGAAGTTACGTTTAAGAGCACTTCTTGATTTTCTTGGTTCATTGAGCAGCATGGCGAAATTTCCGGTTGAAAATGTGAAGGAAGAAAAGATTTCGATTGCGTGGATGATTAAAAAGATTAAACTAGCTCGGGAATTTTTGAAAAATATGATATGTTTTCTTGATGATATTGTGGCTCTGCTTAAAATATTTGACTATTGAATTGATTTTGTTGGCTTACAATGAGAAATGTGGTGGCAAGCTCGTATGCAACGTCTTATTTAGTATCTATAAATGCTAAAAATTGTGTTGGCTTTTAACTTTTTCGTCTAGTTTTCTTGTTCATATTCTTGTTCTTAGCTTCACACAATGAATCAAACACGAATCTTTGTAACCAGTTCAATTAAAAATATCCTCATCTACACTTCATTATTTTAATCTTATTTTTTTAGTATTTTTTCCCCAATTTTTTAAAGCAATATATAGATTTTTGTTGCGTATTACCCAATATTGATACCTATATCCGATACCGCATCAAGAACATCAATTGATTCCTACACGACATTTGTTACCGTGACTTTGACCCCGGTCCTTAACAGTCTTTTTTCATGGATATGCTTTATCCAATTGGCGCATTCAAATTGGATTTAAACTACTATTCTTTGTCAGAAAACTCCCAATTTTTAATAATTGCCAAATGACGATAGCACCTTTACTTTGCACTACTTCCCAGTAAACAAAATTTCTATATTTTACATTCAAGGACCACACTTATGGTTGTTGCAAACATGGACCTTATGTGTCTGAACAAGTCCCTTTGACTATGCGGTGAGGATTTTTTTGAGGTAACTATGCATATCCACTAGACGCGCACGTGTGAGTCGAGTGCACACGTAGTATTAGGTGGTTGTGACATATATGATATATCGCAGCAAATCCCTGCCAACTTGTAATAAAGTTACCTTTTTCGGGTTTCTGGTTCCAAACTTCAAAGAGAAACAATATAAAAGCGGGTCACTCCCCCCCACCCCTCCCATCTATTTTTTGTGCTAAGAGAGCATAGTATATCTCTGCATATATTTTAAATGACAAGCTAGAGAAAGTAGAGTGGACTATAATTAGCAGACTGGCTTTAGAACTACGTGAAGAAACCTGAAATTCTACTGAAAATAGAATCACCTGACAGATTCAATAGTTTACTTCTACATGTCAAATACCTTGAGATAAATATTAGCTGCTTTCCTCCATGAGACCATCCATGTGAGATGATTCCTTCTCTCTCCAGATTGCCAGTACTTCATCGGTTCTGAACCGCTGGGTGAATGTTGACTCCTCCATAGGGGTAGATGTACCATGAGCGTAAGCGAGGAGACCAGTATATGCAATCATTGCACCATTATCGATACAGTACCTGTCATCAGTAGCAAATAAATTTCCGCCCCTTTCGGAGCACATAGTTCTCATCATATCTTGCAAACGCTCGTTGCAGCCCACACCACCAACAATGAGAACATCTTTCTTGTCACAGTGTGCCATTGCCCGTTCCGTAATCTCCACAAGCATTGCAAACACAGTTTCCTGAAACAATTTTAATATGCAGGAAATGTGTCAAATATTGTCCCCAACAAAAGAAATAAACTGTGTAAAAAGATAGATGATACATAAAACCACATAATCTATACCAATTATTAGATACAACTTTTAACCCAAACTGGAGAAAGATATGAGAAATTACCTGCAGGGAGTAACACAAATCTGCGGGGGTGCACTCATTATTTTTGAGCTTTTCTTCAGCAGTGGTTTCAATGTAACTTAAAATTCCACTGAAAGAAACATCCATTCCTTTTACAACATATGGAAGGTCTAAAAAAATTTCTCCTTTCTTTGCAAGCTGATGAAGAGTAAAAACAAATTAGGCATTACTTTCTCAACTAAGTTCATTAATAGAATTCAAGAGTATATTCTCAAGAACAAAACATGAGCACCATTCAAAGCAATACAATTAATTTTAAATTTTCACCAGCAATAAAAAAGTTATGTCCTAAATTTAAAACTGGTTCACAATAAATGCTGTGTTTCACTTTTTTTCTTTTCTAGGATAAGTTTTACAGGACAGTCTGTTACATTATCCTTTTTAGCTCAAGTGTCATTATATAGAGAGATGATGCAATAAGCAATAGGATTTCATAACTGCATTGGGATATCATGATATCAATCACAGAACAAAAAATTATCAATTGATTTGAATAATGAAAGCATAAACAGAAACTAGACGGTATTCAAAAGGAGAAAGGGATAATGACAAAAATATGTAATTTCTTAGAAATTAGGTGAAATTTAAAAAGATAAGGATAAAACTATTGCAAAAATTAATGCAAGGTGCCTAAAATGGTAGACATCCTTGCACAATTCCAGAAATCTTCTAATGCCAGCTTTATTAACGTTGTTAAACAAGAAAGAAATGGACTCAACTAAAAGCACATTCCTCAGCTCATCAGTAACAGTTGAACGCAGCAGCAGCCCATACACCAACTGTAGACTATGATCCACAGCTATTCAAAACAACAAAGCATCAATTTCCGCTGCTCATGATCTGTTGTATCAATGCTTCATCTTAAGCAGATCCATCCAGAGCCACATATTCTAATCAAATGCATGCAACTTTTGGGTTTTATTATTACTTATTTTTCACAGCCTCAAACTATTTGGAACCTTAAACTGTTAAAGAAGCATCTGAATACCAGTGTGTCAAATGTAGCTTTACTTTCTTTCCTCAAATCAAGGACATTGTCAGTCTGTTTGTGAAGTACAGCTAAGATCTGTTAATTCTGTCAGTTCTTTTCTCAGGAGGGAGTGTTTGTGAATCCCACCTTAGGGGGATCTCTCATTGAATGGGAGATGGAGGCAACAGGTGCTTTCTTTGGAAGGCGTGGAGGTGGAGGTGGAGGGGAGAGAGGTATTACAGAGTTCTATACAAAAATGGAGTTAAGGGGGAGTTCTTTGTGAAATCGTATTTTAAGATATTTACTTGTATTGGTGGACGGCGCTTTCCTTAATAGATAATTTGGAAATCCAAGGGAAGCTGCTATACATGATATTCGGACAGGTAAGAAATTTAACAAAATAAAGAACGCTTGTGTTAGCACTTGGTCAATGTTTATATGCAAGTGCAATGGGAAGTTAATTGATGGATTTGTTGTGTCTGTTTTGGCTGGTTTGGCAAGAAAAGGGAAAATAGAACGCTTGAAGGAGGAAATGTCTATAGAGAGGTTGATAAATTTCTTACTCCATACTCCATATTTGTGGACTGAGGGGTCATTTCTATTTCGTCCTTAACCAGATTTGAATTTCTAGGCAGCTTCTCTATAAGCATATAAGGCCGATTGTGTATACATTTTGTTCATTTGGGATTTGCACCTTTTGGTTATTTTTATGTGAATTGTTTTTACTATACACTTTGTTCATTTGGGATTTGCACCTTTTGGTTATTTTTATGTGAATTGTTATTACTAACAACTAAACTGGGAAAATAAAGTACATCTATGATCTTCTGTTCTGATACTAGAATGTAAGTTTTTTAAACAGGATAGCAAAATCTAATCTTTAAGATATCATATTTTAAAACATATTCAAGGCAACAAGTGCAAACATATATGATGCATATGTTTGTCTGAATGCTTTTAAACAACTGTGGACGTATATTAGGAAAACCAACTATAAACTCATACTTGCTCGATGTTGTACCCAGGTGCTGGATCATTTGACAACTCCAAAACCCTAGCAAACCGGTCCAAGCAATTCCCAACAGCAATGTCAATTGTCTCCCCGAAAATCCGATACCTCCCTTCACTAAATGCAATCACCTGTGTGTTTCCCCCACTCACATACAACACCACTGGATCTTTCGCCCCAGTCACAATCCTCCCCATCTCAATATGAGCAACACAATGATTCACTGCAACAATTGGTTTCTTCCACAGCTGTGAAAGCACACGTACAACAACTGCAGCAACCTGCAGCGGTGCGCCCATGCCCGGACCTTTAGTGTAACAAAGACAATCAATCTCATTCGGGGTTATTTGAGCAGCTTTGAGGGCAGAGTTAATCAAAGGAAGGACATGTTGAAGATGGTGCTGTGCAGTTTCCCGAGGGAGAAATCCTTGACCAGGAGGGGTAATGTAAGTATGTCGCGGGTTTGATAAAATTGTGCCATCTAGGGTCACAACCCCAACTCCAATCTTGTTGGCTGACCCCTCAAACCCCAAGGCTATCATTTTCTTCATCTCCAAGAACAATTTATAGTACTTCCCAACACAAAAATCAACTCAAAATACGGTTACTATCTCCTCAAATCGAGTTGTATCCTGTTATGAAGTAAAAATATTTACGGATAAATTTCAGAGGCAATAGCATGAATCACAAAACTTATGTATACCAATTAGCAAGACATATAAGATACAAAAAGAAGAAATACAGAACAAAACTATCATTATATTCCTCTCCAAAAAACCGGTACATGTACTTTCAGCCCGAAACTTGATTGAACTTGTGAGTGCAAAGAAAATTATATACCTTGACTAGCTAAGGAACATGAAATTAGGATGGCCAGGGAAAATCATTAAAAATATATCTTTTTGGCGTTAGAAATAATGTTCCTTTTCTTTTTTATCTTGGTAATATGTGAGTATTTAGATTAGGAGGCAGGGGCGCGGCAGATAGCCAACGAACATGTATCCCCAACACTCTGAAAGTAAAGAAAAAACACCTCTGTGAAGAATTTAATCAAACATATTAACTTCAACAGCAAACACCATTTATAAAACAGAACAAACTGACTTGAATATATAAATATTTCAGTATTTTTGCAATCCAGAAAACAAGAACAAACAAGCAACATCAATGCTCAATATTGACTATAATAATAATAATATCCATGAATCCTCATCAGATGCAATTAACAATTTTCAATAATTTAAATAATCTCTTCTTCAAATACCCACTGATCCCACCCAAGTCTTTCTGTTACCAATCTTTTTTCTCAATTCTTCATTTGCCCCAAGAGAGCTGTAGCTCCCCTTTTGTTAGTATATATATCTACTCAATCAGAATCTAAACCCACCAGAAGTCCTAAAACCACCCAGACACCCAGTATCCCAAATTCTCAAATGTTATTCTACATACCAAAATCATTATTCAAAATAGAATCAGATAGAGAAAAAGAACCTTGCTGCCTGCAGCTGCCGCCGCCCTGCTTTCAGGAAGATGACCCCTGTAGCTCAAGCCGTTCTTTTGACCTTTCTCAAAACATATTGGGGGTAGTTTAGTCATTTTCGATACCACATCCTTTTATTTTTAAGAAGAAAGGTGAGTTTGTGAGTATTAATTTGTCGTAACACGATATATGTACACGACTTTTCAATGAAAACAAATGGAAAACTTAAATTAGAAAAAAATAGAAAATTTAGAAGTTTTTTTATATGTTGTTATTAAATTTAGAAAAAATAAAATAAAATTTAATTTTTAGATTTAAAATACTATTATATATATATACTAAATTTTTTTATAATTTGTTTATTTATTTATTAAAAAACCCAATTACAACAATTAATTGATAAATAAATAAATAAAAACTTCAAATTTTTCGTCCATTTCTATACTTGTCCGACCATTTCAAAAACAGAGTGACAAAGTGTTAAAGTTATACTTAGAATAAATTGATTAATTTTTCAAAACTTGAGGGTTTGTTTTGTATTTTTTAAGGTTTACTGTATGGTGCAAAATCCCCACTCCTTCCTTAGTCAATAAGCCACCCTCTACTCTACAAATTATATATCAAATGGCAAGTTATATTTCTCATGGCTTCCGTAGAATTCGCTTACATTCACTTCTCAAGACATCATCTTTGAGGTATCCCGTAACTTTTTCTCTTACTAACCCTTATTTCCAACTCCCCCTTTTATTTCATATTTTTCTTACAAAATTTCAGTTTCAATTCTCCGTTACCCAGAACCAAGTTTTGCTCTTTCGAGACCTCTAAATGCACTCAATCAATCAAACCCTTTATGGGTTTTCAAGAATTTCAGTCATGGTTCAGTCAATCTTGTGATATCTAAAGGAAAACCCAGGTTTGAAACCCACGAAATTGACCCTCCAAAGAAAGAGAAGTTGATGACCAAGAAAAGGTTGAAAGTTAAGAGGAAGAAAGAGAAACAGAACAGAAAATCAGCCAATAAGAGAGACCCGAGAAGATTAGGTGTCAAAGGGAAAAAAGGGAGGCAAAGGTTTGCAAATGTTGAGGAAGGAATTAAGTACAACCTTGAAAAGTTGAGAACTTTAGAAGTGTTTTAGTAATGAAAGTGTGTATTGGATTAGGATCCTCTCCATTACACATTACATATTTCATCCAATTTTATCCGAAACACATTTAGCATCATAAATATTACATTTTGCGATACGATAAAATTTGTCGCAAATAATTGTGTCACCAGTACGGTTGTTTACAAGCAATAATTGGCTAATTTGTTTTGTTAAATGTGTATATATTGTAGGAAGTTGGGTGAAAGGTGTAATGGAGGGGTCCTTATACTTTTGTTGTTCTTTTCTTTTATAGTTGTGCTAAATTTATGTGAATTTGGATTTGGCATTTTGTTATTTTCTCTTTATTGTTGTAACATAAGATTAAGATTATAGCAAATTAATATATATGGAATGGTGGATGATGGAAGTTTTGGCAAGAGAATTTGAAGGAATAAGTTTTTCTGCTTTGCTTGCAAACAAATCTAGGTGCATTATATCAATTTTCATTACATTTTTGGTAATATGTTTCTTATTTCGATGTCGATGATTCATGTTGATTTTTGAGCTGGATTTAATTGACATGTTTTTAACATCACACATGCTCTGTAATCTTTAAGTTTTCCTTAAAGATTTATGCAGTAGTATTCACTTCTTGGTTATGCACTTTTAGATTTAAAATCCATTTTATAGGTATAATTACTTCTTTTTTTTTTAATTTACTGAATCTTTTACAAATACATTAAGTTATATTGATTGAGGCTTTGTGTATCCAAAATTTTGAATAATAGTGTACTAGTAGTTCATTAATTACTTATTTATTTAGGGATAATGCTAGGGTCTTAAATTTTATGTCTCAAATGATATGGCTGTAAATAAGACAATTAGTACTTTGTAGTATACCCAATCACATGGGATGTATTCAACTAATGTAATGTAATGTAATGATGCCACATTATTTAAGACACTATTCTAGACAATTACTTTTTCTTTTTTTTTTTGGTGGTTGGGGGGAGAGAGCAGAGAATCTAGCTACGAATCCCATGCATGACAAGGTGTTTTTCCGTTTGATTAAGGGTTCCTAATATGAATATTTTATACTTAATATAGAAGGATTTAAGCATTGTGAAGTATTGTTGCTAGGTCTAAGGAGAGTACTAGTAAAGTCTATGTATAAAAAATAAAGAGGAGGAGATGAAAGAAAATAAAAAAGAAATTTTGTATAACCATCAGCCTAAGTTACACGAACTCGGATGGAGTGTCTGTTGGACATGGTACGGTATTGTGTAGAGTCTGACACAGGTACTCCTCAATTTTGATAATTTTTTACAGTAAAATGAAGTGTTCAGTACTTATACCATTGTTTAAATGTTTGAGTGTTTAGTGTCAGAGACAGGTACTTCAGGAAAAATTGAAGAGTCCGTGTAACCTAGATGGTTAGGCAAACATGAATGAAAACTTTGGTTGGTTGAACTTTCTCGATATCTTTGAATATTTCAATAGCATTTAAAAAAATGGAAATTTGCTTAAGGACCTTTATAGCTGTCAAATACACTACTTCTTTATGATTTTCAATGATCGATGGATGGGCAAGGTTCTTGATACCATCAAGAATGTGGTTGGGATTTATAACTTTCGGTGACAACGAGGGTGATTTGAATATATTATGAAGCTAAAATGTTGTTCAAACTCAAGATCAACTAAAAGGGGATGCTTTAAGGAGTCTGTTAGAGCACAATTTTGGAGTCTGGGCTTCTTCTATCAATTTAAAGGGTGAATCCAGATATTCATAAAAGATCTGTATGATAAAGCTGGTTATGAATTCGGTTTTCTGACCTTCTAATTTGTTGTCATGCATGTAGAGGCAACACTTTTAGACATCATACGATTTTGAGACAGGATAAATGATAAGTGAGACCTTATAAGAGGGAGCTGCTATATCTAACTGAGATAGATAATGTTGCTTACTTTCTTGTTGGTTTGTATTGGTTGTTCCCTGTCTCTCTCTCTCTAGTATTTCCTTCTTGTCGTATATTTTGAGTTATTACAAATTTTATACTCACCACTTCTCACCTGTTATAAATTCATCTTCTTTATTTCAGTTATGTTTTTTTCCTAATAATTTCTTTTGGTTATGTTTGAGAGCAACGTAGTTGCTTCAAGCCTGAAAGATACTTGCTACCATTTTTGTGGGTTTGGCTAAAAGCCTAAAAGTACTTATCAAAGTACTATTACTACCTCTCTCTGGAAATAAGAGTCCTACTTTTTTTGTGGCTGTTTTTTTCAAAATTTAAACTTTGCATAGGATACACTTGGACATAATTTTTTCAATAATTTAGTTATGATGATAAAATTATTGAAAAAATTTAGTATTTAAAGTTTAGTGATGGAGAAAAAATGAAATAAATTATGTGTAAGCGTGTTATATACACACCTTAATTTGAAGGGAAAAAAGTTGTCCGACTCTCGTTTTAAGATGGAAGGAGTATTATTTAAGCATAGAAACAAATGTGAGAGTATGTTAATTATAATTTTACTGCAAGATAATTTATAACTGATCAAATAGGTGGTTATAGTTATTGATTGCCAAAATCGATTCTATAAATGTTTATTTTCTAAGTCTCCCATGTAGTTCATCACTCTCTTTCCCCAAAACTTCCCTTTTTACAGTTATGTTCTTTTACAGCTTATATTAATCTTTTGTAAGATTGGAAAGATGATTCTAGATTGCATGATACTTGTTTATTATTTAATATTTAACATAGTGACTTTTACAAAAGTAAGTCCTTTTCTTGTAAAACTTTACATTTCAGGCAAAAATTAAGGAGGGCTTGCTACTTGAAAGGCTTAAACGTTATGAAGTTTCTAAACTTTAGTGCCCTCTTGTAAACCACATGAACTGACTGGTGAAGAACGTTTTTACATGAAGAAGATGGTCCAGAAGGGATCTGATTATGTACCAGTTGGGAGGAGAGGAGTATTTGGATGTATTATTCTTAATATGCATATACATTGGAAAAAACATTAAATAGTTATAATCATTTGCAAACCTTGTAAAGTTGGTCAACTAAAGGAGTATGCAAATGATATTGCCAGATTGAGCGGCGGAATCCCAATTTACCTAATTGGAGATGACACAATAATTTTTTTTATTGAGGAAAGGATTATGTGCAACCAAAAGTTATGTCACCAATTGACACATTGTCCAAGAAATGGTGTGTTCCTCAACCTTTCATGTTTTCAAATGTCGGTTCTCCTTTTCTTTTCATTTATTTAATGTTCTCAAGTCTCAGCACGTACTTTGTAACTAAAGTATTATTCTCTAAAGATAAACCAAAAAGATCCGCTATAATAATGTCCATCACCACCCGTCCCCCCCCCCCCCCCCACCCCCAAATGGTGATATTTTCTGCTCTAGTTTATTTCTACCAAAATATACTTTTTTGGTCAGAAAAAGCAGAGTAGTCCCTTAACGCTTGTTCATATTTCAGTAATCTTAGCTGTACTGCGTAGAAAAGATGAACTATGCTGTAAGACTCCGAATTTTATGAAATACAAAAATTTAATTTTTTTTCATATATATTTTTCTGAAACAGTAAGTGGTTAAATTGATAAAGTTAAAAGTTAAGGAGGTTATGTGCAAATTTTATTTTATCGGACAATATTCGTTTGGTTGGGGAATATTCATTTTGTCGGGGAATATTCGGGTTGTACGACGACGCAGAAATAATTAATTATTGGTGGACCCCACAACAGAATATTTGTCGGATATAAAAAACGATAGAAGTAACATTTTTAAATAAAAATAGTCAACGACGTTATCACTTTTAACTGTTAAAATACCGGTGATAAAAGAATAGTATCATACGATAATTCATGGTATTTTACTGTAGCAAACGATATTCTACAGAAGCACAAGGTATTGCACAGTATCTCATATTATTGATCTGATAACGTGGTCATTGCACAGTATTCATCAATAATTGTTGTTGCACAGTATTTTGCATTATTGATTTAATAATTGTCATTACACTGTATTTCATATCATTGACTCAATAATTGTTGGTGCACTGTAGTTTAAAATTATTGAATATAATAATTGTCATAGTAGCAAATACACTGTAATTTATATTATTAAATTAATAATGATCTGTAATGTGTTTCTTACATTATTGTTGAATTATTGTTGTAGCATTATTTTATTATATATGTTGGACCCACAGGAAGAATAAATAAAATAAAAAATATATATAATTATTTTTACTATTTTGAATAGTAACATGTGGAATCATGTGGGGGCCACATGAAAATTGAAATATGAAATTGGTTGCTGGAGTGGGTGGGATGGCAGCCGACTGTGCTGCCATAATTGAAAATTAAGGCTGGCGTGCAGCACGCTAGCAGTTCACCTATCACGCACAGTGACTCCCTTTCCCCTATAAATAGCTTGCTCAGCTGAATAGAAAAATCACACCTAAAACATAAAATTTTTCTATAAGAATTTTATGAGTTTTATCTGATAATAGTAAGGTTATCTTGAGTATTTGAAAGCCAAAAAGAGTGCAGGAATTTTTCAAGTAAGTCTTTTATTAAAGAGTAGTAATTTCATAAATTTCTATTTTTCACGATATTCACAAATCTTCCTTTAAAAGACTTTTCTTTAAGAAGATTCATTTTTAAAAGCTTTATTTGGAAGATTTATTTTAAAAACTATTTTAAAGTTGTTATATTATACGACAAAAATTATGTTAAATATATATAATTTTGATAGTTCATAATATACGAGTTATCATACACTTTGAAATTTATATGTGGTAATTACTAATTATATTATAAATATATAGGTTGATCAATCTCATTTAAATCAATATTCAGTTATGTGTTAAGGTAAGGGGTATCATTCTTTTCATCATCATAAATGGATATTATTTTTCTTACTGTAAGAGATTATCATTCTTTGATTCTCGAAAATAATATCGTTTCTTTCTTACTCATAAAATGTGTCATTTATTTCCATGTATTAAATTGTGGGAATAATCTTACGGCGCGGATTACCGCTTGTTGGTGAATAACCTTACGGCGCGGATTACCGCCTGTTGGTAAATAACTTTTCGTATTCATTCCTTATTAATCTCTGAGAATAACCTTACGGCGCCGATTACCGCCTGTTTGGTGAATAACTCTTCGTATTCAAATTTTATTAAATTGTGGTAATAACTTTACTGCGCGGACTACCGCCTGTTGGTGAATAACCTTTCGTATTAATTCCTTATTAATCTCTGAGAATAACCTTACGGCGCGGATTATCGTCTGTTTGGTGAATAACTCTTCGTATTCAAATTTTATTAAATTGTGGGAATAACCTTACTGCGCGGATTACCGCCTGTTGGTGAATAACCTTTTGTAAATTTCTTATTTGTCTCTTGTGAAAATAATTTGTCAACACGAATTATCACATGACACTTATATTCCATATTTGTTTGTAATATCATTTTTTTCCATATTCGTAAGTGATATTAATTTCCTTTATACTCATAAGGGATACCATCTTTTTCATCTTCCATTATTCAAACTTACTATAGTAAGGGATATTATTTCTTTTATACTCTTAACTTACTATGGTAAATACTATTTGGTAAAGTTTCCTAAAATGATTATATGTTCCTTAATAGTTTGTGCTTCATCTAATATTATTTCAACTGAGCCTTCCTACTTTTCTAAACGTTTCGATTGAACTGTAACCGTTATTCTGAACTGTGGATCTTGAATATTATTTTTGAATTTCACTCCACATCATGTTGACAATTTGGACATTATTTGAATCTGCACAAAGTAAACTTTCGATACTTATTGTTTATCCTGTTTCTTCTGTTCATCATTTGTATCACTGTTATTTGTACTAATCATTAAGAATCAAGCTGTTGTGAATATCTGTGGTCGGGGGCACATATGCGATATAATTGTTGAACATATGATAGGTTAAAGGCGATATAATAGGTTAAAAAGGCGATACATCTGTTCGGTGTCTTTTATGACACGTGGTGAAAGTTCTCTTTGGCCCGTAGTGCAAAAATGAACTGTTGTTTGGTATGATTATGACTAAAGGCTGAATACTGGTATAATCATGACCGTTGGTGTTATATTGAATATCTTTGGCCCGTAGTGCAAAGATGAACTGTTGTTTGGTATGATTATGACCAAAGACTGAATACTGGTATAATCATTACTGTTGGTGCTATATTGAATATCTTTGGCCCGTAGTGTAAAGATGAACTGTTAATTTGCATGATTATGATCAGAAACTGTGAATTTGTATTATCATGACTAATGGTATTTCAGATGATAAAAGTTGATGATATTTTTCCTAAAAAAAGAAGAAGCGAGTGGACATTATAGTCTGTATTATTCTTCTAATTGATTGTTCATTTCGCTGCTATTATTGATCTGAACATTGTTCAAGAATTTAACTGCAGTTTTTGATATAAACATTGTAGTCTATTGTATTCTATCAAGAACTCAAATGTTGAAGGCTAATGATAATTTATTCGTCATTATCTTAGTCATGATATTTCTTACTGGGCCATTTGAGCTCACCATTTCTTTTTGTTCCATTGTTTTTCAAGAGGAGATGAGAACGTAGCTGAGTCTAGCCGGAGGATGAAGTGAGAGTCTGAGGGATAGCTATCATAGTCTTCACGTGTTGTAAAATAGTATGACAATAATAGTGAAGACTTAGTTGTGTATTATTATACACTGTATTGTTAAACGTTATAATAATTTTGTTGTAGTCTTTTGACAACTCAAGTTTGGGCTGTATGGGCCCAGATTTGGGGGTGTCACATATGCAGTTACAAAATATGGATTAGGTTCATAATAATCTTTTTATGCAAGAGAAAGGAAGTATCTGGTTTCCAAATAGTATTAATTGAACTTCATTTGGGTATTTCCAGTAACTATTGTGCACAATACAATTATCCCGAAAAAAAATGTCTTGCTCACAATCTCCTGTCGGTTATTTTGTTTTTATATAGATGTTGATCCCTTTAATGAGTTCCGAATGAGGTTGATTGGTGAAGTAGTGCAGTATAAACTCAATCAATGAATAATAGAACTAATGTTTTATATAATGTAAAACACTTATGAGTTTGAAAATCTATTACTTTAAGAAACTCTAGCTGTGTAATAAAATTTTAAGCTATTTAGTTATACATGTAAGGATATATGTTTAATAGATAATGTTGACGCCTGATTCTGTTCGGCTGTCCTGCTGGCCGTCCGGGAAGAATACCTGCACAAAAGTCCTAACGGCTTGGGCCGTTGGTGGACTCATCCGGTGTAAGTGTTAGTGAAGGTTTCAAGATAGGTCAACGATGGAGGCTTGAGTATCTAGTGTAGTAGAATAATGTGTGTAACCCTTACCTTCACTATTGACTGGATATTTATAGCACTTACTTAACACTTACCAGTCCTATTAGGAATGTTCATCGGAGAAGTAATAATGGAATAGGTAAGTGACTATCCTAAATCTCTTAGGATGCAAGACTCCTACTCCAATTAGGATTAGATATAATAAATCATTGCTATCCGAATGAATTTAAGAACTGTACCCAAGCCCATCGGACTTTGGAGTCCTCATGATAAACCGCAAGGCTGATGGTCCGTTGGGCCTAACCCAATACGAATTACCTGATCAGGCCTGACGAAATATACATCCTAACATTGTCCCCCACTCCTCCAATACATAAATGTGTTGGAGGAGTAGAATAAAACATTCTGAAGATATATGTAAGCGGACAGATCCATAGGAAAATTAACTCTTCGGGACTCCAGGTAAGTTCTTCGCCCTCTATTCTTCAATACTCCACACTGGTTAGAAGTACACAAATCACGAGAGCACAAGTTTCGTCTTTTCGAGTTGAAGACGAGGTCACCGTCGCTGAACCGGGGATCCCAGAGGGTCAACCGTGGAAACCAGTAGTCGTGGAGTGGATGAGGGACGTAGAAGAGTATAACAAGAGTAAATATATCTCCCTTCTATATAGAGTAGCAAACATCCCCTCTTCCATCCGAAACCATCATTTCGACCTGGCCCAGACAGAGTTTTACATTCCAGAGTTGTATGAAATTAAGGGACCCGGGGCTGGTGAAATGATGTATTATCAGCCCGAGGGGGGATGGATTCCAATCCATCGACATATGATGATCTTCGGGGTCCGATTTCCACTTCGCACTTTCGTCCTGGAGTTGTTGCACACGATAGGGTTTAGTCTAAACTAATTATCCCTCAATTCTTTTATCCATATAAACAGCTTCATCGCTTTCTGTGCCTCTAAATCGACCCCACCAGCCCTAGACTTCTTATTTCAATTCTTTTCCATCACTAACAATAAGGAAAATGGGTTCTTCCAAGTAATGAAAAACCCCGATAGAGATACCCTGATGGAGACCCCCTCAAGCAATAAGGGATGACATGGGGACTGGTTTTTCATTAAGGGACCGGACACTGAGATGGTTGGACCTTGGGTAGACCCAAACAAAGACCAGCTGAATCTGAAGAGGATCTCTCGAGCAAGGTTGGAGGAGTTCAAGATCTTATATTCCAAGAGACCGTCTGTGAAGTGGGATCGGGATCTCCTTAATGACCAAGACTGATTATATTCTTTTGGCTGTAAGTCTTTTACTATGCTTGTTCCTTGACTCTGACTTGATAAAATACTTACTTATTCTGATTGTATTGCAGTGGTTGATCAAGGAAAGCATCCCGATAATGAAGCCATACTTGAGGCAGCCGGTGTCTCGAGGGGCAAACTAAGTGTCACGGAGAAACTAAAGGCGAGCCGCATCTTGAAGGCTACAAAGCCCACGAGTCTTGCTGGGACTACCATCGCTGTCGAGGTAGGGACGAGATCTTCTTGAGTGGATGATATTATCAAGCCCCCAGGAGAAGAAGCGCCTGCTACCGAAGATCCGAGGCCCAGCAGACCAAAAATAAAAAGGAGGAGGTTGGTGCTAAGGTCCTCACTGGAGGCGGGAGCTAATAAATCTCCACTTCCTTAGGGGACCCTGGTCAACCCTCCTGTCGGGATTGAGGTCATCAATCAGCCAGAAGAACCAATGTCCCCTCTTCCTCGGTCCCTGGAGGATAACATTCCTGAAGAACAGGGGTCTGTATTTAACCAACAAAGAGGTTCGGCCAACCCTCCAAATACAACCGAGGAGAGACGAGTTGAGGGAGGACCAGACATTGATGCATTGGGTTCTGCGATGATCCCCATTGCTGCTACCGGCTATGAGGATGCCAACCTGAGGACTTTGATGGAGATGTTGTTTTCTTTCCACGCAAAGGTAAGGATCTACTCGCGATTTTATTGCTCAGATTGATTATACTTCTGATTTGTTATGGACTAACCATGCTCTCTTTAGGGAAATGCAATTCTTTTGAAGGTGTCTAACCAATAAAAGGTACTGGAGAAAGAATGCACTGAAGCCGTGCAGAATCATCAGAAGCTTTGGGAGCAATTGAAGACTACCCACGAGGGTTTCCGCATTATGCAAAATGAATATGAGAAGATGCGGAAGACGCGGGTCGAGAAGGATAATGAAATCGCTTGTCTTCAAGCCCGGCTTTATGATTATGAGAATAAGAGAAAACAGGTCCTTGAGCTATCCGAAACTAAGGAACTCAAGAGAGTCTGTCTTGAGGAAAAAGTGCAAGCACTTGAGGCCCAGGTTCTCCAGCAGAAGGAACTCCTCGATCAGTCAAATAATATCAATAAGCTTCAGACCGATCAACTGAAGAATCTGAAGGATAATATCGAACAGATCGTTGAAGGTTGGGCTGCTAAAGAGGCTGACTGGATGAACGGACCGATATGACTAAACAAGGGAGGGTCGAATTGGTTATCTCAATTGTTTTTCAAGTTTTTCAATTATTTACAGCGGAATAATAAAAGAACTCTTACTTAAAACTGTTCGACTCTATCTGGAGGACTTATAGTATGAATGTGACTCTATTTATTAATGAACTTGACTGATTCACAGTAAGTTTACTATGTAAATAAGACACAAACAAAGTAAAAACTAACTATGCAAACACACAATAACATGGGAGATTTTTACATGGTTTAGCACAATTTGTGCCAAATCGATCAATGTGACACTAGCCCAATGCCTAGTTGTATAACTTACAACTTTGACTGTTTTGTAGGCTCACCGGGCAACCTTATTATCTCCTACGCATATATATGCATAACCCATCTGTTTTCACAAGTTCATAGACAAACATATTCCTTACTCCATCTATTTTATGGGTTTACAGAAGACCATACCTATCTAAAAATAAAGATAGTGTTGTTTAAGAAAAAATAACAAACTTCACATGTACGCTTTATCATCTGAATATATATCTAGGCATGCTACCATTTAATATAATTTGGAGATCACCCGATTTCGTATTTATTACTTATGCATGCATGTATTTGCTTGCATGCATGAATATGCTAATTGTTCCCTACTCCATTCTAAACCTAGTTAATTAAGGGTTGCATATGATGCTGCATGATGTGATAAAAATTAATAACTACAAGTGCACAGTGTCAAATTGATGAACGAGCAAATACATGTCGAACCACAGAGAGTAGATTAATTTTAATATATACTTAATTTATATCCAAACAAATTAGAAATAAAAAATTGAGAATTATTAATTAACTAAATATAATGCAAATTAAAAATTAATAATGAAAACTAATAATGAGAAAAACTACATAGGAATACGAATCCACTAATGTAATATCCCAAATATTTTCAAGATTTTAAATAATATCTTAATTGATTTTATTAAAGGTTAAAGTTTAAAATCTAGAATGTGAGAAGTAAGATGTGTAGAAAATGGGTGAACATTTTTTTTAAAATAATGTATTTGTTAGAAATTAAATGTGAAAATATTTCATGATGTATATAGAGAATTTATTAAGGAAATAAATTCATTTGAGAAGTGAAGACGGTTATAAGGATATATATACATAGTTATATATTCCTAGAGTTGTGTTTGTTAGCCAAACAAGAAGATGAGTAAATTAATACTCAATAAAACTAATAAATTAATTAGTTTAAATATGAAGTAAGAATGAAAGTCATGAAATATAATTAATTATGTTAATTATATTAGTTATGAGTTAAAGTTATATAAAAACTAGAAAGTTTGTCTAGAATGACAATATTAAGAAGTTAATTGATTAAATAATTAACTTAATTATTAAGTTGTGGTATAGAGTTCAAGTAATTTAATTACTACTAGTGGACTAGTCCGAAAGGATTATAGATGTTAGCCCAATATGAAAATATTGGTATAAAGTGGGTAATTAAATAATAAGCCCAAATGTTATGTTGATTAATAGTCCAAGAGGTAATTAATATAAGTCCAATTAATTAATGTTGGCAAGTATTGTATATAATTGGGTGGTAGTCCAATTAAATAAATTACCTAACCCAAGTTATGGAAGATGTGTGAGTGTTGGGTAGCCCAAGTAATTAAATAAGAGAGCCTAATGCAAAGTAATCCATGTAGCCCAAACACATTAAAGTCAAATGATGGTCAATGTGTTGAGAAATTTAGTTGAGTGTAGAGAATTAACTAATGTAGGATTAGTTAAATAACCCTAGTTGGTAGACATGAGAGAGCATTAACCAAACATTGGTTAATTGCTAGAAAAAGGAAAGTGGTGATGAGAATTAACTATGGGTGAGTTAATTATGTAACCCAATGTGGTAGGATAATTAAAGGCAAGTCTAATTGGATTATATTATAAGTCCAATTGATGTATTAAACTAAGTTAAATAAATTAAGCTAGTAGTCCATATATTTAATTTAGTGATGGTTTAAGTTATATTTAAAACTAGCCCAATGCTTAATTTAATTAAATGTAGCATGTGTTAGTTAATGTTAGCCCAATGTAGTAATTAAATTGAGCTCAAACCAATTAATTGGATGGGCCCAATATATTAAATCCTAGAGTCCAATGTGGAGCCCAAATGGTAGTCAGAGTTGTGGTCAATATATATATATATATATATATATATATATATATATATATATATATATATATATTGGTGTATATATATATGAATACTTATATAATGATATATGATATAAAAATAAAGCCAAATTGGAGTAATATTAGAGCAAATCCCGAATTTTGGGGCCCACTTGGTGAAAAGAGTGTAGATTTTGCTTGTTTGTTGCTTTATTTACACTCAAAAGGAAGCCTAGACTCAAGCTTGATAGATGTCACATTTTAGTCAATCAACCAAGTCCATTCCCTTAAATCAAGCCAAGTTTTGATGGTTGCAAGTAATGTTAGTCAAAGTGTATAGATATATAATATATATGTATAATGTAGAGATTTAACCATATGTTGGTTAAGTGATGGGAAAAGGTGTGGTCAAAGCCAATGTTAAATGAGATAAGAACTAACCTAAGGTTAGTTGCTAGCAAAATTAAACCAGATTGGGTTAAGTCTCTACAATAGATAGAGAGAGTGAGAGTGAAAGAGACTTAGATCATTTCATTTGTTTCTTTTCTTCTTCATTTCTCCAAGTAGAAGAGAGGAGAGCTAGAGAGAAAAGAGAGAAGCCATGGAAGAGAAGTAAGATTCTTGATGCTTGAATGATTGGATGAAGAAGAAGCAAGGTTTAATGATGAAGGCCTCCTCATGGTGAAGCTTTCTAGTTGTGAAAGTGAATCATCCAAGCTTGGTAAAGTTTCTAGCAAAGAGGATCATCAACCAAAGGTTCAAAAGTTTTCTAAAACTTAAGCTTGGTTAACCTTGTCTTTCATTTAGGTTTATTAAGTTGATTTAAAACCTAGAGTTGGTTGGGTAATTTATAAATCTATGGGTGTATACCCTAAATCTACAAGTTTTATATTAACTATGTTGGGACAAAATGAGAAATGGAGTCTAGGTGAACTCCTATGGATTTTTATATAAACTATGTTCTTCGTGTTCTTGAGTAAAAGTCATAAAATTTATATAAGTAGGTTTATGATTTGGTTATTTGTATGTTATGAAGTTGTATTGGGTGATAGAACATGTTATCTTAGCAAATTAATACTTGAGGTGTCATGTTTTACCAATCAGATCAAAGAATGATGAACCTATGGTTCATTCTGACTGTAATCACCATTTTTTGACCCCTTGCACTCGGAATATGGAAATGAAATGTAAACGAAAGTTGTAGATCTTGAAATTCTACACAATTTAGACTCAAGAATCACTCAAAAATAGTTCCGTATGAAAAAGTTATGTCAGTTTGAGTAAAGGAGGTCCGGACAGCCAAAATGAGCGCCGCCAGCGCTCGGACATTCTGTTTTGAGCACTGGCAGCTCTCAATTAACACTATGACCAGCGCTGCCAGCGCTAGTACAGTGTGAAAAATTCCAAATTTTGATATTTTAAAGTTTTATCAAGTCGGAACTCCGGTTTAACTTGTCGGTTAATGAAAAGTCTAAACGAAACGTCGTTAGGGACTTAAAACCTAAGATAAACTTGTAAAATAAATGTGTTTGAATATTAAACTAATATAAATAAAGTCTATTAGTGACTCATTGGTAGTTAAATGTATAAAATAAAGACTAAGGTTAACATTATTAAAAAGTTAACTATTTGTATGGTTTGAAGAGTATTAAAATATGGTTAAAGGATTAAATATGTAAGTAACTAAAATGTTATGAAATGATTAATAACATTAGTATAAGATTAAAAAGGCTATTAAATAATTAATGACATTAATAAATGATTAAAATATTATTAAATGATTAATAATATTAAGAAGTGATTAAAATATATTAAATGATTAATAATATTAATAAGTGAGTAAAATATTATTAAATGGTTAATAATATTAATAAGTGATTAAAATATTATTAAATGATTAATAATATTAATAAGTGAATAAAATATTATTAAATGATTAATAATATTAATAAGAGATTAAAATATTATTAAATGGTTAATAATATTAATAAGTGATTAAAATATTATTAAATAATTAATAATATTAATAAGTGATTAAAATATTATTAAATGGTTAATAATATTAATAAGCAAGTAAAATATTATTCAATGGTTAATAATATTTGAAGGTAGCTGTATATTATCAAAGGTAGATAATATTTTGAGATATTTGATACATTATTAAATGTCCGAATCATTAAGTTATGTAAAAGAAGAAAGTTTAATTGAATTAAAACAATGTAAATAGTCCATTTGTGACTAATTTAGACAGCTTATTAAAAGTGGGTCGTACGAAGCATGTGTAGTGAATGCGTAAGTTGGTTAAGTATACCCGACGTGTCCAACTAGATTTGGGTTAGGGTTTTTGTCCGGAACATATAGGTTCATTTGTCAGACAACTAAAGAGTTAATACTTTGAAGTTAAGGTCTTAAGTTAAGACTAAGTAATAGTCATTATATCTAATGATTATGTCAATTTCTTATATAAATTGTAGGCTGAACGAGAGACGCAAATAAGCGTAACTGGTAGAAGCAAACCAGACAAGCTTTTCAGAACGTGTTGCATTATATGCATAATTTATAAGTTTGTTATTAAACCGTGATGTGCTCATACGTGGTTATGTGCAAAGATATTTTAATGTGCCTTTGTGCAATAAGTTGATTTGAACTGTTGATATGCAATAGTTGACTTAAGACAATTGTTCTGCATTGAACTATATGTCATGATAGAGGCTAGACATGAAGCATATATTAAATGTGAGGCATGATATGCATGAGCAGTATGTCATAAACTGAAATGCATGAAAAACATGATGTTAGTATAAATTGCAGATTTTATGTGAAGCATGTAATGTGTTATGTATAGCTATTGAACTTGCTGAGCCGTCGTGCTCACTCTTGCCTAAACCAACATTTTCAGATAAGGCTAGTTACCTGAAGTTCTCGGTAAAGAACAAGGAACAGGAAAACATATTACTTCAATTGAAGATCTAAATATCTATTGTAGATATCAGTCCGAATTGGACAGGTAAATGATTGTGTAGCATAAGACCTAGTTGGTATGTCATATGAGTATTAAATACTCAAATTGATTGTAATAGAATGTCGTATCAGGTATGATATTAAGACAGACTAAGAATGTATAAAGATTGCGATTCTGGAATGGAAAGAGATGTTATAAAATTGTACTTAAATGATTATATATCAATTATAATATTGTTATAAGTCATGAACGATAAGGAAAAGGTAGTACTCGTGTTGAACCGGATCCGAGGTTCGGGGGACCCGGATTCGGGGTCGTCACAACTAAATATTAACATAATAATTAAATTCTTTCTTTTCCTAATTAATTTTCAATTATTTTTTCTTCCATTTAAAAATAGTGATTCGTATAATTAATATGGGCAAACATAGATTATGAAAATTTAAGGATTAACTATAACTCATAAAAACTTTTTCGAGCAAGCATGAATTATGAAAAACTCATATCTTAACAATAACCTCACAATTAATATAGAACCAAAATAAATTATTCGCGAAGGTAAAATTAAAGGAACAAACAATTAGATATTAATATCGAAACGGAAAGAAAATATTAATATATAATACATAGTTTCATCTTCATCCTAAGTATTAAAAATTTAGCTAAACATGGAATTAATAATAGAGAAAAACAAAATTAAAATTACTAATATTAATTGCATGAAATAAATTAAAAACTTACTAAAATAATAATTAAAAAGAAACTTAATTAAACTAATGAAGAAAGTTGTAAAGTAAATGTAAACTCCCTAATGCTAAATCCGTAAGCTGCTGAGTGGATGAAAAGAAAAAGAAAACAAAAAGCTCCTATACTATCTAACTTGAAAAGTAAATAATTAAAAACTAATTCCTACTCTCTTTCCTACCGGAAGTGAATAAAGGAGAAAAAAGAAAATAAAAATACTAACCTGACTAAGCCAAAATCTGCGGAACAATGAAAAGAATAAAAAAAACAAATCAATTAACTTCCTAACTCTTCCTACTTTACCGAACATAAAGAAGAAAAATAAAATAAAATAAAATACTCTCTACTTCCTCCCAAAATAAGATTCTTATTTATAAAAAAAATAAATTAAATTCTAATTTAATTTGGAGTAACTTGGTATCTTCTTTCCATTTTCAATTCAACTCCTACATGTAATCTTTCAACTCTTTATTAGAGTCTAAATAAAAATTAACTTTAAATTTTCTCGAACTCTTTTCCCAACTCAACTTCAATTATTTATCTATTTTTTACAAAATAAAATAAAATATATTAATTAAATAAAATAAATATATTAAGTAATAAAAATGAAAATATTAAAATACATAATTATGTGTCTATCACTGCCTGTTAAGAAGGATGCATTTATTTATTTAGTATAATTTGTGGATCATCCCGTATTTATCATTATTATGCATGCAGGTTTCTAAACCTAGTTAATTAGGTGTTGCATGTTAAAAAAATTATTTAATCTTTAAACTTTTTGAAAAGGTAATATATTTTTATAGTTTTCAAGAAAACATGTATCAACCGGGTCGACTCAACGAATTTTTAAATTTATGAATAAATAAATACATATTTCAATAGAGTTAACTCATCGAGTTTTCAAATTAAATTTAATTAGATAGCATGCTTTTGCTTTTATGTATCGGTATTGAGGTATTGATAGCACACCGAATATATACTTCTCTCCAAGAGTCCAGTTTTTATTTTTTAAGTTGACATTTTAAAATTCAAAATAGATGTGAATTTATTTAATTTAATACAAATTACTTAAAAAATATTACATGTACAAAATTTTAATCTCAAAAACTAAAATAAACTCGCATCTCAATTTAAATTTTAAGTTTTCTCATATGGATTAAAATCAAAGTTAACTAGGACTCTTTTAATTTGTAAAATTGAGAAAATATTAAATTTTGTGGTTAACATTCAAGCATTAAATTAGGTCGTTATAAAATTTTAAGTTAATGAAAGTGTATTTCAAGAATCATTCATTTCTTGGGCAATGAAAAATGAAGAAATCACAAAATTGATTAATGAGGTCAAAACCTAATGGCAGACATGGTTGATTCTACTGAGAAAAACATTATTTCTTTTGCTTTTCATGGCTTAAATCAAATATCAAAACTTTCAACTTCATATATATATATATATATGAGAAGATCAAAAATACCATAAATTATTTGGCGGGCTTATTCAAGAAAGACGATCAGAGCTCAGAGTGTGCACTGTACTCCAGAAAAGCTTTTAGTGTTGAGGTTTTTGATTCAACTTGTGAAAATGTTCACTTACATGTATATGAAGAGCGCGAAAGAATTTATTAATCCCTTGAAATACAAGATTAAGGAGTATTGTCAAATAGTTGAGCTGGTTCGATTAATTTGCGAGTTGTTGAACATGATAATTTCTAAAAATTGGAAAGGGATATTTGAGAAAATTATGATCCTTTTTTGCGAACCGATTGATATTTGATATGTCGGATTAGCGGATCATATATATGTTCTAGTTATGTAATTGAATGCCAATTAATTGGCTAATTTGGAATGGCAGTATGTAATTTTTTATTTAGTGGTCATTTTATATATTAAGCTAAATTAAAGATTGTTGGCCTTTCCTTTTCTTAAGTGTTTCTTGCTTTCTAATTTAAATCATATCCTCAGCAACTACGAAAGAATTAAAATAATTGAATCAATTAATCATTATGAATTAAATCCAAAAATTTTAGTATAACAAGAGCCACAAGTCCAGATAAAAATAGTAAATCTTAAAACAACCCCAAACATCTTTTACATACAAAATATAAGGGGAAAATTTAATTACAAAAGAAATATTAAGTGATCGAGGAAAAACCAAACAAGTTCATAAACTAACTTCCTTAAGCAGTCGTTTTTTCTTGAGATACGAGTCAATTTGGTTTTTCTTCTGCAAATCTTGGTTTGTCCATTTTTTTTCTTTGTGAGTTTTGAGAGTATGGTATAAACTTTCGAACGCATAAATACGCCTTTTTCGGCCATTTTTGTCACAGCTTTCGTCGAGAATTTTAATTTAATATATGGATCCCGTAACTCTAATTAACCCAATTAAAAGTTATGCTCAAAACAAGCTTAATCCCTTTAAACTTAGATTTTCTCCTTTGGGCACCGCATCAGTTACTATAATGTAGCTCGTCGTTTAAAGAATTAACAAGTAATATATAAATACTATTCATGTTTCAAAAAGATTCTTTGCTGTCAACATAAAATATTTTTAAATTTAAAATTGAAATAAATTTCTTTCATTTTAATCAACATAATAATTAGTATTTTAAATTTATTTGCTATTAGTTTATTATTTCATAATTTTTAGTCTATCATATTAATTTTAAATTTACAAACGTCTTAAATTAATTTTTAAAAATTAATAATAATTTTATAATTTAGAATAGGGAATGTATGTTTTAATTTTTCTGGACTCCATTCAAGAAACTCCTGAGTTCGTATCTTAGTAAAACTAGTGAAGACCACTTAATTAATAAATACTACTATACTTTTAGGTAAGCTAATTAGTTATGCATATTTTATATTAAAATTGTTTATTTTAGACATTCTTTTGTGGTCATGTAAATCTTGTAACAGGAAATTTGTAACATATATGCTACTTACTTTTACTCTTAGTTGATTAGGTATTATCATGAGACCACTATTACATTTTTAGAAATAAATTTGAAAAAATAAAATTGTCTTTAAAAACCGTCGCTTTGTAAATGTATATTTAATTTTGAAACGAGTGGATCAGTATTAAAGGTACATTTGAAAATATCATTTTAAAAAGATATTTCTTAATTTTGAAATTGTAAAAGTATTATTTATTTTTTGGTTTTGTGAAACGTTTTTGTTATTATAGGACACTTTAGGGACTAAAATTTGTGGTTAAAATATCAATTTACATTCACGCATGGGGACTCATCGAATATCCCCTACATTTATTCCATATTAGTATCCAGTAAACTTCAACAAGAACAGTGTATAGATATGCATGCATGCATTAACTTAATAGAGATATTAATTGTGGGTATTTCAAGAATCGTTCATTTAATTTCTTGGGCAATGAAATGGAGAATTCTTGAAACTAAATACATGATCAATCCTTATATAAACCAAACTAAATCAATCTTTTTGTTTAACCAAATGGCTGCGGATACTATTACGAAAGGCTTTTGGTCAGCTTTTTCATGGGTGAAATCCAAATCTCAATCTTTTACTAATACCATTAAGAAAAGCTTTTCTTCAGCTTTTTCATGGGTGAAATCTAAGATTCAAGCTTTGTTCAGCTTCATGTTGGAAAAGTTGAAAAAAGCCACAAGTTCTTTGAAGAGCTTATTTAAGAAATTATGTTCAAGAGTACTTGATCTTCTTAGTTCATTGAGCAGCGTGAAGAAATTTCTGATTGAAAATTTGGACGAAATGATTTTGATTGCGCCGACGATTATAAAGATTATGAAAAAATTGAAAAAAATCTTGAATCAATTGAGGTCCAATACTGAGGAGAATGATGAACTGACTGAAGTGGTTAAACAAGATCGGCAAGAATTCGTGAAGAAAATTATTGTGGCTCTGCTTAAAATATTTGACGATTG